>CASBRS010000035.1:0-600000 GCA_949128115.1 Anaspis maculata | reverse complement strand
CATGCGGTGGCGTTTTTCTTGAAATTTAGCCGAAAAATGTTGAAATTGGGTCACGGCACGGCCAAAGTGATCGTCACCTGACAGGAACGTCAATCGACGCTCTGGGTTTGGGAAAACTCAACACCTCGGGGCATTTCAACAATGTTTTTGGAGAAAATGTACCGTGTCAGCGTGCGAAATTGAATTGTGATCCGGAGGAGACTTTTGACCGCCCACAGACACAAAACACAAGAGCCTCCTCCAGATTCGAACGGCACCATTGATCGAAAATTCCCGGGCCGGGCCAGACTTTGACGGCGTATTTCACAAAAATAGAAGACTTGAGGGAGCAAAACACGTCTGGGTGGGTACTCACAGTTTATTTGAAATTTTCAGCGGCTTCACATTTCGAGAAAGGGGCCTTTTCGGTCCACCAGAGCACATTTCATGTCGGTTACAGGGGTTCCTTGTCGCGACTTGTTTTCTAGGGAATCCATAATAATTCCATGGGACCTTTTGGCCACACCTTTAGAAAGAATCCGTGTTGTGATCTGTATAGTTTTCATGTCGTCTCTTTTGTCCAGTTCTACAAAATCTGGCTCGAAATTGTGGCGTCACCTTAGAGCTCGACTGTGGCTGTGAAATGTAAATAAACAAATGTCAAATGTAACGTGAAGTTGGCGCTGGAATGGTTGCATCATGAACTTAGCCGCTCATTCTTGAATGAATTGCGAATAAATTCCCAAAAATCACACAGTTCCACTACGAAATACAGCAAAGCGTCTACAATCAAGTTTCAAGGTTCGTTTGTTTCCACTTTGCGTGAAATCTGTCAAAAACTCGTTGCCAAAATGGCTTGCACAAGATCGTGTGTCGTCGGCATACTTCGGCACCCGAGCTGCTGTTTCGCTTTTGCGTCAATTTCATTTGTCATCAGAAGAAATGTCATTTTTTTGATTTGCTTTGCTTTTGATATTATAATTGATATACTTGATTGTTTGGCTTGTGCGGGTTTTATTATGTGATCGAACGTATTGACTGAACAGTAATAACCGCATCAATCCTTGATCCATGTGCATACAACCAGGAAGACGTTCGTATCATTCCTTGTGTCGTTTAGGTAGGTATACCTACAATTCGCATGGTTCCATGTCCGATTTTCAACTCAACAACACTCTTTGTTTATAATTCCAAAATGTTAGTTACTAGTAGTGATGTGAATAACAGTTACTTTCGGATACTCGTTACTACTCGTTACTTCCGTTAACAGTATTAGTTCTTTTGTATTCGTTATCGTTACTCTCGTTTACAATTTGCGAAAATTATTGAGATCAATTAAATTTACCACATTCTACGGTCTTTATTAGAAAAAAATGAGTATTGGGTATCCCTTACATAATGATAACAATAAAAAATTGGAGTTCAAGAAATTCGCCCGCTTTGTTTCGGTTTTCGTTTACTTCTCTGGGCCTCGACTGGTGCCGATGCTACGCCGATTCCTGCTTGCACCTTTGAGGTGCGAAAAAATATCGAATTACTAACCACGAGTAGTTCTCTCTCTCTGCTCTAACCACAGAATAGACCTTCTCATATAGGCGATTCCCTTTGCTCACAGCTCGTGCGCAGGTCTTCAAGTAGACAAGCTCACTGGTTATATTGGCTGTTCAACCGGGAGTGGTTATCGATCGGGCTGGTTGCTTAAACTCGACCAATGACGGCCAATATAGGTGAACCTGTGCCCCGAGGACCCCAGGTAAATGAGAATGGCCATAGCTCTAACTCCGCATAACTCGTCCAGTAACGAAACCGAAAAAGAACGAATACTTTCCAAAGTCAGGACTCGTTCCAACGAGTACACGACAAGTAACGATTGCTTAGGTACGAATCCTTCCTTTTTTCACATCACTAGTTACTAGTGAATGCCTTAGACTTCTTCCATCAAGACCTGAATCATGTGCTATTTCAGATTAGAACTCTCTGAAATCTTTGATCACTACAAGGGCTATTGCTCGCAATGTTCGCATAGTACTGCATCCGATATCCAACTTCAACTCGACAACAAAGTCCATCACGTTCCAGAAGAATCACAAATACTTTTATGGAGCAAAAGAAAAAGAAGAAGGAGAAGAACGAGAAGAATTCCCTTGCATTTGCTACGGCTCTACAAGAGCAACAACTAGCTAGGTTACATGCCTATCAGTCCGAGTCAGTACGAACATTGCAAACAGCACATAATCTGGGATTTCAAACAATAGGGTCCTTGCACGATTTTTTTTATTGCCTCCAATGATGCTTTGGTACTTATTGGTAGCCAAATAGCACCACAGACTGGACGGTTTTTCGAAAATCTTAATATATCATTTTATTTTACTTTCCCGGCCCCACCAACATGGAGGGAAAGTATTGTAATGGTGCAGAAAAAAAGTTTTGAGATTTCACCGGATATATCCATTTTGAGGTCCCCCAAGTCGATTAAGACCATTTCCAGAAGATGTCTGTCTGTGGGTGTGTGTGTGTGTATGTGTGTGTGTGATCTTCCACGATAACTGCCGAACCGTTTATCTGATCGATTTAAAATTTGATATGCAGACATGGTTTCGCCCTGGAATGACCGGATTAGTTTTTGGCTGTCATCTGTCAAACAAAAGTGTCACTATCAGCAAATGACAGAAGCCACATCTCACGGAACTTGACTTGCGATATGTCATTTGAAAGCCCTTGAAGAACTGTATTCAGAACAGTTAAAAGTATTTTCCTACCTGTTACCTGTCAAATTATAAAAAATATCAAAGTCTGGAACTTTGCCATTTAATTATTCAAAATCTATAGGACAGATGTGAACCAAACCCGGCAGGAAGCAACGTTACCAAAGAATCAAACTAATGCTGAAGTTGGAGTTTCCCACCGTTTTCTGGACAAGCGCTATGGATTCTTAAAAATTTTCCTAGCCGATTCCAGCCTCGCTTGCCTGTTCCTTGATTTTTGGCCTATTTAATTTTCTTAGCAACATAGCAACCAAACCGGTAGGTAGTGCTTCGCATGAGAACGAGAATTCTCGCTCTCGCTCTCGCTCTCGGGTCAGAGAGCGAGAGCGAGAGCGAGACGAGAGCGCATGTTCACGAACGAGAGCGAGAGCGAGAGCACACCCCACGAGAGCGAGAGTTTTTGCCGAGAACTCTCGAAAAACTCTCGCTCTCGTTTTTTTTTTCAACACCCTAGCAATGTTCATTTTGAAGAAAAATTGAATAAAATAACCTCATAGCGTGATGTGGTAAACGGAATTATACGAGGTGTAGTATGAAATAGATGAGGTATGTACCTATGTATTAAATAATTAATCATAAAGTACAATGGCGGAATTATCGGTGTTCCATGTGTACGGGCGCAAATTCACCTAGGGCGCCAAATTCTACACAATTGAAATAATAGTAATGACAACAAAACAGTTTTTTTCGTTTCATCTCGTCCATAATTTTGATTTTGGTTTGATTTTTTCACATAATTATGATCCGGATACGCCGCGCCGCGGAGAGAATAGCCGGTAGACGGAGAGAGCTCCGCGCCCTTTCTCCTACTATTTCCGCCCCATTCTTTCAGGCAGGTACATAGTATTGTGTTAAGATTTTTGCCCATCGTACGCCCCTGTAATAAAAATGTCGCCTCACAAATCAACAAGAAAAAAACAACATATGGAATTGCAGTTTTATTTTTTATTTTCACCGAACACCGTAGACCCAAAAGATTCAAATTATGGGAACGAGCTCCATTCATGGCATCACGTACTACTGCACTATTATTATTTATATATTTAGTTTATTTCCTGATTTTAATAGGGGTGCCAAATTTTGCTCGCACACGGACGTAGTTACGCCACTGATAAAGTAACAATAACGCGTTCGGTGAATTCCCGAGGATGTATGAATTGTAAATGCCTTTTCAAGACCGTGGTATTGTGTTGCGTCGTTTTGATTTTTTTTCGATACTTTTATTGTCTCGACACAAAATGCACTGCGCGCAAGATTCCTCCGATTTAATGTCGAAGAATTTGCAAAATTTGTTTTTTCTTCTGACGTCATCTACAGCTTCTACAGGCTCTACTTTTGTTTGTGTTTGCGATGATTCAGCTATCGTCGAACTTGTGTCCTCTTCAGATGACGAGCCCAGAGCTATCGATGACCGCTTCCGTTTCATTTTGTTAAACTCAAAAAAAACTCCAAAAACAACAACTTTTATTGCGTATCAACAGACTAAATCAAGTTGTACCTCGGAAGTCTTGGCCAGTGGTAGAACCCATATCTCCGGGTATCCTTATCTCATGCCCAACTACCCACCGTGCGCTTGCGCACGAGCTATTCCACCCGAAAAGCGAGAGCGAGAGTTTTGAGAACGAGAACGAGAGTAAGATAACTCTCGCTCTCGCTCTCGCTCTCGGACCCGAGAGCGAGAGCGAGAACGAGAGCCCCTAAAAAAAACGAGAGCGAGAACGAGAGTTACCCAACTCTCGCTCCCGTCTCGCTCTCGCGAAGCACTACCGGTAGGTAACTACGGTTTTGTTAGGAATCGTATCAATGTCAAAGTGACAACATGAACGCTGTTCTCGGCAGGTTGTCGGTGTTTTCTTTTGTATCTTCTTGCATCATTTGGGGCAACAGTGCGAACCGATCCTTTGTGTGGTTTTGGGCTCCGTAAACCCCCTTGTGTCTTTCTGTAGCTTTAGCAACTTCAGTATGCCCATTCCATTGACGTATATGTAGAAACTGTAATGTGTGCAGTTCCCTTATTTGATTCGGTACCAGGGCCCCATCCCCATGGTGTCTGCCGTTCAAGGCCCTGATGGCGCCCCCATCTGTGTCTATCAGATTTTGCCGTTTCAGGCCAAAACTGCGGCCTTGTGTCTTCTTCGGTTCGTTGAAGCCCTCTAGGCTCCTGGTGTCTACGGGTGTCTCTTGAAGCCCCACTGAGCCCCCCTTTTTTTTAGTTTTCAGAACTATCGTGCCTTCAGGTGTGGTTCGGACCTAACTTCTTGATGGGCTCGAAGTCTCATTTCAGAGGTCACCACTTGGGGGCCCTGAATTGCACTTAATTAGAACTCTGCCCCAGGCTTTCAATCCGCGACTGATTTTCACCGGTTATTTTTCAAACAACAATTTAGGTTGCATCATTAAAGGCAACAGTGCGCCCCGATTAATTGTGTCTTCAGGTGTTGTTTGGGGCTGCGCAAACCCCTTTGTGTGGAACTAGCATTGCATTCTTGAGATATCACAACAGTTAACTACCTCTAGCTCCAATCAAATCGAAATCAGGTACGAAAACATAAGGTCAGCCTGGAATGACCTGATTAGTTTTTGGATAGATGATTTCGATCGGGAGTCCTCAAGGGACACATTGGGGCTGGGCTTGTCTGGATACAGCATTGCATTCTCCAAATTCGCAACAATTGTCTTCCTAGTTCTACCTTTCGAAGTATTTTATCACTATGGAAACCTGAGAACCTGTCACTTATTTTGTAGGCCCAACAATGGTTGCAGAATGATCGCATAACGCACAACTCACTAGAACTTTTTCAATCAACTTTTCAATTAAATCCAACTTCCCCGAAGGGACGCTTTGATTTCGATCGGAAGTCCTCAGGGGACACATTGGGTCTGGGCTTGTCTGGATACAGCATTGCATTTTTCAAATTTCGCAACAATTGTCTTCCTAGTTCTACCTTTCGAAATATTTCATCACCATGGAAACCTAAGAACCTGTCACTTGCTCTGTAGGCCCAACAATGGATGCAGAATGATCGCATAACGTCCAACTCACTAGAACTTTTTCAATCAACTTCTCAAATAAATCCCACTTTCCCGAAGGGACGCTTGAATCAAACTCATTACTGACGTGCCTGGATACCGCCGGGAAAGTTTTGTGTCGCCCCACAACAGATTTTGTAAATTCAAAACACAAAAACTGTTGGGCATCAGTGATGTAAAATACCTACCCGGGTTTTTATATTTTAGGGTAATTACCCGGTATTGTTACCCGAAATGGGGTCTCTAATAGGGTACCTATTTTCAATAATTGTGACGAACAATAGGAGAATAACTACAACAAACGATAATGATTTTTGCTCACAGCAGCAAAATCATAATAAGTGCTTTGGCGATTATGTTTATGAAGCCTTGGGACTTGGAAAAAGAGATCATTCAACCTATAACCGTCAACACTGTCACCCGAGCTGTCAACAGTGTCAACTTTTCTGTCAAACTGGGTGGGTAAATATCGGATATAAGGATGGACCAATTTTTTAGAAATTTTTTTTTGAGCGGAAATTATTGTGGATAACGTTTTGAATGATTTTATGAAGTAACCGTCTCAATTTAAAATTCATGTAAGGACCCTATTGAAATGTGACTTTTGTGGAATGATTTCAGCACATTCATGTGCATTTACTGCAAGTACGAATCGAATTCGAGTTTATGTCTCTTTTAAGATTTCATGATTTGTGTAGACCACTCACAAGCAACCATCAGTGGCAGCTTCCCTGCTCGCTGTCATCTTTGTATGAGGGCATGAGGGCAAAGGTTCCACTTCCAAATTCCTCAACTTAGATTCAACCATGCGGTTGCCTTTTTAACACAATTACAGAGTATTTCATTCAGGAAATCGTTGCTCACAGACTAGTTTGGAAATTTTCTCGAAAATTTGATTATTTCAACGTAAATCAAATCAGCAGTACAGAAATTTCATTTTGAACAATTCCGGTTCATTCATTTATTCTTTAAATTCTCCGAGGAACAACTGAAAATTCAATTTTTTACCACTTTCCATTTTTTCCTATGTTTTTCGACGCAATACGCAAAACATAACGATTCATCACCAAAACCGTTTGAGTAGGTACATTTTCTCATACAGTATTTGGTGGAAATTGCGATGTATAGTGTTCGGAGGCGCCAAACACGAAAAAATCGATAACTTTTCAACCGTACGTCCGAATTTATATCGGTTGAAATCAATAATGAATCATATTTTGTCGAAATTCATCATGGATGGGTGTGAATGTATAATTTTTAATTTTTCACCTATTTCAATTCAAGGCAAGAAACTGTTTTTTCTTTTTTGGGCCTCTTAAGCCAGACGGTATGTCGATAGATTCACTACAATCTGGAAAAAATTCCGACAAAGCTTTTATGGTGTCAAACTCTTCGTTAGTTTTGCACCATTTTCCACTTTTCTCTCAAATTGATCTTCAACAATACGCAGAACAGAACGGTTCATGACCAAAGCCGTTTTCGTGAATTTCCCGGTGTTATTTGGTGGAAAACTGTGGATTTTCCCTAATCCACAAGAAAATTCAGTAGGTTTGGAAACCTCAGACACGGAAATATTTGTAAATCAGTAACCGTAGTAGTAACCATTTTATCATGCAAATTCTTTAATTTTCCGGAGAAAATATACAGGCGATCAACTGTTTTACACGTTTGAGGCTCCAACAATCGACAGGGTCGATGTGGAGACATGAAACCTACACAAAAAAAAAATTCTTTTTCTGTCCTCATCCGCCATTATCAAACGCAATATGGTTACGTTGTAGAATTCTCCGGGAACAACGTTCACAGAATTGTCCCAATGTTATTCGGTGGAGAACTGTAAATTTTCCTTATTCCATAGGACATTCAGAATGTGTGGAAACCTCAGACACGGAAACACTTGTAACTCAGTAACCGTACGTCTGACTCCATATTGTTTGGTGTCATAAAATTGATCATGATTTTTTTGCACTTCAACATATCAATTTCATTTTCCTTCAATTTTCCAGGAAAAAGATACAGACGAAAAAATGTTATACACGTTTAAGGCTCCAGCAATCGACAGAGAATGCTGACGGAGACATGGGACCTATAGACCTAAAAATCGGGTATCTTTCTCCGCATTCACCAATATCAAACACGACATGGTTACAATGCATAATTTTCCGGGAACTTAGGCGAAAATACAAAATTTGACAAGATAATTGGATTCTGTCAACAAAAATGAAATCAACAGTTGATAGAACAAATTTCATAGACTTGGTTGATATTTCACAGTTCACCTTTTATTTGTATTCAATTGTGTCATTTCTATTCATAAACCAAAGTAGGTACTTGATCTAAATAAAAATATCTCCAGGTTTCTCATTGCATGCAGTTTTTTTTACGACGACTGAAACACATGCTTCACGATTTAGCCGTTTTCGGTAATGTAGGTCATCGTTTTCATTTTTCACTCACGAAAATTCATGACGTTTCCAGCATTCTCAGTTTTCATTGTTGACCTTGAACATGAATAAATATTTAGGCAGATACACACAATATAAATAAGTTTTCATTTTTCCAATTGAGAATCATATAAGTACAATTGAGACCTCTTATTTCAGTGACATTGTACATTGTTAGCGGCCTAACCAAAATTGTAAACAATCTAACCAGAAATTCTTAAACATACGGAAACACCATCCTTTCTTCAAATTCATTCCACTTATACATTTATCAATGGTTTACGTCCTCTGGAAAATTTCAGCTGATGAGATACTACCTACTGACATGCGTTTCGTTCGGAATATAATCTCACAAGTCGAGGCAGACATTTCAAAACGCGCGAAAAACAAACATTTTTTCGAATTCCTGTTACTCTTACACAATCAGTTGCTTACGCCTCTTGAAAAACTTCATCTGACCAAAACACTATCGACGGACATGCATGAATAAATTACTAAACTCGCCAAGGGAAAACCTGACATCTGCCTAAAACAACCAAAAATCAACATCATTTATACGATTCCCTTCTCACTTGTCCGGTGTCAGTGGAACAAATTCCCTGTCTACTTTTCAACCAATAGCTGTAACCCAGGCGACGGCTTGCCGGCGCCGGTGACAGCTTCACCTCATAGAAACCGCTGACGGCAACAAAACGACCTGCCGACATATTTTGTGGAAACCAGACGTCGGATCTTGGCGGGGTATTTTTTTAAAAAAATTCCCAAACGAACCGCATCCCAAGTTGAGGGTGAGAATTTTTCGAAATTTTTGCCGAATTTGCCAAGATTTTTAGAAAATTTTTATAATCCATTCCAAATTTTACAAGGGAACCGATGTTTGGATAACTCGTTCCACCTTTCTTGATTGCGGCGAAAACTCGGCTTTTCGGGTAAAATTTCGAGAAATTTGGTGTGAAATGCCGACCGGGGGCTTTCGAGGGCCGCGTGTCTCCCGGTGCGGCTCATGCGGTGGCGTTTTTCTTGAAATTTCGCCGTATAATTGATCAAATTTGACCACGGCACGGTCAAAGTGACAGGAACGTCAATAATTGACGCTCTGGGTTTTGGACAACTCAACACTTTGGGGCATTTGAACTGTGTTTTTGAAAAAAACGTACCGTGTCAGCGTGCGAGATTGAACCGTGGTCTGGAGGGGGCTTTTCAGCGTCTATCGGACACCAAAAACCAAAGAATTCTTCAAATCCGACGGCACTTTGATCGCATTTCGCCGGTCGGCTCCGGTGTAGACGAGCAGAATTTACCGACACAGGCGACTTGGGTGAACCAAAAAGCGATTGGAGAAGCTACCCACAGTTTTCACACTGGGGGCCGATTTTTAAAGGCTCCACATTTCGAGGAAGGGGCTTCTCTCGTTATCCATAGCACTTTCCGTGGCGAGTTGCACAACTATCTTGCCGCGACTTGTTTTGTAGGAATTACATGTTGATTCCAAGAAACTTTGTGGCTGCACTTCCAGAAAGGACCCATGTTTTGATTGGCATGCTTATTTCGGACCTTTTATAGTCCAATTTTCCAAAATTTGACTCAAAATATTTGGCTTCACTGCTGGCGCTGCACTTGTAAAGTTGGCAAATGTCAGTTGTCACTGATGTGACAGCACTCATATTATGCTATTTTTCGCGAGCGCTGGAGCAAGCACATTTTCGCGGTGCTCTTGGTTCTTGGTTACGTTGCAATTTGCAATGATGTTGACAGTAATGGACATTTTCGCGAGTAAATCTAATGACGAATGCGGAAATCGCGCCATGTTGCTCCGAATATTGAACTTTTGTATTTTTCAACAGATTATATAGAGATTTTGACTAAAGACTCGGTCATGATGGACAATCGAAATGCATTTGTCATTTTTTGTGATTGTTGATTTCTCACTTTCTCAGTGGATGTCTTTCACTTTGAGGTCACTTTTTTGTTTGTAAATAAATTGGTCTTGGCATTACAATTACTTGATGTTATAACGGTGCCCATTTCCGCGACTCGCCCAAGTGACATTATTGACAGTCTCTCCTCGTAGTTACATGACATCTCTATCATCATTACCGCAAGATCCGATTGGTATTTTGAACTCATGCCAACATGAAATAGACAGTCTGAATGCATCTGCCAAATTTAGATTTTTGACGTTCCAAGAGGACGCCATATTGAACTTTTGCATTTTTCAATCGATCTGATTGGGATTTCAAACCTATACCCACTTGAGGTTGACAATAATGGGAATACATCTGTCAAATTTTGATTTTTGACGTTTCAAGAGGGCGCCATATTGAACTTTTGCATTTTTCAACCGATCTGATTGAGATTTTACACCAACACCCACTTGAGGTTGGCGATCAAAATGCATCTGTCAAATTTTGATTTTTGACGTTTCAAGAGGGCGCCATATTGGGTGCTTTCCACCTAGACGGTACAAATACCACCAGACGGCACATGTTCCATAGTGTGGCACAAAATTTCAGGTGATCCAATGGACAGCATAGAACCGAGTAGGAACACGTAGATGGAAAGCACCGTTTGGCACCCGCACATGCGTAAATGGCAGGTGTACCGAACTTGGGGCTAGGTGGAAAGCACGCATTGAACTTTTGCATTTTCCAACCGACCTGATTGAAATTTCACACCTACATCCACTTGAAGTTGGCGATCAAAATGCATCTGACAAATTTTGATTTTTGACGTTTCAGAGGCCACCATATTGAACTTTTGCATTTTTCAACCGATCCGATTGGGATTCCATACCTATACCTACTTGAGGTTGACAATGAAAATGCATCTGTCAAATTTTGATTTTTGCCGTTTCAGAGACTGCCATATTAAACTTTTATATTTTTCAACCGATCTGATTGAGATCTTGAACCTACACCTACTTGAGGTTGGCGATCAGAATGCATCTGTCAAATTTTGATTCTTGACGTTTCAAGAGGGCGCCATATTGAACTTTTGTATTTTTCAACTTATCCGATTGATATTTTGAGCCTTTACCTACTTGAAGTAGACAATTGAGATGCATCTGTCAAATCTGCCATTTTGACATTCTCAAGGCTGCCACTTCTGTTTTTTTCAACGGATTATATTGAGATTTTGAAAAAATACTCAGTCAAGATGGATAATCGAAAAGCATTTGTCAAATTCGACATTTTTGCTGTTTGAAGTCGCTGTGTATTGAATTCTTGCTTTTTTCAACCGAATTCATTAAGTTTTCAAACCTAGACAGGGTTCAGATGAACAATTGGAACGTAACTGTCAAATTTGGAATTTTCCACATATTTTTATTTCATCTCAATTTCTCCTACAAATCATTAGAAAGGCTCCTGAATAATACAAATACACGGTTCTGCTTTTCCTTCCACTACACGGTGTCTTCCACGACAGTACCTTCTTCGCGATTCAGGTTTTCAAAACACATATCGTCGCTTCCATTCTCAAAGCTTCATCATGTTTCCAGTAGTTTTAGTAGTTACCTTGAACAAAAGTAGAAATACATATCAATACAAATATTAAATCAGTAAATATTTGTAAATCAGTAACCGTACGTCCGAATCCAACTTTGGTTGGTGTCATGAAACTGATAATAATTTTGCGCATTTCATCATGCAACTTCTATTCTTTATTTTCCGGGAAAAAATATACAGGCGAGAAACTGTTTTACACGTTTGAAGCTCCAACAATCGGCAGGGTCGATCAACAATCGACAGGGTCTATGTGGAGACATGAAACCTACACACAAAAAAATTATTTTCCTTTCCTCATCCGCCATTCCCAAACGCAATATGGTTACGTTGTAGAGTTCTCCGGGAACAACGTTCACAGAATTGTCCCAATGTTATTCGGTGGAAAACTGTAAATTTTCCTTATTCCATAGGACATTCAGAATGTGTGGAAACCTCAGACACGGAAACACTTGTAACTACGTCGCCAGACGTTGACGGCGTATTCCACAAAAATAGAAGACTTGAGGGAGCAAAACACGTCTGGGTAGGTACTCACAGTTTATTTGAAATTTTCAGCGGCTTCACATTTCGAGAAAGGGGCCTTTTCGGTCCACCAGAGCACATTTCATGTCGGTTACAGGGGTTCCTTGTCGCGACTTGTTTTCTAGAGAATCCATCATAATTCCACAGGACCTTTTGGCCACACCTTTAGAAAGAATCCGTGTTGTGATCTGTATAGTTTTCATGTCGTCTCTTCTGTCCAGTTCTACAAAATCTGGCTCGAAATTGTGGCGTCACCTTAGAGCTCGACTGTGGCTGTGAAATGTAAATAAACAAATGTCAAATGTAACGTGAAGTTGGCGCTGGGAAGGTTGCATCATGAACTTAGCCGCTCATTCTTGAATAAATTGCGAATAAATTCCCAAAAATCACACAGTTTCACTACGAAATACAGCAAAGCGTCTACAATCAAGTTTCAAGGTTCGTTTGTTTCCACTGTGAGTGAAATCTGTCAAAAACTCGTTGCCAAAATGGCTTGCACAAGATCGTGTGTCGTCGGCACACTTCGGCACCCGACTCGACTTCGCTGCTGTTTCGCTCTTGCGTCAATTTCATTTGTCATCAAAAGAAATGTCATCGGAAATGTCATTTTTTGGATTTGCTTTGCTTTTGATATTATGGACCGTTTTAATAAGTGCATTATGGGTACCTAGGTATATTGGTGCAGTCAGTCATCGGTCGGTACAGTAGAGACGTTGCCATGGTTCAAGTTTGAGTTGGCAGGAGTTAGAGATTTGATAGATTGATAAAGAAATTCAGTTGCCAAGTTGACAACTCACGTGCTTGAAAATGTCAAACAATTGCCAATTTCCCCCTAAAAATTGTTTTGCCTGTTCTACGAGGATATCTAGGTGATAATTCGTGTTTTCCTTACGAGTGTCGTGTTAAAATCGAGCGGCGAAATCGCAGATTGTGTAAGAAAGGCGATTTGCTTCTGAAAATGTGGTTACATGGGTGTTTTTCACCTACCTCTCTATCAATGGTCTTGTGGGAACATGATTGTGCCATAAGGAGGCACCCCTAGGCGGAACGTAGAAGCACAGACTAGCGTGGAAAGAAAGCACGTGAACGTGGTGAGCAGTTCGAGCAATGTGACCAAAGGCGAACCCCAAACCATCGTACAATCATTTTCTGTCCATGTCAACTTGACGTAGTTTTACCGACCGATGACTGACTGCACCAATATTCCCAGAATGCATCTCATTTTGTTCGACTTATTAGGGGAGAGCAGGTGAATATCGACCACTTAAGGCAAAAAATTCAAAACCAGTCGCCATGTGCACTGTCAAGGCTGTACGTTTTGTACCATATTCTCCAACCATTTAACTACCCAAAACCTTTAATAGTCACTCACTAAGTAGAAACATTTTTGTGAAAAAAATTCGAAAACAAAGTGAAAATTCCAGCGGGTAATATCGACCAGTGGGGTAAAATCGACCACCAGGTCGGATAATATCGATCGCACGTTTTCTTAGCCATTTTGTGGTCTGCGTGCTTAGCGGAAGCGCAAAATACAAGTTGAAACATCTCTTTTCGAAAAAAATCTAGTTTTTGATTTTGCCCCCCTTTTCCTAACATTTACCAAGAACGAATCCCATGATAGGAATTTAAAAGATTAACAGATGAAATTAAAAATAATTTTTAGGTAAGTAGGTACTCTCAGGAACCTCATCAGGTCATTTTCGCACCACACGAGGCGCGATTCGTTTTTCGCCGATATTTTCCGCGAGGCATCTGAAATGATGTATAAAACTCCATTTGTACAATATCGACCAACCTGGTCGATATTGGCCGACAACAAAAGCAAAAAACAATTCTTTGACGATGAAGAACCAGGTTAGATTATGGAACTACGCCTACTACACAGAATTACTATCAATGATCCTTGGTACATTGCACCAAGAGACCTCAGTCCAACTACAATGAAAAGTCTGCAATACGTTATCATAACCACTCCTGAACTTAAATCATATCGGCTGGAAACAATAATTCGTTTCTGTCAGTCAAGCGCTTCAAATAAATGGCTGACCGACAGCTGTGCTGGAGTTCACTTGCAAAATGCTAGATGGCACCCTGTATCATGGTTCCAAAAAACTTACAGGGTGGGCCACAGTGGTGCAGTCGATATTAGACTGCCAGTCGATATTCGCCTCTCTTCCCCTAAAACGGTCCATAATTGATATACTTGATTGTTTGGCTTGTGCGGATTGTATTATTTGACTGAACAGTAATAACCGTATCAATCCTTGATCGACGTGCATACAACCAGGAAGACGTTCGAATTATTCCTTGTGTCGTTTAGGTAGGTATACCTACAATTCGCATGGTTCCATGTCCGATTTTCAACTCAACAACACTCTTTGTTTATCATTCCAATGTTAGTTACTAGTGAATGCCTTAGACCTCTTCCATCAAGTCTCGAATCATGTGCTATTGGGGTCTTATACAAAATCACAAAATACGATTATATTGCCCTAGATCAATGCCTGAGTGAATAAAATGGATTACTATTCAGTTGAAAAAATATTTAAAAAAATCTTTGGCATCAAGAAAGGAAATAGAAATTCAGCTCATCACAGTCCATCTGTTCAAATCGAGTGGATGAGCGCGCCAAAAGCAGTACCGGGTTGCCGTCTATGGTTGCCACGTAAACGTCTGGGAACAGTCAACGTGACTCTATCAACAGCAATATTTATGCTGTTTGGCGTTTTAAACTGCCGCAAAAATGATCGGATTTGAGCATGATAAATCTCCCAGAGGTCCCAGAGATCATGATGCGGACCTGGTCCATAATTTCTGTCGGAGAAATACCGTTTGTTTGAAGACCAGAGGGCTTAAAGACCTGTGTGTCAAGCCCCGCCTTGTCTATCTGACGCAGGCGAAGGAGATTCACTTTGTTCAAGTTGTAGAAAGAGCACCGAAAATAATCGGTATTTTACCTTGGTACATTGAAATCCGCCCAGCAAGTTGTCCAAATCGTCGTCCTTCTATTGGTGTGCAACACTTTGCCTCGTAGCTTTTGACCATAAACCTGACCGAGTCAGCTAATTTTTTAGCAGTTGCCATTGGGGAAGACGCAGCTATTTTGTGGCGATGTAGCGAAAGGACATAATCCCTCTGATGGAATCATCACTTTGACGACACTTCCTCGTGGGAACCCGGGAAAACAGCAAAACAGGAGACACACTCACAGAGTCTGGCGGAGACGTCATGTCGACATATAACCATATAAAATGAATAAAATTTGACATAGCAAACCTTTGGCAACGCTTCCTAGTTTTCTTATGCAAAATTGCCACATTCCGTTGTGACCTGTCACTACAATCCGAAAATTAAATTGTTTTCTGCTGATACATAAATTCCACAATATACAAAAGGATACTGCATTGTGTTGTTTTGTTTTTCCGTGATTTTTCAATCATATCTAGTAAAAATTCATGGACTGTAGACCCCCTATCAGACACAAGCTGACAACAACGCTCAATGCATATTACACGATGACCTACCCAGTGCGCAAGCGCGGAACAGGTTCTTGACGTCATCAACCTTCCAGTTCAATCTCCCACCTGTTGCGGCCCAAATTTTCAACATTTTTTCCGGAAAAAAGTTGGAACTTCTGAGACGAGATATTTTTATGCCTGTAGTGATCACAGTTTGTACTTTCTTTTGAACAAATAAAAAAAAAGTGGTATAAGACCCCATTTCAGATTAAAATTCTCTGAAATCTTTGAACACTACAAGGGCTATTGCTCGCAATGTTCGCATAGTACTGCATCCGATATCCAACTTCAACTCGACAACAAAGTACATCACGTTCCAGAAGAATCACGAATACTTTTATGGAGCACAAGAAAAAAAAGAAGGAGAAGAACGAGAAGAATTCCCTTGCATTTGCTGCGGCTCTACAAGAGCAACAACTAGCTAGGTACCTACATGCCCATCAGTCCGAGTCAGTACGAACATTGCAAACAGCACATAATCTGGGATTTCAAACAATAGGGTCCTTGCACGATTTTTTCTTATTGCCTCCAATGATGTTTTGGTACTGATTGGTAGCCAAATAGCACCACAGACTGGACGGTTTTTCGAAAATTCTGATATATTATTTTATTTTGTAAATTCAAATAACAAAAACTGTTGGGCATCAGTGATGTAAAATACCTACCCGGGTTTCTATATTCGAGGGTGAATACCCAGGGTAAATACCCGGTATTTAACACTGTCAACCGAGCTGTCAACAGTGTCAACTTTTCTGTCAAACTGGGTAGGGTGGGTAAATATCGCTCGGGAAAATACCGGGTAAAATACCCGATTTATATTTACCTCGATATTTACCTACCTGCCCGGTAAATACCCGACTCACATCACTCTTAGGCATGCATTTTTCATGCACCGATGTGTCAGCTGCGGGATGACGTCATCGTGACCCGGGCTGGGGCTACTTGATTCTACACTAACAGATAGCGACTACGAATTGTAAATGACATAATCTCACTGTCACCGTCTCAGATGTCTGCTGGGCTGACGCTCAATTCAGGTTGAAAAGCGCGTAGCACGAGCTTGGGGTGGCCCTGATACGTGAGCAAGGGCAACGGCGCTGTTCGCCGCTCCAAAATTGAAATAGGTCAGGTCTGTAAAATAATGAAGATTCGAATTTTCGCGGGATTTCAGGGCGCAGGGCTGCAACCTCGCAAAGGAAAAGAAACTTGCAAACGAAAAATAGAACTCTCGGGTTGACGTCATCGTGGTCTTACAAGGTCATTGTAGAAGACACCGCGTTTTTGGCGCGAAAAAAATTCAAACTTTGATTTTCATCAAAGATGGAGCAATTTTCTTTGGAATTTTTTTTTGTGCGGAAATTATTGTGGATAACGTTTCGAATGTTTTTTGAAGTAACCGTCTCAATATAAAATTCATGTAAGGACCCTATTGAAATGTGACTTTTGTGGAATGATTTCAGCACATTCATGTGCATTTACTGCAAGTACGAATCGAATTCGAGTTTATGTCTCTTTTAAGATTTCATGATTTGTGTAGACCACTCACAAGCAACCATCAGTGGCAGCTGCCCTGCTCGCTATCATCTTTGTATGAGGGCATAAGGGCAAAGGTTCCACTTCCAAATTCCTCAACTTAGATTCAACCATGCGGTTGCCTTTTTAACACAATTACAGAGTATTTCATTCAGGAAATCGTTGCTTACAGACTAATTTGGAAATCTTCTCGAAAATTTGAATCATTCAACGTAAATCTAATCAGCAGTACAGAGATTTCATTTTGAACAATTCCGGTTCATTAATTTATTTTTCAAATTTTCCGAGGAACAACTGGATAATTATATATAAAGCCATTTTCAAAACTAATGTGACATAGCATAGAACTTTATGTCTAAGTGATGATGTACCTAACAATGAAGAATAGACGTAACAGGTAAAACAACGAAAGGATAAATATTATACAACTCTATTTTGAGCACTATGGATCCCTTTATCAACTTCGAATTTATATCGGTTGAAATCAATAATAAATCATATTTTGTCGAAATTCATCATGGGTGTGAATGTAGAATTTTCAATTTTTCACCTATTTCAATTTTGTAGAATCTTCCGGAAATAAAATAAAGGCAAGAAACTGTTTTTCACTTTTGGGCCTCTCTAGTCAGACGGTATGTCGATAAAATCACTACAATCTGGAAAAAATTCCGACAAAGCTTTTATGGTGTCAAACTTTTCGTTACTTCTGCAGCATTTCCCACTTTTCTCTCCAATTGATCTTCAACAATACGCAGAACACAACGGTTCATGACCAAAGCCGTTTTCGTGAATTTCCCGATGTTATTTGGTGGAAAACTGTGAATGTGGAAATTCAGTAGGTTTGGAAACCTCAGACACGGAAATACTTGTAAATCAGTAACCGTACGTCCGAATCCAAATTTGGTTGGTGTCATGAAACTGATCATAATTTTGCGCATTTTATCATGCAAATTCTATTCTTTATTCATTTTCCAGAAAAAATATACAGGCGAGAAACTGTTTTACACGTTTGAGGCTCCAACAATCGGCAGGGTCGATCAACAATCGACAGGGTCGGTGTGGGGACATGAAACCTACACAAAAAAATTCTTTTCCTTTCCTCATCCGCCATTACCAAACGCAATATGGTTACGTTGTAGAATTCTCCGGGAACAACGTTCACAGAATTGTCCCAATGTTATTCGGTGGAGAACTGTAAATTTTCCTTATTCCATAGGACATTCAGAATGTGTGGAATCCTCAGACACGGAAACACTTGTAACTCAGTAACCGTACGTCTGAATCCATATTGGTTGGTGTCATAAAATTGATCATGATTTTTTTGCACTTTAACATCTCAATTTCATTTTCCTCCAATTTTCCAGGAAAAAGATGAAGACAAAAAACTCTTATACACGTTTGAGGCTCCAGCAATCGACAGAGAAGTTGCGGAGACATGGGACCTATAAACCAAAAAATCGGGTATCTTTTTCCGCATTCACCAATACCAAACACGACATGGTTACGATGCCCTTCCAAGGTGAAGAAAGCTGTCGCCTTCGCCTGCACGAGAGGGAGAGAAAAGTCCAGTCGAGGTCCAGGGGGGTGAAAGGGAATTATAGCCCCTCGCGAAAAATTCCACTTCCCAGAAATGTTGAGAGATGACGAGCCTTTTGGGTCATCACGGTCGAATGGAAAGGAGGATAGTGGAAGAAAACGCGGCCCTCAGGGAGAGAAAATGGACAAGCAGGTGGCAGGGACGCAGTCACAGAGGATAAGTGCAGCAATGCACCGAATTTGGAAGCAGCGATTTATTCTCAACTCGAAGACACGTCAAACGTCATTTCCCGAGCAAACACAGTACAGCTTCCGAAAAACACGAAGTGATGCAGCTCAAGATAATGTCATCAGAAGAAATTGTGTAACTTTTTTTTCAACATTTAGCATTGTATAGAAGCAAGCAGATTTTGTTCCAAAATTTTATGTTTTAATTATAAATTCACAGATCAAGGGTTGAGCTTTTACCGGGCCGGGGCTGCAATCGAGGGCGATTGCCTTTTTGTTATTGGGGGGGGGGGGAAATGTCATGAACATGACGGAAGGGCCATAACGAAAGGCTCATCCCTTGAGTACGAATTATTTTATTCGGTATAAATTATAATAATTCATAAGTCGCCTTCAGCCAAAAGCAACGAGCTGCCACAGGAAATGCTGAATGCTGCAAGGGCAGCACAATTCTCAGTTCATAACCGCCGTGGTATGCCAGGTTCACTAAGCACGAGGAAACGTGCATCGACCTGATTGGTTGATTGGCATTAGACTACATACGCGGGCACACGGGGATGGATTCATGAACAGGATTCTATGATGATCTCTCGACGGGTTCGGTGGTAGTGAGAAGTACTGCTGGTTGAAGGCAGACTGTCGGTTCAAGGGACTGAGGTTGCGCCCTCAGTCCCGAGGTTATAACTGTCATGTAAGTAGTGTGATGTGGAATTATTTTATAGTAATTAATAAACTTGTATTTATGTAGCATGCTCAAGTTCCATTTACCTTCCCGTTTCAGCTGTGCAAGACAATAAGTAAAGAGTGAGCCTTCAGTCCACGAGTAGCAAAGGGCGACCCTTTTCTACTCGCGACAATATTGTCACGATAAGGGTTTGCCCTTATCGCGGGGTTGAAGATCTACAAGGTTGGGGGCGTATGTAGACTCAGATGAATAGGCAAAGATCTATATCACATGGTTTATTAACATAATATGTACACTTCCTTAACACTAGTTCTATACTTACACATACACATGGTCTGACATTCGTACTATAGGGTGCTAGGCCAGGGCTAGGCCTTGGGCCCTAGCCCCTCACTCCACACTCGGTGATGACCACTCACTGTCTCTCGAATACTCGACTGCTACTCTCTACCTGGTCGGGGTTCTCCTCCGTCCACTTATACCTACAACTCTGCTCGACCTACTTACGTTGCACTGCACGTGACAACTCCGCCGGCCCTTATGTTTCGCCCTCGAAACATGATTGGTCCATCTATTGTTTGGAGTTTGAGTCGGGCAAAGTTGTAAGTCTTTCATTCGCTTCTCATTCACTCTTGAGTGCTCTCATACGATCTTGCATGCGTCTTAAATGATCCCATTTTACAATATAAGATAATCCCTCTACATTTATATAATTCAAATTAAGTAAATCCCAATAATAAATGAATAAAACAATAATAATGATGAAGGAAATGCTTTGTATGAGAAATTTGCCTGGTATCGTAATTCATTCACTTTAAGCGGTTTCGCTTTCCGGAGGTGTCAGTGTTTTTAAGACGTGCACTTTTTTCTTGAGGTAGGTAAGTAGTTTGTTTTGTTTACTTTTCAGTCAATAACACGTAAGTTTTGACTGGTCCACTTCCATTTTTCTCTACTGTGTTTTTGTAGGTAGGGCTTCATCGTCCCGTCCATCTTGTTGTACATAAGGCCTTGACGTCGATAGCGTCGTCCTGGTCGCTTGGGCTCTGGTCCAGGATGCCATGTTGCTCTTGGCTGTTTGGCATGAGTGGTGAGTAGATTTGGATGGCTCTTGCGTTATCTTGCTTGTTCTGCTTTTTCAGGAGGGTCCATGGCCTCCTTCGGCAGGGTTGCAAGGCTTGCAAGGGCTTGCAAGGGCTCTCCCGCGCTCCGCGAGCTGATGGGTGTGGCAGGACTTGGCTGTTGTTTTTGGTGCATGGTTATTCAATTCGCCACGCTTCAGCCGTCCTGATGGGTAGGTATGTACCTCGTTTTCGTGCGTGCGTCTTTACTGTTTTTCCTTTTCCAGGATTGAGCATTTTTCTGGAGTTTTGGTTTCTTCTGGATCTGGAATGAACGTACGATTTACCAATAGGTAAGTGTTTCCCTCAAAAACTGAACATTTCCTCGGGGTGTTGTGTTTACACTCGTGTTCACATCAATGATAATAATTGAACTAATAATGCTTGCGCAACGAAATTTTCAAGTTTAGCTCTATTTATGTATGTGTAGGAATTTTTCCTCGATGAAATGAACGATTTTTGTCTTTAAGACCATGGTGATACTTGAATATTTCGCAACCCGATGCTAACTTTAGCTTAGTTAGTAATTTTCCCTAAAATGTCCATGCATTCCAATTTCTTATACACAGATAATCATGTTCTCTTTTCACTATTCCCATTCATTCTCAAGCATTAGCTGTATGCTGCTTTTTTTTCTGAGGAAACTGTTCAGGTCCCGGTGACGCAGTAAGGTCACTTAGGCCTTATTGCACCATTTGTGTTCTGTTTTGGGAATATAGATTTTTCGCGTTTACGTTTCGGTAAAATAGCTTACTTGGCTTTTTGATGACATGGAATTCATTTCTGTGGAAATAATAAATTGTTGCCAAGATTTGAATCAGCTATTCTCCGAATGTATGATTGTATGCTATGTAAAGCCCTCACAGTTTAATGTGGTTTTTCACAGCTGTTTAACTCTTTTGCAAAATCTACCCTTCTCACTAGCTTTTTTGGCATGAAGCTTTATTGTGTTTTTGTGAAGGATCGATTTTGTTTTCTGGACTTTATACTTAACTTTTCTGCTCTTTTCCTGTTGGTGATGCTCCTTCGGTTTTCCCTTTAGACTCTTGTGATGGGATTCGCAACTTTCTGGCATCACTGGAATGTTGAGGCTAAGCTGTAAATAAAAGTATACATGTATTTTGTCCTTTAAAATGTGGATTTGAGCCGTGTTTATTCCACTTTGACTGATAGATATTTTGAAATCTATCTTATTATGTAGGACTTTTTTTTTCAAGTCTACTTCTCATAGTTTACGCGTGCAAGCTTCGCGTTTAAACTTGAATGTCAACTTAATTGTTGCTTCATCTCCCTTTTTTCCCTTTTACTTTTAAAACACTCTCGAGTCTCATTCAGAGTTGACTGACCTTAACACCGAATGCCGAAAATGGACCCGAATGTTGAATGATCTTGAACAGTCAGATGCCATCGACGTCGTAAAATTTGATGAAATCGTCAACAACTTTCTCAAATTTTTATTTGAAGCAAACGAGAGACTACCTGGGCCAACTCATCCGAATGTAAAGTACTACCGAATGCGAAAGAAGAAGAAGAACTCTAATCAGTCATCAACATCAAAATCCTCCAATCCTCAAAGAGCAGACAGATTAACGCGACAAAGACGTAGGAACAACTATGAATACGAAGTAGCTCAGTTCAACTACTATAACCAGCGCAAGAAAGTAGTGAGACAAATCATGAACGGAGGCATTCAGCGTCAATGCAAAATTCCCATCAGTGAACTCGAAAACCATTTTAAATTCATATTTGAAAACGCAAACGAAGAAACTCTCGAATCATATCCATCATACATAACACATCCTGATATTAGACTAATTCCAGATGATATTAGGAAACACATCAAATCAACAAACTTCGATACTTCTTCAGGACCTGACCGAGTACTTGCGAGAACAGTCAAGAGCCTGGATACAGCGGAAACAATTACAGCAATAGCTAACATCATGTTGCGCACTGCATTCGTACCATCAGCACTTCGAAAAGGTCGTATGATTCTAATTGACAAAGGCGATAATGAAAAAGATATATCTAATTGGCGACCAATAACAATATACTCAGTGATTCGAAGGATAATTGAAAAAGCGTTGGACGAATGTCTTCGACAACAAGTAGAGATCAACAACAATCAACGTGGATTTGTCAACGATATACCTGGTTGTCATGTCAATACTCGACTTATCAATGGTTGCTTAAAGAAAGCAAAAAAAGAAAAAGAAAACTGTGTAATATCTTTTCTAGACATTTCAAAAGCCTTTGATAGAGTTGGCCACCTTCACATTGAAAAATGCCTAGAATCACGTGGGGTTTCAAAGAATATTTGTTCACTCTTGAAAAACATGCTTTCGAATAACAAGATCACCATTAAGATAGGAAATATTTCAAGCGGCCCCATTATTATCAGAAGAGGTGTTCCTCAAGGAGGGCCATCTTCACCGACTTTATTCAACATCGCAATTAATTATATTTACGAAGAAATCTGTGATCCTAGCTATGCAAACAAACATGGTTACGAATTGGATAGTAATTACGACCGGATATGTCTCTCAGGATTTGCCGATGATCAGGTGGTGACTTCTTCAGATGAAAAGTCAGCTATAAGAACAATTGATCTGACACAAGCCCTTTTCAATCAAATTGGTCTTGAAATCAATCATAAAAAAGCCATGTCATCAATATCTCTTCTGGAAAAATTTCTGAAAATCCTCTCGTGCTCTCAGATGGACAAATCTTGAAAAGCCTTAAGCAGTATGAGCGAATACGCTATTTAGGATGTAACTTCGAAAGTGAACTTTTATTTGATGATACCATAGTGGAATGCCTACAAACAAATCTGCAAAAGCTATCAAATTCTCCCCTTTTGAAACCAAATCAAAAAATCAATATTATTAATCAATATATATTTCCAACACTTACGTATCCAATTCAAGCTGCTCCAGTCAACAAAATCCCAGCATACGTTACTAATGGGTTGGACGTGATGATCAGAAGAACTGTTAAAGAAATCATTGGACTTCCGAGCAACACCAATAACGGTATGTTTTATGCTCCTCGTAAACATCGAGGTCTGGCATTGATGAATGCAAAATGGGAAGTTCAGTTGCAACATTTCGCAATAGCACTTAAACTGAACCAAGTTAATGACAGTCTTCTGAGCACTATAAGCGATTTCGAAAAAGAGCAAAAAGACTGCCTTCAGTCATTATCAGTAGACGGCAAATCCACGAAAGAATTGAGGACTAAACTCCGATCATCAGCTTTTGAAGAATGGAGCAAATGCTCTTATCAAGGCGTAGGAGTCACACACTTCCAAACCTACACGAAAACAAATAAGTTCATTTTCACAAAAAGCTCATTATCGACATCTGATTGGACTGCAGCTATCAAACTTAACGTCAACTACGCAAACTTGAACGGTGTACCTGGTTCACAACACAGCTCCATCCTCTGCCGACGTTGTGATGACCAGCAGAGAGAAATACCCTCACATGTAATTGGAAGCTGTAAAGCGAACAACACCCAGATCACCAATCGTCATCACAAAGTTAAACACCGTATAACTGAACTTTTGAGGAAAAAGAACTTCGAATGCTACGAAGAGGTACACGCTATCGACACTGACGGCCTGAATCGCTTCAGTGACATCGTTGCTTTCGATTCGAAGTCTGACTCGGCTTATATAATCGACCCTACAGTTCGATACGAAACAAACGACGAGGATCAAGATGAAAAAATCTGTGACGAAAAACGTGCCATTTACGAGAAATGTTTCGGCTACTACGAAAGCAAATTCTCTCCAAAATATGGTACTCGGAAATGGGAAGTGCTTGGCCTTTGGTTCGGAAGCCGAGGCACTGTAGGAAAAAGCGTGATGGACTTTTTTATTCGTTTTAAACTCGACATGGACGTGATCAACGATATATCGGAACAAATTCTGATTGACGCAATCAGGATTTTACACAAACATATTTATATATAATATGCTTTATTTATTATTATCTTCTAATTTTATATATTTTATATTTTCTTATTGGATTGATCAGTATGCTGTGTACTTTTGCAACCCGGAGTAAACGGGCAGCCCACTTTATGTTTGAATAAAGTTTTCTCTCTCTACAGTGGATGATGTCTGACTCTCCACTGTGTCTTTTGTGTACTTGGGGGGGATGGATTTGTGTGACGTCACTCACTTTAAATATGGGAATGCATTTATGTATGTGGCTCATCCTTATGCTTCCTTTAAGTTGCGTTTTAGCTTACGACGACTTTTAACTTTATTGACCTTTTGGCTCTAACTGTAACAATGTCTGAATCATGTCCCATTTTTAGAAGAATTATGAATTTGGCGTTGATGCCGAGCCGTTAAAAATTGCAATTCTTTAAAAATTTTGCGATTTGTATATTTTTTCGTATTGGCGGTATTTAGGAAAGGTTTGATACTACGTGATGTCCTTATTGCGTTCCGTCCTCTGCGAGTTGGCCGACCCGCAGTTGGCGTTTGGCATTATCGTTTGGTTGTTATGGAACTTAATCAACAGTCCTTTGGTCCCGACGGCGCCATCTTGACCTCGGAAATCCTTTCTTGGTTGTATTCATTGGTTCCTTGTTATATACCTAAGTAGAAAAAATAAAATTTTAGTATATTGTTATTTCAATATTGTGACTCTAGTTGGACATTGATTTCTGATACGTTTTTGTTGATTTCCAGGTAGGTCCTTATAGTCGTCTGGATTCCAGGATTTTTCCCTTCTCGGTCGTTGATGTCCAGGTTCTTCCCCTGTTGGTCTCGCAGCCCTATCTCGAACACTATTCGTAGGTAATTGCGAGGCTCTTTCAAGTTTTTTGACTCTATTAACGCCTTTATATTTTTTCAGATAGCTGAAAATAAATCTGGAATCTCGTGGTTTTGGCCTGGTTTGACTTCGTCCTGCCAACTGAGAATGATGCTCCTTCTGAATTTGGCTGAAATCTTTTTGAGCAAAAAACAAAAATTGTTTGTGTCCCAACGTGTTTTGATTTCAACAACGATTGGATGGTATGCATTAATGTTTATTGCAAAAGTATAAACATCATACCTGCAGTTTCGCAATAAGCGCAATTTTTCTATGTGACCTACTTTTTACAATAATTATTTTAGCATTTAATTATTATATATTTTGTAGGTCTTGAAAAATAAATAAAAACTCTTAGCTCCGCTAGTTAATTAACCTCCAACAGGGCTCCTGTTCCGGCAACCCGGGGGATAGTTGCTGTGGGCTAAAGCTAGCGGTGCTAAAATTGCGCTTTTACTGTGATTTTGTAGTTTTATAGGTGAATTTTCTCAGTACCGCTAGTTGATTCTCCTCCAGCAAGGCTCCTGTTCCGGCAACCCGGGGGATAGTTGCTGGTGGCTCAAGCTAGTGGTGCAAAAATCACGCTTTTTATTGTGATTTTGTCGCGTCTATCGACCGTGTCGCGACTTGGATTTTATACATATTGAGAAAATAAATCATGCTCTATAAACCTTTAGGTCCGGAGATTTTGCCCTTGTGTTGCTGAACAACAGAAGGGTTCCGGTGGCTTCACCATATCACGATAAGGGTTTGCCCTTATCGCGGGGTTGAAGATCCACAAGGTTGGGGGCGTATGTAGACTCAGATGAATAGGCAAAGATCTATATCACATGATTTATTAACATAATATGTACACTTCCTTAACACTAGTTCTATACTTACACATACACATGGTCTGACATTCGTACTATAGGGTGCTAGGCCAGGGCTAGGCCCTGGGCCCTAGCCCCTCACTCCACACTCGGTGATGACCACTCACTGTCTCTCGAATACTCGACTGCTACTCTCTACCTGGTCGGGGTTCTCCTCCGTCCACTTATACCTACAACTCTGCTCGACCTACTTACGTTGCACTGCACGTGACAATATCGTGGGTATTCTAATGCTACTGTACTGTGATGCGTGAAAATGTGAAAATTTCGCAGTAGATATTTTTACCTTCGTGTTTGACAACAAAAAGTGTGATATTGATGCATCATTAAATTCAGATAAGCGCAAGGAAGAAAAAAAGAAATAATATTGCTGCTATTTGAAAAACAAAAGTTGACTGTCAGTGCTCAGAAGCATCATGATTAAAAAATGAAAAATTTGCAATTGAATGACCAATCTAAAAAATGCGATGAAAATGGATCATATAGGAAAACATGCAAATAAAATGGACATGAAAAAAAAGTTGCCATCTGGAAAACAAAGTAGGTAGAAAGTAGTGACGAATAATGAAAATTTTTATAAATAACGACACCACAAAGGTAGCTGTGGTCATTTTTAATGCAGCATGCAGCTATCTTCCTCTGTATCTCTAATAATATGATCGGTTCGGTTTAGAACAGCTGTAGTTGAGTGGATAGGGTAACGTTGATAGATAAAAATATGCAACATTCATCAAGATGCCAAGGTAGACCGATAGTAGTGGACACGAGGAGGAAGAATGCAAATATGAAGATAAATTTCATTTTTGCGGCTTGAAATGTGCGGTATGTACAGAACTTGTGTGACTTTTGATGTGTTGTTGCCAACTTTGAATGTACAGTAGGCCAGTTATTTCTCCCGTGGGATGCATCGTTCTGGAGTAAAAGTGGAGAAACACTGACGTGACATGAATAATTTTCAACATAGTCCCAATCCCCTCTAATTCCGCTGTCACTGGTTAGATTTGTTCAAGAATTTTGCATGTACAATTGCACTGTTGAGAAACTTCTCTCGACCAAATTTGAAGTTCCTACCTTTGACGATTTTTCAGCAAATAATCAAAAACTTTGTTCAACTTCGTACCTTCGAGGGGCTGTAACTCCCTTAGAAAACATTTCAGGGGAAACTGTCACTCCCACTTTTCGACTTATTTTCTTGAGAGGAATCACCTCCCAAAGTATAATGCAAGATCACCAAAACACTCTGTATGCCTACAACTAAACTGGGCCTCGAACTGGGCCAAAATTTGAGTGGACCACCCCAAAATTTTGGTTCACAGCCTAATTAATTTGATGTAGGGAAGGAGGGATATCACAGTACCTAACTATATCTACGATCATCTTTAGTGGGTAGTTATACCTAACCATGTTATCAAGCCTCACCCAACGTAATTGCGGTGGCTATATTTGTTGCCGCTTTTTTTTTCCGTGATTTTTTTCTTCGTTTCTCGTTTCTTGTTTCCCTACAATATTCACCTGTAACAACAACTGTAAAGAAGTAGTGCGCGCATGCCACTCGTATCAACTATGCAAAATGTAGAGGTAACGATAATATCGATAGTTCATCGATAGTATCGATAGTCGACAACAAATTCAACCGCGAATTCAACTATCGATAGAATCGATAGTTCAAGGCGATAATCGGATAGTCTTCAAATTTGATTCGCGGTGGCAACTGACAAAGCAATTCACTGCACGCTGCTGGAATAATCAGGGGCAACAATAAAAAGTGCCTGATGTTCGTTTCGTTTTGCGTCGGCAACTGCTAGCCCCTATCTAGTCTTCTCTTTTTGATACATTCTCTTGAGCATTCTCTGTGATGTGCGAGAATGCGAGTGCGACTCATGTGGTTTTTGTTGTATTAAAATGTGATACGATTTATTTATTTTAGTTTGTTTTGACTTTCTTACTACAATGTTCAGAAAATCAAATAAACTGAAATCATTTTTGGTACTTTTCCGTTTACGGAACTATAGATTATTTATCGATACTATCGATAGTTGCCGCTGGTACTATCAAAGCTATCGATAGTTTATTTCAGGGACTATCGTCACCTCTAGCAAAATGCACTACATTCCTGCTCCGTGCACGACGCCAGCGTCACCCAGCGTATGCAACTCTGTGGGCGCAAAACTTCACTCATGTCATAAATTACAGATGACTGAACTGTTGTAAATGATAGATCGCTGGCCTGGACTGTAATTATTTTGTGGTCAAGTGCTATGTCAACATGGACTTTGTCATTGACAAATTGTCAATCAACCACGTGGCATCTGTTGTGACCCATGGTTGTCAATTATTACAATTATTTCCACTGTTAAATTGACATCAATAACAATAATCATCAGAGAATTGACAGCCCAGTCACGCAGCGCCGAGTCATCAATGTTGCTCTATTTTTCCACACAAAGCGCAGTGATCGGCTCCGTTACCCCCACTCTGTCCTTCGCACGGGGTGAATAATGCTGATCTTTGATCTTTTACAGAAATAACGAGATATTTTGCTCTTTACAAAAAAAAAACCAAGGCGCACCCGTTCAAGCCAGCCGAGTTATGGGGCGAAGACCGCTCTCAACGGTACAATGGTATTAACGTAAAATAGGTATGAGGTATGATGGAGATGAAACTATTCACCCTAATTTCTACATCGAAAAGGTCCAATTTCAAACCGAGATACCTACTTCACAATTTACAGTCAATTGTTTCAGTTCCGGTAGCTGTGTCTACATACTTAGGTACCTCTTGGATATTAGTGTTATTACAGACAATATAATATTTTATTGTTGCATTGTTGCATCAATCAATAGCTCGTTCTATCGGTTATTTTTTATTTGGTTATGGTTTAAGGCAAAATTTAAAGTGAAAATAAACTCGTTGATAGATTTACGTAAGTCATGTAGGTACCTACTTAAAATAACAATGAAATTTACCTTATCTATTTCGGAGTAATACTGGCTACTTTTCGACACTAAGGGCGGTATAATAATAATTTTCGTATTTTATGCAACCGTATTATAAGACAACATCTACTGTCCAATTTTCGAATTTTCTTCAAACATTCGAGGCAAAATAGATGATGAACCGGACATAGCATAACGAACGTGAATGCATGCATGTAAGAGAGTTATGCTATGCCGTTTCCAGCGCGAGTAGCACACATCGTTTTTCGTGCTGCTTTTAATAAAAATACAAATAAATAAGATCATATCGCAATAATAATCGGAATAAATTTCAAGTGTCAAATGTCGATTTGAAAAATTGCGTCCTTTGTTTGAATTTACTTGCTCAAAATCCCCCTCCCCAATTAGAAGGGCCATCCCCCAAAAGTCCTGAAATCACTGAGCTCTAGTGTCTTGTGTGACGACGAAACACAGGAAAGGCATAAATTAATCGTTTTCGCGCCACAAAACGTCAAAAATCATTCTGCAATTGTACTAACAGATATTAGAAAAATGGCCCTAAAATATCACTTTTAAAAATGATTATTTATGATTTTAACTGATTCAAACCGAAAATTTCAAGCTATAACATTGGAAACGTGGTCTCTCTTGAATTCTGCATGATTTTGCAAGGTTTGTTTATCTTTCACGTGTACTTTTTACTTTGCCGCTCAAAATCTTTTTCAGGATATTACAGTGCAGGACATCTAGCGTATATTGTCATTTTCGGTTATGGCAGCACGAAAAATTGTATATTGCACTCGTTTAATAAGACGTTTCGTCACACTTCTTCCTTTAGGACCCTCCTCACTGCTTTACGCCGTGCCCCAAAAACATCCGTAAAACAAACTTTTTCTTATTGAACTCGTATAATAATATTATACTATTATTAAAAGGATAGGTACATTACTGACTGTCTTAAAAAAACAGTTTGCCAACATGACACAGTCTAGAAATTACCTAACATAAAATGCAATTTTAGAAATAGTTATTGTTGTTCAGTGTTCAATTGCAAGAAATGTCAGCCCTCAAAAGTAGCTCATAGTGATAAGACAAACACATCTTCAAGGATAAGCTGAAGCTATATATGTAAATTAAAACAATGTTTGGAAAAACCCCTCGACCTCGCCCTCGACCGAATACAATGACATGTCTATCAGCATTTTTTTTCACTAATTCTATCTCAAAAAATCTGTTGTGGGGCGACACAAAACTTTCCCGGCGGTATCCAGGGACGTCGGTAATGATTTTGATCGAAGTGTCCCTTCGGGAAGGTGAGACTTAATTCGGAAATTGATGGAAACATTTTACTCAGTTGCGCGTTACGCGATCATTCTGCATCCATTGTTGGGCCTACAGAACAAGTGACAGGCTCTTAGGTTTCCATGGTGATGAAATATTTCGAAAGGTAGAACTAGGAAGAAGACAATTGTTGCGAAATTTGAAGGATGCAATAATATCCTATATCCAGACAAGCCCAGACCCAATGTGTCACCTGAAGGCTTTCGATCAAAATCATCTACCTAAAATCTAATCAGGTCATTCCAGGCTGAACTTATGCTTTCGTACCTGATTTCGATTTGATCCAATGAATAATTCGGTAATTATCGTGGCAGAACCGCTTAATTTGCAAGATCGCATGAGCGGCTTTATATTTTCAGTAGGAAAATTCCCGGGAAATTGGAGAGAAATTATTGGAAAATGTTCTTGAACTAGTTATCTATTCTTCAAAAACAAATGGTAGAAATCTGTTCACGGAATGAAAAGTTGAAAAATTTCCAGTTTTTCCAGAGAGGAAAACTTGAAAACCGTTGTATTGGTCCGATTTTGAAAATTTTTTCTCCAAAAATTAATTCAGTCTTTTTTCCAACTTTCATTCGCAGCATGTCTGCACCTAAAATGAATATTTCGTGTGGCTCACCGCATGTTGAAGTTTACGCTGCAGTTTTTTCAAATTCGCGGAATATGTAAATTTGTTATTGAAAAAATTACAGTCGGAAAACCGAAGCTGTGTCGATTTTGAAAATATATCCACAAGACGCCCAGTTCAATCTACTTCCGATATCAGTCGAAATTTTTCGAAAAAAGTCGAACCTCGTGCAGGATCGAATTTATGAGTGGAGTGCTGCATCAAAAGCGAGTCATCCTGGTGGAAATCCGGGTGAGTCGTTCTCTCGAGTGGCAACGGCTAGGAGAAATTTTGAAAATTCATAACGCCCGATGGAAAAATAGTGGAAAATTGCAACTGCAGACTTAATTTTACTCTTATGTTTTGTTGCTTCCTACCAAATTTGGTCCCAATTCATCAGATAGATTTCGAATGATTGAATGGTAAAGTTTTGAATTTTGACATTTTTCATTTTTTGACAGGTGACAGACAGGGCACAATTTTCAACTGTTCTGAATACAGTTTTTCATGGGCTTTCAAACGGCATTTTGCAAGTCAAGTTCTGTGAGATATAGCTTCTGTCATTTTTTGACAGTGACACTTCCGTTTGACAGATGACGGCCAAAAACTAATCAGCTCATTAAACAGCAAGATCCTGTCCGTACACCAAATTTCAAATCGATCAGACAATCGGTTCGGCAGCTATCGTGTTAGAACGTTTTTTCCTGCATCCTGCATCATTACATAACTTTCCCTTGGACGGGCCGGGAAAGTAATTGTTTGCGGCCAAAAGTTAAAGATGGTTGAGCAATTTATACAATTCAGGACTCCAATAATATCCCCAGCGTCGGACTGGCAAATTTTGGCCTACCGGGCAAAGAATGGAAGTGGCCTCGAAACCGAAGGGAGATGCTTGCCCCCCAGTTAGTGCCGCAGTCGACTTTTTCTAATAATGATGAAAATGCTAATAACAAAAAAAGATGCTGACCAAATTGACTATAGATTTCTTCAAGCTCTAAACTTTTGCTTGAAATACACTACGATAAAGAAAACAACGGAGGAAAAAGATATTTATTATTGTTACGTATTTCGCGTACGGGTTCGAATATATATGAGACTATCGTTTCAAAACACACACTGTTTATTACTGCGTACTACAATAAGTACACGCCAACAATTATTTACTCAGGAATATCACTGTGATTCCTACTCGCTTTGAATCTGCTCGCTACCACTTCGCATTACAATTCATAACTGCTAGTGAGGCGACGATTGATACCTTATATTATATAGGCCCGACTGATTCATCTCGAATGTTCCATGCATTCTCCAGCAGTCTCCACAGTGACCCGACATACGGTTTCCATACGACTCCCAAAATATCTTGCACATTACCCGTATAACTCTGATGTGCTATGGAACCGGCGCCTTCGCCATGATAGACAGATGTAGCTTGACCTACTGCTGAAGTCTCTGTACAGTTGTACGGGAAAAAACCTACACGCGCGCTCCGAAACACACCAGAACGCTCCGCACTAGTACACTGAGATCTAACGGGAAGAGTCTAGAAAGATCGCGTGTTATCCAGAATCGCCGCTCGTAACATTAGTCTAACATTAGTCCAGGAATTACAGAAATAATAGCGAACAAAAATGAAACCCAGCCAGATTTTTGCATATAAGCTCATCAACAGTTTTGATTTCAAAGAGACCTACTTGCGAATTTGTCGATGATTTCTGCATGTGGCTGAAGATGTGAATTTTATATAGACGGTAAAGAAAGAGCACGACTGGATGGCAGATGGATGGCTGCGGCGCTTTATTCCCTGATACCAGCTTGTCCCTCACCATGTGGAATGTGCCTAGGACCTACAAAGACTATAAGACGGCCCTGAGCAGCGGGAGCCTCACACATACAACCTTGTCATTCCACGACTAGTGACTACTTAGAAATAATCAATGCATGATAATATGCACAAACAAAAGTGGACCAGACTTTGACACAAAATTAGAAATTTGGATTTAAAACAAAGCATAAAAGTGCAATTTTTTCCAAATGTGGACAATTTGGCTTCCAAACTGGGGATTGGCCTACCGGGCATTTGCCCGGTTGCCCGGTGGACCAGTCCGACACTGCATCTGTGTCAGTACCTACTGCCAGTAATGTAACCACTACCCTGCCTGAAATGACCATGCGGAACCACAAAAAGTCCGAGCCGGATTTTTTTTGGGTTTCACATGTATTCCGTTTAGGTTTTTGATACGTGACATTTCCACATAAACCCATAAATTCCCATCATGGTCATCCCTACAGCAGTTCCAGGACTAAAAATGGTTTATACCACAGAGAACCACACAGTTTCAGAAAGGCGCATTTATGGTAAAATATGCGGTAATTTCACCGATGATAAACTAAATCCATTTTTTTTATTCGTTTATTCAACGTTGGCCTGATGTTTCCGCAACGAGGCCTAACACCGACGCCGGTGAATGCTTTCCTCCACTAGGTTGCACAGGGAATTTTGCCGAACCCCTATGTGTTCCAACCTCGGTTCCAACACAGCATAGGAATTTTAACGATCACTAACATCGCATGGGGTCGGCACCATCGTTCGTATTTCACGTGCTAAGCGACACACTTGCGCGTCTCGCATTTAGCAAGCATCCCAACTAAATCAAAGAGCTTGTTTTGAAACGAAAATCCGATGGCCCTCAGTGGGACTTGAACCCACGACCCTTGATGTGGCAGTCGACCGCGCTAACCACCACACCACAAGCACCTCAATCCATTTTTGTTCAATAATTCAAATCTCAAATGATTTCTCCTGCACGATTACAAAATTTTCCCTTCAATATTGGTGTGAGAGGGGGGGAGGGGGGAGTGAATAACACTCTGAACGTGCTATAGTTCAAAGTCGTAACAATGGAATATGTATTATGGGGGAGAGCAGGGGAATGTGGACCACTCAAGGCAAAAAATTCAAAACCAGTCGCCATGTGCACTGTCGAGGCTGTACATTTTGTACCATATTCCCCAATCATGTAACTACCCAAAACTTTGAATAGTCACTTACTAAGTAGAAACATTTTTGCGGAAAACATTCGAAAGCAAAGTGAATATTTCAGCGGGTAATATCGAATAGTGAGGCAAAATCGACCACCAGGTCGGATAATATCGATCGCACGTTTTCTCTGCCATTTTGTAGTCTGCATGCTTAGCAAAAGCGCAAAAATACAAGTCGAAACATCTCTTTTCGAAAAAAATCTAGTTTTATTATGATTTCGCCTCCAAATTCCTAACATTTACCAAGAACGGCGCCCATGATAGAAACCTAGAAGAATAACAGAGAAAATTAAAAATAATTCTTGTGTAAGTACTCTCAAGAACCTCATCAGGTCATCTTCGCACCACACAAGGCACGATTCGTTCTTTGCCCATATTTTTTGCAAGGCATCTAAAATGATGTATAAAACTCCATTTGTACAATATCGACCATCGTGATCGATATTGGCCGACAACAGAAGCAAAAAACAATTCTTTGATGATAAAGAACATGGTTAGATCATGGAACTAGGCCTACCACACAAAGTTACTATCAATAATCCTTGGTACATCGCGCCAGGAGACCCGAGTCTAACTACAAAAGTTGCGGAAAAGTCCGCAATACTTTATCATGAACACTCCTGAACTTGTCATGATTTCAAAAAACTTTCAGGGTGGGCCACAGTGGTGTGGTCGATATGAGACCGCCGGTCGATATTCGCCTCTCTTCCCCTATTGTCTGTAACATCCAAAAGGTAGGTACTTAACTACTGGAACTTAAACAATTGAATGTAAATTATTAAGTAGGTACCTAGGTGGGTTTCTATTCACTTGCGTCCACCTATTGTTCGTTCGGTCTCAAAAACGAATAAAAGGAAACCTCCTCTCCGTAAAGGCCTACTTTACATTCAAAGCTGGCAACAACACATCAAAAGTCACACAAGTTCTGTACCTACCGCAAATTTCAAGCCGCAAAAATGAAATTATTCTTCATATTTGCATTCTTCCTCCTCGTGTCCACTACTATCGGTCTACCTCGGCATATTGATGTAAGTTGCATATTTTCATCTATCAACGTTACCCTATCCACTTAACTTCAGTTCTAAACCGAACCGATCATATTATTAGAGAGACAGAGAAAGATAGCTGATGTTGCATTAAAAATTAACACAGCTAGGTACCTATCTGGTGTCGTTATTTATGAAAAAATTGAATTATCTGCCACTCTACCACTCACCTACTCTGTTTCCCAACTGGCAACTTTTTTTTAATTTCCATTCTATTCGCATGTTTGTCTAGATGATCCATTTTCATTTAATTTTTTTTATTGCTCATCCAGTTGCAAATTTTTCACATTTATTTTTTTCCTGGTAAAAAATAAAAAATATTTTTTCATCATGATGAGCACTGACAGTCAACTTCTGTTTTTCGAATAGCAACCATCTTTTCACATTTTTCTCCTTGCGCTTATCTGAATCTAACGATGGATCAATATCACACTTTTTGTTATCAAACACGAAAAAAAAAAAATCAAATGCGAAATTTTTTTACGCATCACAGTCAGTAGCATTATTAGAATACTCACGATATGCACACAAACCGGTAGGCTGGGTGCAAAATGATGTTCAAAAGCACAGAGTAAGTCAGGCGTTTGTTTTTTCAAAATGTAGATGTCAAGATGTTCCCAAATTTAAAAAGAAGCTGTCCGTCTCTAAGACTGGTTTATTCTTCAATTTTACTTACTATTTTATATTTTCTTTTGTATGTATTGTGAAAATGAAAAATTATTGAGACATCCTCGGTAGGGTTGCACCGAATATTCGGTTTATATTCGTTATTCGGCCTATTCGTATACTTCGGCCGAATATTCGGTTTGGCCGAATACTTATACTGATTTTCAAAATTTATCAAACAAAAACATACACTTCTTGATGAACATGTGTCAAATTCATTCAATTTTTGAGTGAAATCATTATCAAGATTCATGATAATCACCACAAAAAAGTCATAATTGAAACTTGAAGGCTTTATTTTCAAAACACTTATCAGTGATTATTAACAGAAAAAAAAATCATTCTCTGATAGTAAAAAAATAACTTGAATATTGTCGAGTCCTTTCTATTTTCTAGCAATCAACAGATTATGGAGTAAGAAAAAGAAAACTACTTTTCTGACTTTTTCTGGAAGAAGTCGGTTTCTGCTTTCTTTCATTATATTTCTCGCTGCTGAACATAAGCGCTCACTGTACACACTCGAGTACCTACTGGCTGGAGCACTCAAATATTTCTGAGCATCAAATTGTTAGGCTAGAACTGTGCATTGACAGATACCGAGCTATTCGGCCTAATATTCGGTATTCGGCAATGAGACTTGGCTGAATATTCGGCCGAAGCCGAATAGTGGGAAATCACTATTCGGTGCAACCCTACCCCGGACGTCTTTCCCTGAGTCCGGGACATACATACCTACTTGAAAAGATACAAAGTGGCAAGCTGAAAATAAAAAATAAAAACGTTTTAGAGATGCGCCAGCTTCTTTCGAACTTATCAAATATTTTGAAATTTACGTTTTGGAATACAAAACGTCTGATCTACTCTGTGCTGTTGTGCTGTTCAACATCATTCTGCACCCAGCCTACCGGATTGTGTGCATATCGTGGGTGTTCTGATGCTACTGTGATGTGTAAATAAACTGCTCAACAATTGAAGTGGTCCACTCGAAAATTTCGCCCGATTTCAAACCCGAATATCTCGGAAAAAAATTGACTGACTCTAAAAAGTGCAGTGTTTTTGAATAGCACATTCCTTCCACTATGAAATGCAACAATAGATCAAACAATTGAATACATAATGCATGATGTACAGGGCGACAACGGAATGAGTGTTAAAATGTAACATTTTGAAGCACGTTCCAGTTTTTCCAGAAGATTCTCCGAGTCTTCCTGATTACATTTTTGGAAAGTGCACATCCATGACTCGAAACGGTTTTCAAAACTCCCGCCTATCTTTTTTGGTTACAGGGTGATGTAAAATGGAATAACTTTTTCTTTTTGTAGTGGTAACTTTCTTGTTTGTTAACCGATTCTCACAATTTGCAGCTTATGTTGAAGCGAAGACCTCAGTCAAGAATAATCGATCAACAAAATTGAATTTAGATACACATAATTTCAAAAAAGGGGGTTGCATCAGATGTGACTCAAGCATGAAATGAGGCCGAGATCCGATTTTGGGAAATTTTTTGACAAGAATCAACTTGTCGTTGAAAGAATCACTCATTGCGATTATTTTAAGATCAGTCTCGCTTATATGGGGCCACAATCAACGACGGAAAACCCAAATTAGGACTGCATGTTTTCACAGGAGAACTGATACCTTTGCTCACCTGAAAACATAGTACTTATTGTTACTTTTGACTGTTTCTGTCAACCCTCTGTTGACTGTCCAAATCGTGAAGGAAACTCGATCAGTGATTCTCGTAACATAGGTTCACGTGTATTTTCAGGTAAGCAAGAGCATCGGTCCGTCTGTGAGAACATGCAGTCCTTATTTGGGTTTTCCGTCGTGAATAATTGCCCCAAATAAGCGATAGTGATCTTGAAATGTTCAATGATGTACCTGAGGTCTTCGCTTCGACATAAGCTCCAAATTGTGAAAATCGGTTAACAAACAAAAAAGTTACCACTACAAAAACTTAAAGTTGTTTTTTTCCATCACCCTGTAACCAAAGAAGATAGGCGAAAATTTAAAAAACCATTTCGAGCCATGGATGTGCTTTTCATAAAAATGTAATCAGAAAGACTCGGCAATTTTTTTGGCAAAAGTGGGACGTGCTTTAAAATGAAACATTTTGAAACTCCTTCTGTTGTCGCCCTGTATATCATGCATTATGTTATCAATTTTTTGGTCTATTGTAGCACTTCATAGTGAAGAGAATAAGCTATCCAAAAACGTTGCACTTTTGAGAATCGGTCAATTTTTTTCTGAGATATTTGTATTTGAAATCGGGCGAAATGATCGAGTGGATCACTTCAATTGTTGAACAGTTAATTTACACATCACAGTAGCATCAGAACACCTACGACATGCACACAATCCGGTAGGCTGGGTGCAGAATGATGTTGAACAGCACAACAGCACAGAGTAGATCATTTCGCTGCCTAATTTGTTTCTTCGTGTTTGATAACAAAAAGTGTGGTATTGATGCATCATTATATTCTGATATGACCGTAAGAAATGAGAAAGGGATTAAGAAAATATGTTTGCTATCTGAAAAACAAAAGTTGACTGTCAGTGCTCAGAAGCATCATGATAAAGAAAAATTTTTTTACTGTCGAATCATAGGAGACATTATTCCATTTGAACCGGCTCTTAAATTTTTAAGATCGGATACGGAACAACGATGCTACAGCGGTGGCCGTTTTTCATGCACTCCCCAATAATATACTATTATCTACTCTCGTATCGCACTGGGGGCCAATTTTCTACTCTCCGCAACTTTAGGAAACGTTGGCAAGTTTGCGATTTCTGTAAATTCCAATTTTTGAGGCATCGTTTCTTCACGTATGCGCATCGATGCGGACGTTTTCATACGTTCTGCTGCGAGCGGACCTGGACTGGCGCAAGTCACTTTGCGTATACGCTTTTATGATGAAGTGAGGTTAGGCATTAATGTTTTCATTGTTATCAATAAAACAAACAGCCTTGCTGAAGGTATGTGGCGATCATGGTGCCGAGTCAGGCGGGTAATGAGATACAGCACGGAATAACTTCATGATTGCGTCCTAAAAAAAGGATTACTCATACTCTTCTGTCATTCATTTCAATCTTTGTCAGCTCCAGGGACACTGTTCGAAACTTGTCACGATGTTTCATTTTCTCTTTTCACCGTCTGCAGTCTGCGTTAAAACTTTGCATTCGCTTCCCACCAACAAGTTCCAGGTTTCTGGAAATAATAATGTTGAGTTGTCTTCAACTGAACAACAAATTCAACTGTAAGTAGATCTTGTCAAAATATTTAGTGGATCTAGTCAAAATTTAACGGAAACTCATGAAGCACTTTGCAGAGTTCGGCCCATCGTCAAAGATACAGCCCTTCATAGTTCACGTTTTTCGGATTTCAAAAACTTGTAACTCAGGAACATTCCGACAAAATCAGCCTGAATTCAGCGTTGGCTGGTATGTCAAAATTATATGTTCATCTACCTGTCAAATTCAGCAAAAATAGGAGGCATAGAAAGTTGGTAGTAGTCCTAGTGGTGGAACCACGAGCTCTCGACAGTTGTCGATCTCGACAATTTTCCCTTCGCTAAAGGGTAAGGGGTGCAGAGGGGAAAGGGGAAATAAGGGTGAGAGGCGCAGAGGGGAGAGGGGAAATTGTCAAGATCGACAACTGTCGAGTGACGTTTTTCTCACCTTTTGACAAGATCTATCCATGATTAAATTTTTTGCACTCTGTATTAAGGATCTGAATGTGAATTATACACGAGTCATATTTTCACAACCAACGTCTTTCAGATGTCTGAGGCATTCATTCTTCCTTTGTCATTCCCTGATCGTTTTATCGGTTGCTCCTTCAATTTTTATGATGGTACAGGGTGTTCACATATAAATTATACCCCCTTCTGGAGCTTGTGCTCGAGCATAGTTTCAAAAATTTGAGACCACTTTTTTCTCACAGGTTTCGGAGGCACCAGAACTTTCTGTCGTCTATCGTGAATCATCGAGAAGTTTTTTATCAAATTGGACACGTGTATCTTATAATAGGAATTGATTGAGCTTTTATTATTATTATTATTATTATTATTATTTGGTTACTCCACCTCACAGGTCGAGACCCATTTCTGAGGTGGGAGAAGAAGGAGGGGGAAACACAAAATCAATCTAGTTCTCGATACCATCAATTTTCGAGAAAACGGCTCTGATGAATTGAGCATTACAGCTGAGAATATCGCATTCCTTCTCGATGTAAGAATAATTTCGGATCATCTGATGGACAGGTGAAGACGCCAAGACGTTCGTCCTCGCAAAAGGCAGGTGAAAGAGTTGAGAGGCGCGCGAAGAGGGCCTGGGCACACGAAGACCAATACGCCCGAGCAACTCAGGACAGTCGACGTCACCGCCGACCACACCGAAAAGAAACAAGACGGAGTGCATATGACGTCTACAAAGCAGTGACTGCACGTTAGAGCGCCGCAAGAGATGTTGCTGCGGCGTGCCGCGCTCAGGATATGTACCCGTCAACATAAATGAGGATGTTTTCAAAAACCTTCTCTGTACCCTCTCAAGTGCTGTTATGTGGACATCGTACACCGGAGCCCACACAATCGAGGCGTATTCGAGGCGGGTACGTACAAACGAGAAATATAGGGTCCTGAAAGTCATGATGTTTGTCATAAATCTGCACCCCCGAAGAACAAACCCAAGCATCCTAAGCGACGACGTGACGACGGACTCCATATGATTTACAAATGTGAGTTTGGGATCGAAAGTGACTCCCAAGTCCCTCACAATCGCAGGCCTGCCCAAAACCCTGCCACCGATGCTATAGTCAAAAATCACAGGCGACGTCACTCTGTGGTAGCTCATGATGTTACACTTCTCGATGTTCAGAGAGAGCTGGTTACGATTGCACCACTCATTCAAGATGTCAAGGCTCCTCTGCAACTCGAGACAGTCCCGGAGCGTGTGAATCGATCGATAGAGTTTCATATCATCGGCGTACAGAAGACAGTTCACACCAAGACCGGCGACAATGTCGTTGATGAAGATGTTGAACAGATCGGGTCCCAAGACAGTGCCCTGCGGAACACCGGACGGCTGTGTGAATGTAGCAGAACGAACGCCGTTAAGTTGTACGTATTGACCGCGACCATTCAAGTAAGATCTGAACAAATCAACGAGAGGGGCCGAAAAGCCCAACGATCCCAATTTATCAGTTAGGATAGAATGATTCAGCCGGTCGAAAGCCTTGGAAAAATCTGTATATATGACATCCACCTGGTGCTTTAGGTCTAAATTCTCGGAAATAAACTGAGTGATACATGTTAAATTGGTCGTCGTTGAACGCCCAGGCATAAAACCGTGTTGGGACACCGTTAGCAACCTGCTTACGTAAGAAGAAATGTGATCATGGAGGATGAACTCAAAGGCCTTGGAAAAATTGTTTATGATCGCAATAGGGCGGTAGTTGTTTATGTCACTTTTGTTGCCCTTCTTGAAAACCGGACTCAGACGGGATGTCTTCCAGAGATCGGGGAACGTCGAAGTTCTCAAGATCAGATTGAACAGGATGTGGAGAGGTGCACAAAATGCAAAAGCACAATCTCTCACCAAGAAGGCCGGTACCAAATCAGGACCCGTGGTTGGCTTGGATGGTATTCTTTTAAGAGACGATAAGACCGTCAACTCCGAAACTGATGTTAGTTGCAGGAAGAGAGAGGTCCCGTTACTTACTGGAGTCGGGGAAGGAACGTTATTATTATTGCCAGCGGTGTTAAAGTTCTCAACAAATGCGTCGGCGAATGCGTCCACCATGGCCCTAGAGCCACGCAGCTCTGTGCCGTTAAAGACCATCGCAGAAGGCAAACCCCCATCTCTTTTCCTAGAGTCAATGTGTGTCCAAAAGGATCTAGGGTCAGTTCTTATCTCGCGCTCGACACGAATGCTGTACTTCCTACTAGCCTCAACGATCAGACATTTAAGCCGGGATCTGAGTACCTTAAACTTGCTATAGTTTTCTGCAGTGGGAATTCGTTTGTATCTGCTCCACGCTCGTCCCTTCACCCTCAAGAGTCTGATGATACTACCGTCGAACCAGACGGGATATGCTCCGCCTGACTTACCTCTTTTTGGGACGTGTCTATCTAGGATTTTATAGAGTCTGTCATAGAAAGCAGCCAGTGCGTGGTTCGGATCGTCAAAAACAAGCAGAAAATCCCAAGCAGAGTCTGCCAGCTCACTGTATAGATCAATGAAGTTTGCCTTCTTGAAGTTGTAAGCTTTTAGTTGTACAGGTGGCTCAGATCTCCCTCGAGGGCAGCCACAGTCAAACTCGATAGAAAAGGCCGGGTGGTGAGCATCCTCAGCTAGGAGTACGTCAGGGGGCGTGACGACGCGACAGGAGAAATTGCCCAAGACAAGATCCAACAGCCGCGAATTGTGGTTGAGCTTTGTATTAAACTGTGAGAGGTTATGAAATGCACAAAGGTTGTTGATCATTTGCACTTTCCTGGTATTTGGGATTAGACCATTTTCGCAGTTATGATACTCAGGGACATTAAAATCGCCGACAATCAGGATGTTGTTTCCCAGAAGCAGGTGGAGGTTCTCCAAAAAGTGCAACGCACTCTCCAGCTCGGTAATACTAGCTCTTGGGGGAACGTAGACATTAACAAAAAAGTAACTCACGCCACGCAGGATAACCTTGACAATAATGAGATCGATGAGGTCAAAACCCGCAAGACTCACATCGAGATCGGCGCAGTCTATCAGCAATGATTGGTGACTCTTATGGACGGCAAGGAGAACGCCACCCCCCCTACTGAGACCAACCCTGTCGAAGCTTCTATCAGACCTGAAAACGTTGAACTGAGCACAATTAAAGATTTCACCATTTTCCACACTCGGGTTGAGCCAGGTTTCGGTCAAGGCAACGACGTCATAGTCAGAGCCGAGGATCGAGCTGTAAAACTCCGACACCTTCGACAACATGCCGCGAACGTTCTGGTAGTAACACAGGAACCCACCACCACCGGCTCCAACGACAGACCGCAAGCGCCGCCCCGCACCCCGCACCCCCCCCAGAGAAGGACGCTCGTTGCTCTTACTCGAAGAAAAACTAGTTGATTGCTACCTTAAAGATAGGAGGTTGGTTCTCAAACTGTCACGAGCTCGAATATAAAAAGGACACTTTGGGTCAGAAGCAGCGTGCGAGCAGTCAGCCCCCCCAGCAACATCCGTGGGCCTCGAGCCGGCGCAATTAACACATCTCAAACGATCCGAGGAGCAATCTGAGACATCGTGATCTCCACTGCATTTCTGACAACATGTATCATTGGGACAGTTCTTAGCAGTGTGGTGATATCTGGAGCATTTAAAACACCGAATAACCTCAACAGCGTCGAAAACAGAGCAGCTGTTGTAAGCAATAAAAACATGTCCAGCTCGTGTAATGCTATCGTAGGACGTGCGGTCTAACTGTACCAATGCCTGAAAAATATTCGCGTTCTTCTTGGTGTGCCAGAACTTAATTAGCTTGCATTCAGAGCCCTCGCTCAAGAGGTGCTTGTTCATGCTGGTAAAGTAACCTAAAAATTGACTCTCACTGACGTCCGCATCAATGCCAACCACACGAACTCGAGGATTAATGCCCTTGGCCACCCGAACCTCATAATTAGGTGACAGTCTCTCATCGACACACTTTTTAAATTTTTCGCTATCCTCATCACTTTTGCAGCCAATTACAATGGCACCACCCTTCATACCTCTGATCTTGGAAAACTGAATGTCGGAGTCAGTGGGATTCATCATATCAAGGAGGTCAGATCGAGTCTTCAGGTTTTCCTGCGGGGTTTTAGGTTTGATGATAAGTGCTGGCTTAGTATTGTCTTTTAGCACGGAAGAATACAAACTGGTGGAGCCTTGAGGGACCTGCTTATTGTCTAGTGTCGTGTGTAACCTATCAATCTGGCTGCGGAGTTCGTTGCTGTGGCTCTTAAGCGATTTCAGTTCAGGAGCGAGGCTTGAAGTATCAATAAGGGCATTGGAAACATTACCGGCAGCGCTCGAAAAACCGTCAGTCACCAGCTTAGACAACTCTCTAAATTTAGAATCAAAACTGCTTATTAGGTCCCTTTTCAGTTTCTCAAGCTTTTCGTCCAGGAGGGATACCCAACCATCTTTCACGTTTACATCACAGCGCAGTCGGCATACATCACAAAGGTATAAAAAATTCTTCTTGCCACCCAATAGCTTGTACTCGGCATCGCTGATCCCGACGCAACTGCAGTGATAAGCGTCACCGCAGGTACCTTCACAGGCTAGCATAATGCCCCCAGCCCGGCCAAGCCGGCAGCTGGCACAATTTGGCATTATGCAAAACTCCTCAAAATACAGAAGGAAAAATACCAATTTGCAAGTAAAAGTGTGTATAAATAAAAACGAATAAGATAAAAATAAGATATCAGAATAAAAACGATAGTAGGTACAGATAATAAAAATTCAAATCGAATGCACCATATGCATAAGGTCAGAATAATTAAAAGCACAAAATGACAAATATAAAATAGGTGAAGGATCTACAAAATAAAACACGATACAGGAGACAATTATAACAATAATCAAATCAATAAAATTAGGGCAATGGCCTCGGCAGTGTAATCACTGTGATTTTTTTGCCACTCGATAAAATGTTATCAACATAGGTACCTACCCATTTGGCTAAACAACCGAAATCCACGAACAAACCAACCACAAACCATAGCTCATCCCCTGATCCATCCAGCTCCAGGAGCACTGGACCGCCCGAAGAAGGTGACACCCTCGCAACACCACCACAAGGGAAGCCGAAAAAGGACGAGACACCAATTCCAACGTGAGAAGCAGACCACAACAGAGCGAGCAAAATCCACACAACCACACACCTCGACCACCTTATCACATTCACACACGTCTTTCAGATGTCTGAGGCATTCATTCTTCCTTTGTCATTCCCTGATCGTTTTATCGGTTGCTCCTTCAATTTTTATGATGGTACAGGGTGTTCACATATAAATTATACCCCCTTCTGGAGCTTGTGCTCGAGCATAGTTTCAAAAATTTGAGACCACTTTTTTCTCACAGGTTTCGGAGGCACCAGAACTTTCTGTCGTCTATCGTGAATCATCGAGAAGTTTTTTATCAAATTGGACACGTGTATCTTATAATAGGAATTGATTGAGCTTTTCATCCTGATTATAAATATACGTATCTCACCCGATAGGTTAGTTAGGACAACTATCAAGCAATATTTCTTTTTGGAAAGTTTGACTCTGAAAAGTTAAGTCAAGCTCAGAAGAAGTTCGAAGCTATAATGAAATCCATTTACCAAAATGACAGAGAATTCACTGAGTCTTTGAAATAAAAAATTACTTTTTTCGATCATTTTTAAACTTCATCTCTTTCTTCAAATGCAGTTGTGTTTTGTTGATCAACCCATCAAGTGTTATGCATATATTTATAATTAGGATAAAAATCGGACACTGGGTGTCTGGCCCATCTGGGTGTCTGACACCTCGACACCCAGATGGGTGAAAGGAGTTACGATTTTAATATATATATATGAAAATCGGAATCGATTCCTATAGGATAGGGCGTCAAATATAAGAAAAATTTTCATTATTGCACCCTGTAAGCGATATCCACAGACATCTTCCGTCGACAGATTCAAAGCCTACGGGAAAAATTGTCTTGTGGTCGTTTTTCATTGCCTGAATAATGATCAAGCGTCTTCAAGGGAAAGTCTCCAGACGTATACTTCGATAGGCTTGGCGTGGCTTGAATAGATAAAATGCATCGATCTTTGCGTTGTTGCCGCGTCTACCATGCGTTTATTCACGAGTACCCAATTCGAACGTTTTTCGTTTTGCGAACACTGCTCAAAAATTGGCACACGGAAACGTATACACGTAAATTTTCGTACGCAAAGTGCATACGCAACTTCATGTATACTTATTCTCGAAAATTGGTCCCCTGAACAGTACCTAGTTGCAAAGGTAGGTAGCGACTGAGGTGTCATAGAGAAGTCGGATTTCGAAAAAAATTGTCAAGTCGGCTTCATTTTTGATGGTCTACCCATTCTCAAAATTACAAAGGTCAAAGTCAAGACACGCTGTAATGTACGGTGTGTTGAAAAGAATCTGTGATCGCGGCAGGCATGGGCCAGGCCGAAGAATGCAGTAACAGGCGCAATTGTAGTGATCGAAAGCGGATTCCAAAGACGATGCGATCACAGACATTTATAAACATCCGGTATAATGCCTTGAGAGATTTTTTTTTTTTGCAGAGCCAAGGATACGGCGCAGTTCAACGTGATAATGGTAAGAGTTTGTTCTTTTTCCACTTCCTCTCTACCTTCTTCTGTAGGATTAGATCGTGTATTGACCTTACCAAACCAGGGAGGTATTTTATTCCATTGTAAATATATTGTTACGTATCTCTCGTACGGGTTCGGATATAATTGAGACGATCGTTTTGAATACCCACTGTTCATAACTGCGTACTACAATAAATACACGCCATTATTCACTTGGGAATATCGCTGTAACTTCTACTCGCTTTTAGTCCACTCTCTACCACTTCGCATTCCAATCAATAACTGACTGTCGCATTCGAGGACGGTGCTTTCACAAGCCTCCGATCAATGTTCTCAAGCTTTGCATCATCTCCCAGCAATTCCCATAGTGGCCCGGCATAATGCGGTTTCTAGACCACTCCTGAATTATCACACACATTCCGCGTGTTTCATGTGTGCTTCGGAATGTCTGCACCTCCGCCAAAGTAAACCGATGTGCCTTAATCGAGCATTGAAGGTTCCCAAAGCCATCGCGTAAGTTCTGAATGCACGGGATCGCCGCTCGTAACAATATGTATACCTATATGGGACTTTACTTCCGCGAAATGATGGTTTGTGAATTAGGCCCCACCATGTCGGATTTTCAGGATTTCATCATCTGCATCATGAAATGCCCGCAAAATGCTGGAGATTGCTGAGTTTTTCCGCGGTGTTGCCTTCATGGTAAAAAAAACTTCTGTCGGCAGGGCCGAATTCGCCGTACCGGCGCCGGCGTCTACTAATTGTACCTAGTCCGGCGGAAAAAGACACGATATGTGCAGTGCACGTATGGATAGAGTCTCTTTATAATGTTCTTCTTGATCTACACCTGATGGTAGGTAAGTCGGAGCACGGTCCTATCAAAATTTAGAAGAGTTTCGTAAGAATTGTCCGAGGAATTTTAGAAAGTTTGTCTGATGGCTCTCGGCTATACTTGTGTCGATTGCTATGTGTATTCAAGGATGAGAAACAGGACGAAATTGATCTCTAGGAGATAGCGCCATTATTTTTGGAAATACAGGGTGAAACTTGAATTTCGACCTAGGGTTTTTGAAGATTCCCGGATTTTTTTTCTGAATTGGTTTGGGAAAGAAGAAGCGAGGTGGTGGCGGGGTTAACGGCCAAAAATGGAATGATCTGTGCATTTTGTGATCAAAGCATGAAATTTAGCATACGTATTCAGAAAACCCTCCTTTGCAATTCCAGATGTGGCGCCACGCAAGATATCGCACCAGAGGCACTGTATTGCGGTTAATATACCTGCTAGGGGTAAATTCTGCAAAAATGGTTCCTGGCCGGTCTCTGGTACCGCAGTCGGTATTTTTTAGTTCTGTTTAGCTAAAACTACATGTAGAAATGAGCGAGGAGTGCATTTTCACAAGCAAAGTTCCAAATGCTGCCTTTATACGTTGTTTTGATACATTTTAAGGCCAACTTTGTTTTAGTACAGGAAACATGGTAAAAAAAATTGCCAAAACCTCGGTAGAAATATGAACGTCCTGAAATATTTATATTCTGTTCAGAATTGAGTGCCCTACTACATATCTAAAATTGCCAGAAATCGCACCCCGAAGCTTCGAGTTATTGGAGGGGGGTAAAAAATTGCAACTCAAAATTGAAGGTATAGAACCCGATGGAACCCGTCAATCCAATGGATGCAAATACGTCATAGTTCGACGCATCACATCCCGTTGATACAATTTTGGCACAAAAAGTGTCGATCATTGTTGAAGGGGGGTCGCGGAGGAGGGCGAAACTCGGCTGGGTGGCTCTTTTTCTTCCTGGGCCATGAAGAATCGATCACGACAAGATTAGTATCTTTTCCGACTAAATTCAATGTCCTGAACTTGAATCCGATGTGTAAATTTGGACAAAAACAAGTTTCAACAAGTTAACTTGAAAAAACCTGTTTTTTCTTTGATAATTTTCACAAAACTTTTTTTTACTGTTAGAGGCATTCATCTTCGAAAATATTTCAGAGGCCATTAAATTGGACTGTATTCTTCACGAAAATCATCCATTCGATCTGTAACTTTATTTTTCGAGATAAAAAAAATCGATTTGAACTTTAGTCGGCACAGCCCGTCGTCTACTACTGACCAGAACACAACACCATGCATCTTTGAATGAAAATAGCTCAAACTATCTGAAAAATTTAAACTAATCTTTGAAAGTTTGAGGATCTGTGCAGAACTGAATTCCCTATAACATAAACAAAATTGTCATAAATCGCAATGCAGGTTATTGAGTTATTACTTGAAGGTGCATGCTGTAGTGTTCTGGTCATTAGTAGACGCCGGGCAGTGCCGACTAAAGTTCAAATTGATTTTTCCTACCTCAAAAAACAAAGTTACAGATCGAATGGATGATTTTCGTGAAGAATACAGTTTAGTCTAATGGCCTCTGAGATATTTTCGAAGATGAATACCTCTCACAGTAAAAAAAAGTTTTGTGAAAATTGTCAAAGAAAAAACAGGTTTTCTCAAGTTGACTTGTTTGAACTTGTTTTTATCCAAATTTACACATCGGATTCAAGTTCAGGACATTGAATTTAGTCGGAAAAGATACCAATCTTGTCGTGATCGATTCTTCATGGCCCAGGAAGAAAAAGAGCCACCCAGCCGAGTTTCGCCCTTCCCCACGATCCCCCTTCAACAATGATCGACACTTTTTGTGCCAAAATTGTATCAACTGGCTGTGATGCGTCGAACTACGACGTATTTGCATCCATTGGATTGACGGGTTCCATCGGGTTCTACACCTTTCATTTTGAGTTGCAATTTTTTACCCCCCCTCCAATAACTCGAAGCCTCGGGGTGCGATTCTTGACAATTTTAGATATGTAGTAGGGCACATAATTCTGGACAGAATATCAAATTTTCAGGACGTTCATATCTTTGCCGAGGTTTTGGCAATTTTTTTACCATGTCTCCTGTACTAAAACAAAGTTGGCCTTAAAATGTATTAAAACAACGTATGAAGGCATCATTTGGAACTTCGCTTGTGAAAATGTATTCCTCACTCATTTCTATATGTAGTTTTAACTAAACAGAACTAAAAAATACCGACTGCGGTACCAGAGACCGGCCAGGAACCATTTTTGCAGAATTTACCCCTAGCAGATATATTAGCCGCAATACAGTGTTTCTGGCGCAAAATCTCGCGTGGCGCCACATCTGGAATGGCGAAAGAGGGTCTTCTGAACAAGTATGCCAAATTTCATGCTTTGATCACAAAATGCACAGACCATTCCGCTAACCCCCCCCCCCACTAAGGGAAGCAGCACCATTTCTGTTCAATCTTCATTTTTGGTTCATTTAGAACAGAGTCAGAATGATCGGCAATCGCAACCAATGATTAATGATTTGGTACAAATTATTGCGAGATCAAAACTTTTCGGCTTTGCCCCTACGCTCTACGGTCCGGATATATCTCTCCGGACAATAACTGGATAAACTACTGAGTACATCGGCTTGAGCAGTGGTTACAGGCGAACAGAACAAGTACTACAAGAAAGATAGATTCCAACCTCGGAAAAAATATGGACGTCCTGAAAATTCGATATTTTGTTCAGAATAGACCATATCAATTATTCGCACTTTCCTCTTCCATTAGTCATTTGTAAGTTAGGTATAATCAATTTCACGGCTATCTGCATTAGAGCAAGCTATGGAAAAAATATTTTTTGTTGGTAGGAATGAGTAGGAATCCATAACCGTCGTCGCAGATAGTTTGTGTAAATGTGGTATGTGAACAGGTTAGGTATTGTGGCAGATGTCATCCGTCGCGCGGTGTGATGCACATCAAGTCAAAATGTTTAGTTTTATTGGGGAAAACAGATGAACACGTGTTCCTCGAAGTGTAAATTTGCTGGACACCGTCTCCACGGGTTGGTGGGTCTTTGCTTGTGCTCGGGTCGTGGCGGCCAGTGAGCCAGTGTATAAAATGACGCCAGAGGAAGTCAGCGGCAGCACTAAAGGGAAGAAAAATTAATGAAAATGCCTGTCCAGTGGCCCCAGTGAGGTTGAGAGAATTTGCTTCTATGGACATTGATTTATGGAGTTGCACTGTACAAGACAAGACAGTCGAGACACGACGCGTGAGTGCACTCTGTGTTGGAAGATCTTCTCAATATGAAATTATTGACCATTTCATGTATGTATTCCCTTCTTCATCTTCTTCTGGCTTGTATGCTGTTTTGGTGTTGTAGAGCACGTAGTACTTCCTACTATCAGTCCTACTTCCCTTTAGTGCTGCCGCTGACTTCCTTTGGCGTCATTTTATACACTGGCTCACTGGCCGCCACTACCAAAGCACAAGTAAAGAGCCACCAACCCGTGAAGACGGTGTCCAGCTAATTGACACTCCGAGGAACACGTGTTTATCCGTTTTCCCCAAATATACTGAACATTTTGACTTGACGTGCATCACACCGCGCGACAGGTGACATCTGCCACAAATGCCACAATACCTAACCTTTTCACATACCACATTTACACAAACCTTCTGCGACGACGGTTATGGATTTCTACTCATTCCTACCAACAAAAAATAATTTTTCCATAGCTTGCTCTAATGCAGATAGCCGTGTCAGAATTTACGATTTCAAGGTGTTTTCTTTATTCTTGGGACGTTTCAACCTTCTCAACCATACTTTTACGTGATGGCTGACGCTCGGTTCGCTTTCAAGCGCGGTCAAAATTCTCGTTAGCGAAAGTTGTTTAATAAAATATGGCGGGTAATTTGAAATTGTTCTGGATTCAAAAAACCCCATTTTAAAATGCTTCGCATCAACTTCACAGCAAAATTTTTCATTTCATTATGGTGAAAAGTAGATCAGGTATTTCTTTTTACACACTTGTTATGTTATACATTCGTTGAAATTGTCAATTTGCACCTTGAATTGATCATTTTACAAAGTCATTCAACATGCATATTCTTATGGGAGTTTCAACTCAACACAATCATGTGATTGTCTCTCTCCTCGATCTGCGACTGCGCTTTGAATAATTAATATAGTCGATTGAGTGCTCTACAACATATCCAAAATCGCCAAAAATCGCACCCGGGAGTTTCGAGTTATTGGAGGGGGGGGGGGGGGGGTGAAAAATTGCAGGTAAAAATGGAGGGGATGGAACCCGTCAATCCATTGGATGCGAATACATTATAGTTCGACGTATCATATCCCATTGATACTATTTTGGCACAAAAAGTATCCATCATTGTTGAAGGGGAGTAGTAGGGAGGCGAAGCTCTGCTAGGTGGTCGTAGAACCGATCACGACAAGTTTGGTATCTTTTTCGACTAAATTCAATCTTCTGAACTCATATTTGATGTGCAAATTCAGATGAAAACAAGTTTGAACAAGTTAACTTAAGAAAACTTGTTTTTTCTTTGACAATTTTGACGAATTTTCGTTTTACTGTTGGAGGCGTTTATTTCCAGAAAATTTCCAAGGACCATTAAATTGAAGTGTATTCTCCACAAAAATCATCTACTCGATGTATAAATTTGTTTCTTGAGTTTAAAAAATTGATTTGAACTTGAGCTGGCGCGGTGCGTCGTCTACTACTGACCAGAACACTACAGCATGCACCTTCAAATGAAAACACCTCAAACTGTTGGAGAAATAACAAATCATCTTTAAAAATTGGAGGATCTGTGGAGAATTGAATTTCCTATAGCATAATCAAAATCGCCATAAATCGCACTGCACGGTTTTGAGTTATTCAAGTGGAGAGGTAACAGTTCATCAAGTATCGTACACTGCCAAAGTGTTATCCTCCTCCTCGAATAACTCAAAATCTTGCATTGCGATTCATGGCGATTTTGTTCATGTTATAGGGAATTTAGTTCTGCACAAATCCTCCAATTTTCAAAGATAAATTGTCATTTCTTCAATAGTTTGAGGTGTTTCCATTCAAAGGTGCATGCTGTAGTGTTCTGATCAGTAGTAGACGACGCGCCGTGCCGGCTCAAGTTCAAATCGATTTTTTAAACTCGAGAAACAAAATTATACATCGAATGGATGATTTTTGTGAAGAATACACTTCATGGATGGTCCCTGGAAATTTTCAAAGAACGAACGCCTCGAACAGTAAAACAAAAATTCGTCAAAATTATCAAAGAAAAAACAAGTTTTCTTTTTCGGGTTCGGGAAATTCAATTTGGTCGGAAAAGATACCAAACTTGTGATCTGTTCTACATGGCCATAAAAACAAAATGGACCACCTAGCAGAGCTTCGCCCCCCGCCCCCCACTACTCTCGTTCAACAATGATGGACATTTTTTGTGCCAAAATGGTATCAAGGTGATATGATACGTCGAACTATGATGTATTCGCATCCAATGGATTGACGGGTTCCATCTCTCACATTTTTACTTGCAATTTTTCACCCCCCCCCCCCCCCCCTCCAATATATCAAAACCCCCAGGTGCAATTTTTGGCGATTTTGGATATGTTGTAGAGCACTCAATGCTGAACAGAATATCAAATTTTCATGACGTCCATATTTATTCCGAGCTTTTGCCGATTTGTTTCCTATTTTTTCTGTACTAAAGAGAGTAAATTACAAAAAATGTGTGTTTGACACGAGAGGAAAATAATGAATTAAACACAACAAGTGTAAAAAACGACGCCCCTGGGGCAAGTTACATGATACGGGGAGGGAAGCTTCCCGTTCCAAGACGCAAACATGAAGGCATAAGGCTACTTTTGACTAGCTTGAGAGGGCAAAAGGGTCTTCTAGTTGAAACGATAACGGCCACCGGAAATTGAAAATTACATGGATGCATAATCATGCCGCATCTGGCTTGTTTCTAGCTCTCTAGTCTCTAGCGAGTAGAACAGAGTGAAAAAAGACTTCTCTGCTGCTGACGTGTGCTGCTGGAGCCTCTTACGTCCTCTGCTGTGCGCCCAAGGCTTCCCCGCTCTCGACGGACTTTTCCCGCGCCGTCCTCAGGTGCCCGTCCAAATCCGACTAGCTTTAGCATGGGGTGGGTGAGCTTATTTCGGGCGCCAAGGCCATGAAGCGTGTTCTGCCGACGCGCATGGTGGAGGAGCTGAGGAAGTCTTGTCCATCGGGGTAGACAAACACCTGTGAAACAACAGAGCGGATCAGGGCCAGACTTGGGTCGAATCCCGAGAAAAAGTATTCGAATACGAATCCCGATGCAAGAAAAGGATTCGAATCCAGAATATTTGAATACTGACTAACGAGAGTATTCGAATCAATGTATTCGCAAAAATATGAATACCGATTTTGGATACCTACGTAGACTCACTTGTTTACTTACTTCATTAGGCTGTATTGACTCGAAAGTACTCATTCCGCAAACAAAAATATCAATAAACATAATTTCAATGAAAAAGGTCGGTATGAACCTAAAAAAATTCTGATTTGGAGAAAAGTTAAATCTTATGAAAAAAATGATAAAATGAAAATTTTGAACTTGGGCCTCAGGAAACAAAAAAAATCTATTCCAATGAATGTTGAGCATAGACAAAATCGAAAATTTAGAAAAAAAACAATCTGAAATAAATCGTCGTTCAAATTTTTAATTTTTTTTTTGGTAAATTGATAGATAGATAGATAGCGTTTATTCACGGAAAAAAAGCGGTACAACAACAAACAATCATCCCTATCACAAAGCTGAACTGTGTAAATAAACAACAAACTCACAAAGCAAAAATTACCGTCTGTGAGTGTACAGTTAAAAATTAATAAATAAATAAGTTACAAAGATAGATAAACAAATACAGCGACAATGATAGAATATTAATAGCACATAACACATCTGTGGGGCTTAAATTTAACAACATATAAAATAACAGTATATACAAGTAAAATCAGGATGAAATAGGTTTTAAAATATACAGCAACAAGATAAGGTACAGTTCAAACAGGTGCAACCGCACTCCAACATTAATCTATAAAACAAACCTCTTCTGTCTCAAAACAAAATCCTTCAATGCTCTTTTGAATAAGTGTTCATACTGAATGCCCCTTATGTCCTGCGGTAAACCGTTGTAAAATCCCGGCCCAAGAAAAGTTGAACATCTTTGGCCCAATGCTGTTGCCCTGAAAGGAACTGACAAATCGCCAACAGTTCTGGTATTGCGACCATGCACAGCCCGGGGTAGGGTTGCTCTATTCCTGAATGTATCCAACACAACCTCACAAAAAAACAACTGTCTGACATCGAGAACACCCGCCTCCCTGTAGAGCTCATCCGAAGAAAACATCCTATTTTTCCTCAATATCATTTTCAATACCCTCTTCTGTGAAATTTCAACCAATCTCAAACTGTTTGTATAAATTCCTCCCCAACCCAAAATACCATATTTCAAATGAGGCTCGAACAGGGCGGAATACATCATCATGAGGTAACGCAATTCTAAGAAACCACACAGAAACCTAAATCTATGCATAATTATTCTGAGTTTCTTTGCAATGAGGTTCGCGTGGTGGTTCCATTTCATGTTTTTGTCTATAAATACTCCCAGGTATTTTACATAAATCTCCTCCTTTATGATGTGATTATTCACTGACAAACCAACAAAATCGGGCGAATTACCTTTAGATATGGAAAATGGCAAGTATTTTGTTTTATGCAAGTTCATGGTTAGATATCTGCAATCAAACCAAATCTTAATGGTCTGCAGTGATGTTTCTGCTTTACTCCTTAGGTCAGACCATGTATGATCACGAAAAAAAACAGCAGTGTCATCAGCATAGCCAGTAATTGTACCATCAATAGGCAAGTCAAATAGCCCGTTTACATCAATTAAAAACAACAATGGCCCTAGTACGGTACCCTGAGGCACTCCACATTCCACAATCTTAGACTGACTTCTTATTCCGTTTATTTCCGTGTATTGTCTCCTGTCTGACAAATTGCTCTTGAACAAATTCAACGCTGGACCCCGAAAACCCACCCTCTCCAACGTATCCAACAGCTGTCCGTGATTGACTGTGTCGAACGCCTTGGCCAAATCAATGAAAACACAAAGACACTTTTCCCTCTTATCCAGTGATTTGTAAATTTGACGTGTTAATCTGGTTATTGGATCTATTGTCGATAATCCCTCCCTAAAACCAAACTGGCTGTCAGACAAGATCTTAAATTTTGATAGGTATTTACAAATTCGTACTTTCAAAACCTTTTCAAGAATCTTGGTGAAGTTGGTGATTATGGAGATTGGTCTGTACCTAGTTATTGAGTTCAAGTGTACTTCCCTGCTTAAATAAAGGTTTAATTATTGCCAATTTAAGAAAAGTTGGACAGTAGCCCGTCTCCATTATTCCATTGATGATGTGTGTCAAAGGAGAAGCTATCGACGTTGATCATTCAATTGCTTATGCACAAAGGTCGATGGGTGTGGGTGCGAAGGGGAAGTTAGCGATAGAAGAAACTCGTGCTATTTTGTTTCAAAAACAAATCTTCAAAACCGAGTTCAGAACCGAGCTCAAAACTGCGCAGTTCTGGCAAATCGTTATTTCAAAATTCACCCTTCTATTGTTATTGTAGGTACTCGGGTACTTGCTTTTTCTAGATTATCAGAATCCATAATTCATGGATTCGAAGTTGGAATTCAGTACAGGGATTCAAAATAAGAATCCAAGGATTCAAAACTAGAATTCTTCGAATCCATGGATTCTTTTCCAAACTGGGATTCGAATACCAATACTCTTTTCTTTGCTGGAGAATCCAGGAATCCGATTATAATATCCGAATACTCGAGTATTCGATTACTATGAATAGTAGAATACCGCAGAATAGTAACTTGAATCCAGAATCCCGAATATCGGCAAAGAAAAAGTAGCTGCATGAATACGAATACGAATACCGTTGAAAGTAACTTGAGTAGGATTCAAACTTTTGAGTATTCGAATACTACCCAAGTCTGATCAGGGCTCATCATGAACAAGCAGCATGGCACAAAACTTCAGAGCAGGCGCTAAAGTTTACACTTATAAAACATGGTAAAGTAGGTATATAGGAATTTTAGATGAGATATCACTCCAACCTCAAAAGAAATTCTGTAGTCGTGAAATCCACAGGCTCTGTTCAGATTGTTGTGCTCTTTCCAAATTTTTGGGTTCTAGAAGAATCCCAACGGATGCTTTTTTTAAAGCTGTCAAAAGTCTGGAAACTGATAATTCTGAAACAATTTCAAATTGAGCTCAATTTTTCATGAGATTTCAAGTATACACAGTTATATGGAGACTGCAAATGTAAGGAACGAACATTTGAACAGTTCTGAACCAAACACGATGGTGAATCACATAGTTCTGTTAAAATATTTCAACTTTTTATTTCATTTTTTCTGTCAAATGTATATGATACAGTGAAAGTATTGAAAAAATCTCTGAAACCTTGGAAAAAATATGGACGTCCTGGAAATCTGATATTCTGTTCAGACTTGAATGCCCTACAACATACCCAAAATTGACAGAAATTCCACCCCGTGGTTTTGAGGTCTTGGAGGGTGGGGTGATCTGTTGCAACTCAAAATGAAGAGGATGAAACCCGTCAAACCACTGGATGCAAATACATCGCAATTCGACGCATCATTTTTCATTGATATCATTTTGGAACCAAAAGTGTCGATCATTGTTAAGGGGGGAAGGGTCGTGGGAGGAGCGGAGCTCGGTTCTTTGGTTTTCCTGGTCATAATATATAACCGATCACGACAAGTTTGGTATCTTTCCCGACTAAATTGAACCTCCTGACCTCGAACCCGATGTGTAAATTCGAATAGAAACAACTTTTAACAAGTTAACTTGAAAAAACTTGTTTTCTCTTCGACAATGTCGACAGTTTTTCTTCTTACTGTTAGAGGTCTGAATCCCTCGAAAATATCACAAGGGCCATTAGATTGACGTGTCTTTTTCACAAAAATCATCCACTGGATGTATTATTTTGTTTTTTTGATATAGAAAAATCAATTTGAACCTGTGAGTCGGTCCGGCGCGGTTTTTACCAGTGACCAGAACACTACAACATGCACCTGTTAATGAATCCAGCTCAAACTATTGAACAAATGATAACTTATTTCTGAAAAGTTCAAGGATCTCTGCAGAATTGAATTTTCTATAACATAAAACAAAATCGACATGGATCGCCACGCAGGGTTTAGAGTTTGAGCTGCTTTTATGTGCATGTGTAGTGTTCTGGTCATGTAGTAGGGCATTCAAGTCTTAACAGAATATCAAATTTTCAGGACGTCTATATTTTTTCCAAGGTTTAAGCGATTTTTTCACTATTTTTCCTTTATCATATACATTTGACAGAACAAATCAAAATATTCCAATAGAACTGTGAAATTTTTCATCGTGTTTGGTTCAGAATTGCTGCAACATTTGCAGTCTTCACATACCTAACTGTGCATACTTGAAGTCTCATGAAAAATTGAGCTTGATTTGATATTATTCGGAATTATAAGTTTTCAGATTTTTGACAGCAACAAAAAAAAAAAGCTTCCGATGGGATTTTTCTGAAACCAGAAAATTTGGAAAGCACGCAGAATTCTGAACAAAACCTGTGATTTTCACGACTACAGTATTCCTTTTGAGGTCAGAATCTATTTTCCTTGGGCTATAAGCGGAACAATTCTGTGGCTAGGAGGTACCTTCTCCCTCGCCTGTCCCAGCTCTTCATATTGAATTGGTCACTCACAAATAATATTTACGAAGCTACATATTGTTTCAGAGGCTGTTGCGAGAGTGGACGCCAAAAAAGTTTCCATCCAACAACGCGATGATGATTCGCTAGAAAAGCGTTTCCTTCCTCTTCTCATCCCCCTCATAGGTCTGATTGGTGGTGCGGTAGGTGGTGCTGTTTCCAAAGGTTAAAGTTTCAATGTTTGTATAAGTTTATCTGTGATAACAAATAAACGCAAAATGTACATTTGAAAAAATTTTGGCAATCCAATAAAACATGAACACAATAATAATGTACCTACCTACCTACTAATTTTTTTTTTCACAACTGAAGACCCAATTATAGTATCTAGGTATACATATTGTAAGTGATGTGATGTGATGTGCGGGAATGCGAGTGCGACTCATGTGGTTCTTGTTGTATTGAAATGTGATACGATCTATTTATTTTAGTTTGTTTTGACTTTCTTACTACAATGTTCAGAAAATCAAATAAACTGAAATCATTTTTGGTACTTTTCCGTTTACGGAACTATCGATTATCTATCGATACTATCGATAGTTGCCGCTGGTACTATCAAAGCTATCGATAGTTTATTTCAGGGACTATCGTCACCTCTAGCAAAATGCACTACATTCCTGCTCCGTGCACGACGCCAGCGTCACCTAGCGTATGCAACTCTGTGGGCGCAAAACTTCACTCATGTCATAAATTACAGATGACTGGTTGTCAATCAACCACGTGGCATCTGTTGTGACCCATGGTTGTCAATTATTACAATTATTTCCACTGTTAAATTGACATCAATGACATTAATCATCAGAGAATTGACAGCCCAGTCACGCAGCGCCGAGTCATCAATGTTGCTCTTTTTGTCCACACAAAGCGCAGTGATCGGCTCCGTTACCCCCACTCTGTCCTTCGCACGGGGCGAATAATGCTGATGTTTCACAGAAATAATGAGATATTTTGCTCTTTACAAAAAAAAAACCAAGGCGCACCCGTTCAAGCCAGCCGAGTTATGGGGCGAAGACCGCTCTCAACGGTACAATGGTATTAACGTAAAATAGGTATGAGGTATGATGGAGATGAAACTATTTACCCTAATTTCTACATCGAAAAGGTCCAATTTCAAACCGAGATACCTACTTCACAATATACAGTCAATTGTTTCAGTTCCGGTAGCTGTGTCTACATACTTATACGTTGTTTCAGATTGATTGCTATCCCAGTAGGCATTGGAAGTGTATGGTAAAAGTCGCTTTAGCTTTGTCTAGTTCTAAAACGTTCATTGTTTTAGTCTCAAGTCAGTGTGACATGTCAATCAAAATCAGCCGCGAAGTTTTTTACTGTCGTCCAAACTGTCATGTTTCTGTCCACCTAGATAGCTTTTGGAAAGAAAATCGTAATAAGCACCTATCGACGCAAGTTTTAAGAATCTGTACGTGTTACTTATACAGTTACTGTTGTTCCTGTTATGTTATACCTACTGTTGTGTTGTTCCTCCATTGGTTTTGATTACCTGATAATTTTCACGCCATGTGTGGGGATCCAGTTCGTTTATCTTCGAGAAAACGTGAAAGACTTTGACGCTGTTACGAAGAATTATTCAGAGATTCCAACAATGCAGCTGCCAACATTCAGCGCGTTGCTTTAATCTTTAGTAACGTACTGCACGGTCAAACGCATACTGGCAAAAAGAAGCCAAGGTCTGTCACTACTTACAACCAAAAAGTGGCCGTGGATCCCTGAGCCCAGTCGAGAAAAAAATCAGCCAGGCGCCCGTTCTCAATCAAAAGAGTAGGTACAGTCTGTTGTGCCATATCCTACCAGATTTCGTGCTTCTGTCTTCACTAAAAGGCTCAGTTGAAGTAGAACAGCGTAACTCGGCTTTAGAAGCAGATCTTCCTTGATATCTGATCCCTTTCAAGGCCATGGAGTTTGCTTTACTGCTTTACTATCTACCTGTGTGATATGTGCACAATGTTGATTGAGACTGGCAAGAACAAAATCTGCTGACTCCCCAGGTGCCTATTTTTTTCAGTCCTGAGATCGGAAACAGAGACGGTTCGACATCAAAACTGCATGTATCTTTCTTCAAGTGCACCTTGAATGGGGTGCCGCACGTGATACTCGATAAAAAACTAAAGAAATACTTTCTGACTGAAAGGAGTGAAAGATCTGACTTATAACCTGAAAATAAATAATGAAGTTTCCATGAGATTTACACTTCTGATTTGACGTGTTTTGTAACTAAATCTAAAGCTGCATTTAGATTTTAATGACCTACTGGGATAGCAATATTTCTGAAACAACGTATAGGCACAGAATAATAATACAGAAGCGACACTGACCACAAAAATTGGTTTCATCTAGTTGCCTACACCGAATTTAGTATTTCCATCAACTTCAAAATGAAAGGTAATCTTGACGTTTTCTGTCAGTGCCAAATTCGACTAGGTTTTGAACAACAAAAAATGAGTGCGGTACGGGACTTTTCTTGTGCGGTACGTGGATGTGTGGATAATTCGTCCCTCAAAAAGACACCTTTTTCAAGTTCCCAAAGGAAGCGGAAAGGTGTGCTATATACCTAATTTCCAAGAAAGTGAAGGAAGAAAGTGAATAAAGGTAGCTGTTTTGTTCAGCAAAATTGTCTTATCTACCCACTTCTACATGATAAATCTTATTCTTCAGAGCGACAATATGGCTAGAAGCTCGGCTAGAAGCTTGCAGCCGTGAAGACTTGACGAATAAGATTGGAGCGTCTCTTCGGGAAAATCAAAATACGTGCGGCTCATTTTTGTGATATGTACTTACTGTTTTCAAATGATTAAAAGAACAGGCTTTGTTCCAATTATGTCCCTACAATATTCCCGCATGCGCCAAAAAGGAATTGCCAGGATTCCAAAGAAAAGGATGGTAAATCTGCCATCTGACTATAGATTCCACTGACGGAAGACTTTCTCACCAAATATCAAGTAGGTAGTTGGTGTATTTTTCTCTGGAACATTTCAAATCTCTTGACAGGAATACTAGTCCCGAAACACCTGGCAGTTCCAAGGTCATATAATCTGGTCATAGCAACAACAATGCTACAACAATAGAGTGTCGCTTCTGGTTTGATATTCTGTGGTATAGGTACCTCTTGGATATTAGTGTTATTACAGACAATATAATATTTTATTGTTGCATTGTTGCATCGATCAATAGCTCGTTCAATCGGTTATCTTTTATTTGGTTATGGTTAAAGGCAAAATTTCAAGTGAAAATAAACTCGTTGATAGATTTACGTAAGTCATGTAGGTACCTACTCAAAATAACAATGAAATTTACTTTATCTATTTCGGAGTAATACTGGTAGTGGGGTCGGTACACATTAAAAAACGGTATTATACGGCATTTGATGATACAGAAAATTCCTTTGGCATGAGTGTTCTGCAAGGTCTGTCGAACGATATTAGAAGGGGAAGCACAAAAGCTTCCCCTTAGGGGGGCCGCAGGGGGCCCTACCAAGTTGACGGTCCAAGAACTCCTACCAAACCATCTTTCAATTTCGTTGTATCACTCAAATGGGGATGATGTAACTCCATTGTGAATCTCGATGGCATTGGCCGCCATGTCTTTTTCATCCTTCATGCTTGGAAAAATAACTTCTTAGGGAGGTCAGAGAAATCACTTTTTATTTTTTTAAACATACAAGAGGATGCGAAGTTGGCATGTTTTGTGTCTTAACCTGTTATTTGGCATTCCCAAGATCCTATTATAAAGTCTATTTTTCAAAGTCTCAATTTTGGGATGATTGGTAGGCTAAGAAGTGGGTATTTTTTAACATCCAGTTCAGACGTACTTTTTTCAGTGTCCAACTGGAGGTTATTGAAATCGTCATCAGGGGTGGATACACTGAACTATTTTCTAAACATTGTGTCGAGAAAATCAATTTTAAACCGCGCATAGAGAGTACACAGATTATTTTTCTTTCGGTCGGTCGAATTGCAATGCCTACTACGCCTGTCAAGGAGAACGCTGAGCATCGCCAGCCTAAACTGGTATGAAAACAGCCTTGAACAAATTCAAAACTGACTAAAACTCTGAGTGCTGACTCAGAATTGAATGCCGAACCACATAATGAGTGTTTTGGGCAGTTTTGGATTCGTTTAGGCTGTTTTTATACTAGTTTAGTCTGGCGATGCTCAGCGTTCTCCCTGACAGACGTAGTAGGCATCGCAATTCGACCGACCGGAAGAAAAATAATTTGTATACTCTCCATGTGCGGTTTAGGATTGATTTTCTCGACATAATGTTTCGAAAATAGTTTAGTCTATCCACTCTTGCGATTATTTCCATAACATCCAGTCAGACATTGAAAAAAGTACGTCTGAACTGGATGTTAAAAAATACCTACTTCTTAGCCTACCAATCAACCCAAAATTGAGAATTTGAAAAATTGACTTAATAATAGGATCTTGGGAATGCCAAATAACAGGTTAAGACACAAAACATGCCACCTTTGCGTCCTCTTGTATATCTGAAAAAATAAAAAGTAATTTTCTCTGACCTCCCGAAGAAGTTTTTTTTTCAAGCATGAAGGATGGGAGAGACATGGCGATCAGTGCCATCGAGATTCACAATGGAGTCACATCATCCCCATTTGAGTGATGCAACGAAATTGAAAGATGGTTTGGTAGGAGTTCTTTGGCTGTCAACTTGACAGGGCCCCCTGCGGCCCCCCTAAGGGGAAGCTTTTGTGCTTCCCCTTCTAATATCGTTTGTTAGGCCTTGTAGAACACTCATGAAAAAAGGAATTTTCTGTATCATTAAATCCCGTATAGGAATGGCTACCAACCCTACTATGGCTACTTTTCGACACTAAAAGCGGTATAATAATAATTTTCGTATTTTATGCAACCGTAATATTGTCGGAAATGACAATTTGAACTTGGGATTCACCCGGTATGTCTCGGTGTAACCGACTCACGGCGCACCCAATAGAGTAAATACAGGGTGTCCCGTTTTTCAACGCTCACCATGGGTATCTCGGAAACGGTAAGAGATACAAAGTCGGTTAAATTACAAAAAAGTTGCGCAATTTTATGACTATCTCAAATATGTCAAGACATCCAAGATATCTTTGGTCGTTTCTGAAATATCCCAAAAAAACTGAAAAATGCCGAATTCGAAAATTTCAAATCACTTCTTTATTATGACAGCTATCAATTTGAAAATTGGTATTCTGACATTTTTGAAGGTCCTTGATCGACTGATGGTCATGATTTTTTCCTACACCTACTAGTTTTTGAGATATGACAGTTAACTTTATTTTTTTTTATGGACACCATATTATTTTTCCACCCCATAGAACTCGACTTTCATTTCTCTTCACAAAGATATAAAACACTGGTAGCATTTTTGTCGAAATAGCCTATAAAAATTGGAAAACCATTTTTGGGGCGAAAAAATCTAGTTACCGGTTTGGTTGCCATGCTCTCGTGACATAATAAAATGACATTCGGTTGCCATGGTCGGTTGATTTTGGAAAAAGTTGGGTTACATTCCGTTTTCATGTATTTGATAATGATAATAAATAAAAATGAAACAAATACAAAACCAAGAATAACACAAAATAACATCGCAATAGCAATAAACATTTATAATTTACAATTACTCGAGATGGGGTCTATTTAGCGAAGAACACTCCAAGATCGCATTTATGGTTTATGACAGAACATCCCAAAGCAACCAAGAGCTGGAAGCAAGGAGTTGATGATGCGTTCCAGTCAATTAACCCGCACGATATCAGCGCAGCCGTTGAAAATATGGCTAAAAGGCACAAAACTCTGCACAGAGCTAAATGAACTCCAATTCGAGCAATTGTGAATTATGAATGTTTATTGCTACTGCTATGTTATTTTGTGTTATACATACTTGGTTTTGTTATACTTGGTTTTGTATTTGTTTTATTTTTATTTATTATCATTATCAAATCCATAAAAACGGAATGTAACCCAACTTTTTCCAAAATCAACCGACCATGGCAACCGAATGCCATTTTATTATGTCACGAGAGCATGGCAACCGAACCGGTAACTAGATTTTTTCGCCCCAGAAATGGTTTCCCCAATTTTTATAGGTTATTTTGACAAAAATGCTACAAGTGTTTCATATCTTTGTAAAGAGAAAAAAAAAGGTGAGTTTTATGGGTTGGAGAAATAATATGGTGTCCATGAGAAAAAATGAAGTTGACTGTCATATCTCAAAAACTAGTAGGCTTAGGAAAAAAATCATGACCGTCAGTCGATCAAGGACCTTTGAAAATGTCAGAATACCAATTTTCAAATTGATAGCTGTAATAATAAAGAAGTGATTTGAAATTTTCGGATTCGGCATTTTTCAGTTTTTTTGAGATATTCCAGAAGTGACCAAAGATATCTTGGATATTTTGACATATTTGAGATGGTCATAAAATTGCGCAACTTTTTCGTGATTTAACCGACTTTGTATCTCTCACCGTTTCCGAGATACCCATAGTGAGCGTTGGAAAACGGGACACCCTGTATAAGTACGTTGTACCTCTCGCATCGCAATGATCCGGGAACGCAAAGTTGCAATTTTTGCAAAGATTAGCAGATTCACCACATCCGGCATAATCTACACCGAGATCTACACTGTCCACCGACCTCCATGGAAAAATCCAAAGGAGGAATGAAGAATGAACCGAGGTGATAAAACCTTTGGAGACAAAGAGGAAGGCCTCTTTTTGGTCGGGGCTGATCGTGTGGTGGTTGTGCGAAAACTGCGGTTCGTTGCGATGTACGGGGTCGACGTGATGTTGTTTTTAATGTAGGCAAGTACTTTACTCTGGTCATTTAATTATTATACTCCGTTTATTTTCGAAAATCTTTAATGTTCAATAAACGTCTCAAACGTTCCCCTAGCTGGATTATTTGCGCCACTTATTAGAATACCCGAGGGTGACATAGAAGGTTGCTGTTCTTCGCCATCGGTATGTTCTTCGGCACATGCATATACTGCTTTGGATTCAAGACACATTTAAGACTAATAATTCCACTCTCACTCCAGTGTTGTGACTACTGTGCAGTGCGATATTGGTGACATCTGTGTCAGTACCTACTGTCAGTAATGTAACCACTACCCTGCCTAAAATGACCATGCGGAACCACAAAAAATCCGAACCGGATTTTTTTTGGGTTTCACATGTATTCCGTTTAGGTTTTTGATACGTGAAATTTCCACATAAAACCATAAATTCCCATAATGGTCATCCCCACAGCAGTTCCAAGACTAAAAATGGTTTATACCACAAAGAACCACACAGTTTCAGAAAGGCGCATTTATGGTAAAATATGCGGTAATTTCACCGATGATGAACTAAATCCATTTTTTTTATTCGTTTATTCAACGTCGGCCTGTTTCCTCAACGAGGCCTAACACCGACGCCGGTGAATGCTTTCCTCCACTAGGTTGCACAGGGAATTTTGCCGAACCCCTATGTGTTCCAACCTCGGTTTCAACACAGCATAGGGATTTTAACGACCACTAACATCGCATGGGGTCGGCACCATCGTTCGTATTTCACGTGCTAAGCGACACACTTGCGCGTCTTGCATTTAGCAAGCATCCCAACTAAATCAAAGAGCTTGTTCTGAAACGAAAATCCGATGGCCCTCAGTGGGACTCGAACCCACGATCCTTGATGTGGCAGTCGACCGCGCTAACCACCACACCACAAGCACCTCAATCCATTTTTGTTCAATAATTCAAATCTCAAATGATTTTTCCTGCACGATTACAAAACTTTCCATTCAATATTGGTGTGAGAGGGGGGAGGGGGGAGTGGAATAACACTTTGAACGTGCTTTAGACCAAGGTCGTAACAATGGAATATGTATTATGGGGGAGCAGGTGAATATCGACCACTTAAGGCAAAAAAGTCAAAACCCGAGGGGGAGTGGAATAACACTTTGAACGTGCTATAGACCAAAGTCGTAACAATGGAATATGTATTATGGGGGAGAGCAGGTGAATATCGACCACTTAAGGCAAAAAAGTCAAAACCAGTCGCCATGTGCACTGTCAAGGCTGTACGTTTTGTACCATATTCCCCAATCATTCAACTACCCAAAACTTTGAATAGTCACTCACTAAGTAGAAACATTTTTGCGGAAAAAATTCGAAAGCAAAGTAAATATTTCAGCGGGTAATATCGAATAGTGAGGCAAAATCGACCACCAGGTCGGATAATATCGATCGCACGTTTTCTTTGCCATTTTGTAGTCTGGATGCTTAGCAAAAGCGCAAAAATACAAGTCGAAACATCTCTTTTCGAAAAAAAATCTAGTTTTATTATGATTTTGCCTCCAAATTCCTAACATTTACCAAGAACGGCGCCCATGATAGAAACCTAGGAGAATAACAGAGAAAATTAAAAATAATTCTTGTGTAAGTACCTACTCTCAAGAATCTCATCAGGTCATCTTCGCACCACACAAGGCACGATTCGTTCTTTGCCGATATTTTTTGCAAGGCATCTAAAATGATGTATAAAACTCCATTTGTACAATATCGACCATCATGATCGATATTGGCCGACAACAGAAGCAAAAAACAATTCATTGATGATAAAGAACATGGTTAGATCATGGAACTAGGCCTACCACACAAAGTTACTATCAATAATCCTTGGTACATCGCGCCAGGAGACTTTTCCGCAACTACAGTATGTTCATTAAAAAATTCAATAATGGGAGGCCGTGGACCGATGATAACCTGGCCGTTTTCGGATCGAATGGCCTGCGTCACAGCCTCCCTTTATTGAAGTTTTTAATGAACATACGGTACAAAAGTTGCGGAAAAGTCCGCAATACTTTATCATGAACACTCCTGAACTTGTCATGATTCCAAAAAACTTACAGGGTGGGCCACAGTGGTGTGGTCGATATTTGACCGCCTGTCGATATTCGCCTCTCTTCCCCTATTGTCTGTAACATCCAAAAGGTAGGTACTTAACTACCGGAACTTAAACAATCGACTGTAAATTATTAAGTAGGTACCTAGGTGGGTTTCTATTCACTTGCGTCCACCTATTGTTCGTTCGGTCTCAAAAACGAATAAAAGGAAACCTCCTCTCCGTAAAGGCCTACTGTACATTCAAAGTTGGCAACAACACATCAAAAGTCACACAAGTTCTGTACCTACCGCAAATTTCAAGCCGCAAAAATGAAATTATTCTTCATATTTGCATTCTTCCTCCTCGTGTCCACTACTATCGGTCTACCTCGGCATCTTGATGTAAGTTGCATATTTTTATCTATCAACGAGTCTATCAACGTTACCCTATCCACTTAACTTCAGTCCTAAACCGAACCGATCATATTATTAGAGAGACAGAGAAAGATAGCTGATGTTGCATTAAAAATTAACACAGCTAGGTACCTATCTGGTGTCGTTATTTATGAAAAAATTGAATTATTTGCCACTCTACCACTCACTTACTCTGTTTCCCAACTGGCAACCTTTTTTAATTTCCATTCTATTCGCATGTTTGTCTAGATGATCCATTTTAATTTAATTTTTTTCATTGCTCATTCAGTTGCAAATTTTTCACATTTATTTTTTTCCTGGTGAAAAATAAAAAAAATCTTTTCATCATGATGAGCACTGACAGTCAACTTCTGTTTTTCGAATAGCAACCATATTTTCACATTTTTTCCCTTGCGCTTATCTGAATCTAACGATGCATCAATATCACACTTTTTGTTATCAAACACGAAGAAAAAAAATCAAATGCGAAATTTTTTTACGCATCACAGTCAGTAGCATTATTAGAATACTCACGATATGCACACAAACCGGTAGGCTGGGTGCAAAATGATGTTTAAAAGCACAGAGTAAGTCAGGCGTTTGTTTTTTCAAAATGTAGATGTCAAGATGTTTCCAAATTTAAAAAGAAGCTGTCCGTCTCTGAGACTTGTTTATTCTCCAATTTTACTTACTATTTTATATTTTCTTTTGTATGTATTGTGAAAATGAAAAATTATTTAGACATCCTCGGTAGGGTTGCACCGAATATCCGGTTTATATTCGGTATTCGGCCAATTCGGCTACTTCGGCCGAATATTCGGTTTGGCCGAATATTTATACTGATTTTCAAAATTGTGTAATGAAATACAAAACTTCATTTATCAAACAAAAACATACACTTCTTAATATTCATTTGTCAAATTTATTCAATTTTTGAGTGAAATGATTATCAAGATTCATGATAATCACCACAAAAAAGTCATAAATGAAACTTGAAGGCTTTATTTTCAAAGCACTTAACAGTGATCATAAACCGAAGAAAAATCATTCTTTGATAGTGAAAAAATAACTCGAATATTGTCAAATCCTTTCTATTTTCTAGCAATCAACAGATTATGGAGCAAGTGAAGGAAAACTACTTTTCCGACTTTTTCTATCACTATTCGGTGCAACCCTACCTCGGACGTCTTTCTCTGAGTCCGGGACATACATACCTACTTGAAAAGATACAAAATAGCAAGCTGAAAACAAATAATGAAAACTTTTCAGAGATGCGCCAGCTTCTTTTGAACCTATCAAATATTTTTAAATTTACGTTTTGGAATACAAAACGTCTGATCTACTCTGTGCTGTTGTGCTGTAGAACATCATTCTGCACCCAGCCTACCGGATTGTGTGCATATCGTAGGTGTTCTGATGCTACTGTGATGTGTAAATAAACTGCTCAACAATTGATGTGGTCCACTCGAAAATCTCGTCCGATTTCAAACACGAATATCTCGGAAAAGAATTGACTGATTCTGAAAAGTGCAAAGTTTTTGGATAGCACATTCTTTCCACTATAAAATGCAACAATAGATCAAACAATTGAATACATAATGCATGATGTACAGGGCGACAACGGAAAGAGTGTCAAAATGTTACATTTCAAGGCACGTCGCAGTTTTGCCAGAAAAATCTCCGAGTTTTTCTGATTACATTTTTGAGAAGTGCACATCCACGGCTCGGAACGGTTTTCAAAACTCCCGCCTATCTTCTTTGGTTACAGGGTGATGAAATGGAACAACTTTTTCTTTTTGTAGTGGTAACTTTCTTGTTTGTTAACCGATTCTCACAATTTGCTGCTTATGTTGAAGCGAAGACCTCAGTCAAGAGGAATCGATCAACAAAATTGAATTTACACATTATTTTGAAAAGGAGGGTTGCATCAAATGTGACCTAAGCATGAAATAAGGCCGAGATCCGATTTGGAGAAATTTTTCAACAAGAATCAACTTGTCATTGAAAGAACCACTCATTGCGAATATTTTAAGATCAGTCTCGCTTATATGGGGCCACAATTAACGACGGAAAACCCAAATTAGGACTGCTTGTTTTCAAAGGAGAACTGATACCTTTGCTCACCTGAAAACATACGTACTTATTGTTACTTTTGACTGTTTCTGTCGACCCTCCCCAAGTAGCAATCCGACGTCGGGCCAGCAACAAAGCCAAGGCACCTGATAAAGGTAAAATCAATGATGATAATGTGTGACCCACGAGTTAAAAGTCAATGATGTGTGTTGAAAAACCATTATCTACGCTCCCGAAATTATTTGATAGAACGCGTTACTATTGTTCGATACAGACTTATTTTAGCGAGCTTTGATTCAAATTTTAACAAAATCGGTTAGGAAGTTCCAAAGTTGACGATGACGGAAAATCGATTTTTGAAATTTCAACTTTGAATGCCTATATCTTCGTTATTATTTGTTTCTGGCACATATTTTCCTGAGAAAGTCTACTTCTTTCAAAGTTTCTCGTCGTTTCTTGAAAGGACACGATTTAAATCTGAAACACCCTGTATTTTACTCGATTTTTTATTTGATTTCAAAACAAATAAATTCAAATAAAAATAAATTTCAATTTCAATTTTTGGTAATTATAGGTAGGTACGCGAACACCTGTAACTAACTCAGTTCAGGTACTCATACATGTATGTTAGATGATGGTGTAACATATTCCAAAAATAAAACTAATATTTGGTTTTATTTTTGGACTTTACATCAAATTTAAATTATTACAATATAGTTCAGTTATTTATAAACTATTTCGTATTTCGTAAAAATGCGTCCAAACTTAATTTTTTGGCTTTATTTTGTCTTTGTCTTAAGAGCAGCAGCAGTTCCACTGAGATTGGATTGACTACTTGACTCTGTCTAAAAGCAGGAAAGAGCTTTCCTAAAATAAGTTACGTTGCGCCATCTACACAAATCGTGCCAAACGAGGCCCGGGGGCTTGTATTTGACCGGTCAATTGACCAGAGTATTTGACGCGGTCAAATGACCGGTCAAGTGATGGCTTATTTGACCGGTCAATTGACATCCTGCAACCCTACCTATGTCCTATACCTACCCATATTATTTTTTGATTTTACTACACTTTATACAACCCCGGGTGCAATCCCAACAATAAAATTTGAAAACTGGTGCATGACGTTTCCGCGTGTCAGTTAATTTTCGAACCTCTCAAATTACGCCTGGAATCTAACACAGGGGCGGCGCCACGGCTTCTTGAAGTGAAAAAAAAAATGAAATTTTAAAACATTTTGCCTCCACAATTTGCCACCCCTGGAATTGGCCGCCTGAATCAGGGGCTTCGCCGATTCATGCCTAGCGCCGGCCCTGCCGACCGAAATCTGGACGACGGTTACACCAGACTAGACTGGTCGCATTAGGTACAAAAATATACACCAAATCCAACGTTGGATACGCCAACGTCCAGCCGACGTTGCGGATCCCAACGTTGGGTATGCCGACGTCAGCCGACGTTGACAAGCTTGCCCGAATATAACTACAGACTGATTTGGTCGCATTAGGTATGAAAATACCCACCGTGTCCAACGTTGATAATCCCAACGTCCATCCGACGTTGGATGTGCCTACGTTGTATTTACCGACGTCGTGCCAACGTCGGTTTTAGTTGCATGGGGGACGTCGGGTTGCCGACGTAAAGGCAACGTTGTTCCAACGTCGCCTCGTGACTTTCAAAGATTGGTCGCCATCCGACCAAAATTTGTAGGTACTCACTCCGACGTCGGAATTGGTGAAAATTTAATAGGAAGTCAAGTTAAAGTTACTTGGGTCTGTTGACTGTCCAAATCCTGAAGGGAACTCGATCAGTGATTCTCGTAACATAGGTTACGTGTATTTTCAGGTAAGCAAGAGCATCGGTCCGCCCGTGAAAACATGCAGTCCTTATTTGGGTTTTCCGTCGTTGATAATTGCCCCAAATAAGCGAGAGTGATCTTGAAATGTTCGTAATGAGTGGTTTCTTCAACGACAAGTTGATTCTTCTTGAAAAATTCCCTCAAATTGGATTCCGGCCTTATTTCATGCTCAGGTCACATTTGATGCAACCCGCCTTCTTGAAATCATGTGTTAATCCAATTATGTTAATGGATTTCTCTTACCTGAGGTCTTCGCTTCGACATAAGCTCCAAATTGTGAAAATCGGTTGACAAACAAAAAAGTTACCACTACAAAAACAAAAAGTTGTTTTTTTTTTACATCACCGCGAGAATTCGAAAAACTGTTTCGAGCCATGGATGTGCTTTTCATAAGAATGTAATCAGAAAGATTCGGCAATTTTTTTGGCAAAAGTGAGACTTGCTTTAAAATGAAACATTTTGAAGCTCCTTCTGTTGTCGCCTTGTATATCATGCATTATGTCATAAATTTTTTGGTCTATTGTAGCACTTTATAGTTAAAAGAATAAGCTATCCAAAAACACTGCACTTTTGAGAATTGGTCAATTTTTTTTTTTGAGATATTTCTATTTGAAATCGGGCAAAATGTTCGAGTGGACCACTTCAATTGTTGAGCAGTTCATTTCGCTGCCTAATTTGTTTCTTCGTGTTTGATAACAAAAAGTGTGATATTGATGCATCATTATATTCAGATATGAGCGTAAGAAATGAGAAAGGGATCAAGAAAATATGTTTGCTATTTGAAAAACAAAAGTTGACTGTCAGTGCTCAGAAGCATTATGATAAAGAAAATTTTTTTTCTGTCGAATCACAGGAGACATTATCCCATTTGAACAGGCTCTTAATTTTTCAAGATCGGATACGGAACAACGATGCTACAGCGGTGGCCGTTTTTTATGCACTCTCCAATAATACACTATTCCCTACAAGCGTTAAATAATACCCGTCACTTTCAGCACGTCGTCATGGGCGACGTAAAAAAATGATGATTCTGCGCGTTCTTGTCATATTTTCAATGAATTCTGACATTGACCAAACATTCCAAAGACCATTGTAGATAAAATTATGTACGATACACGCGTTAAAAGTGACTTATTTTGTTCGCGGGGTTGCTCTACTCGCTGATGCTCGTTTCGCAAGCGTCCCCGCTCACAAAATAATACCTGTCACTTTCAACACTCGTATCGTAAATAGCTATTATCTACTCTCGTATCGCACTGGGGGCCAATTTCCTACTCTCCGCAACTTTAAGAAACGTTCGCAAGTTTGCGATTTCTGTAAATTCCAATTTCTGAGCCATCGTTTCCTCACGTATGCGCATCGATGCGGACGTTTCCATACGTTTTGCTGCGAGCGGACCTGGACTGGTGCAAGTCACTTTGCGTATACACTTTTATGATGAAGTAGAGTTAGGTATTAATGTTTTCATTGTTATCAATAAAACAAACAGCATTGCTGGAGGTATGTGGCGATCATGGTGCCGAGTCAGGCGGGTAATAGGATACAGCACGGAATAACTTCACGATTGCGTCCTAAAAGAAGGATCACTCATACACATCTGTCATTCTTTTGAATCTTTGTCAGCTCCAGGGACACTGTTCGAAACTTGTCACGATGTTTAATTTTTCTTTTCATCGTCTGCAGTCTTCGTTCAAACTTTGCATTTGCTTCCCACCAACGAGTTCCAGGTTTTTGGAAATAATAATGTTAAGTTGTCTTCAACTGAACAACAAATTCAACTGTAAGTAGACCTTGTCAAAATATTAAGTAGATCTAGTCAAAATTTAACGAAAACTCATAAACCACTTTGCAGAGTTCGGTCCATCGTCAAAGATACAGCCCTTCATAGTTCACGTTTTTCGGATTTCAAAAACTTGTAACTCAGGAACATTCCGACCAAATCAGCCTGAATTCAGCGTTGGCTAGTTTGTCAAAATTATATATTCATCTACCTGTCAAATTCAGAAAAAATAGGAGGCATAGAAAGTTGGTAGTAGTCCTAGTGGTGGAACCACGAGCTTTCGACAGTTGTCGATCTCGACAATTTTTCCTTCCCTAAAGGGTGAGGGGTGCAGAGGGGAAAGGGAAAATGAGGGTGAGAGGTGCAGAGGGAAGAGGTGAAATTGTCAAGATCGACAACTGTCGAGTTACGTTTTTTTCACCTTTTGACGAGATCTATCCATGATTGAATTTTTTGCACTCTGTATTAAGGATCTGAATGTGAATTATACACGAGTCATATTTTTACAACCAACGTCTTTCAAATGTCTGAGGCAATCATTCGTCCTTCGTCATTCCCTGATCGTTTTATCGGTTGCTCCTTCAATTTTTATATTGGTACAGGATGTTCACATATGAATTATACCTCCTTCTGGAGCTTGTGCTCGAGCATAGTTTCAAAAATTTAACCACTTTTTTTCACAGGTTTCGGAGGCACCAGAATTCTCTGTCGTCTATCGCGAATCATCGAGAAGTTTTCTCAAATTGGACACCGTGTATCTTACAATAGGAATTGATTAAGCTTTTCATCCTGATTATAAATATACGGATCTCACCCGATAGGTTAGTTGGGAAAACTATCAAGCAATATTCCTTTTTAAAAAGTTTGACTTTGAAAAGTTAAGTCAAGTTCAGTAGAAGTTCGAAGCTACAATGAAATCCATTTACTAAAATGAAAGAAAATTTACTGAGTCTTCAAAATGAAAAATGACTGTTTTCGATCATTTCCAAACTTCATCTCTTTCTTCACATGCAGTTGTGTTTTGTTGATCAACCTATCAAGTGTCATGCATATATTTATAATCAGGATAAAAATCGGACACTGGGTGTCTGACACATCTGGGTGTTTGACACCTCGACACCCAGATGGGTGAAAGGAGTTACGATTATAATATATATATATATATATATGAAAATCGGAATCGATTACTATAGGATAGGGCGTCAAATAAAAGAAAATTTTTCAATATTGCACCCTGTAAGCGATATCCACAGACATTTTCCGTCGAGAGATTCAAAGCCTACGGAAAAAATTGTGTTGTGGTCGTTTTTCATCTCCTGAATTATGTTCAAGCGTCTTCAAGGGAAAGTCTTCAGACGTATACTTCGGTAGGCTTGGCGTGGCTTGAATAGATAAAATGCACCGATCTTTGCATTGTTGCCGCGTCTACCATGCGTTTATTCACGAATACCCAATTCGAACGTTTTTCGTTTTGCGAACACTGCTCAAAAATTGGCACACGGAAACGTATACCTACGTAAATTTTCGTACGCAAAACGCATACGCAACTTCATGTATACTTATTCTCAAAAATTGGTCCCCTGAACAGTACCTAGTTGCAAAGGTAGGTAGCGACTGAGGTGTCATAGAGAAGTCGGATTTCGAAAAAAATTGTCAAGTCAGCTTCATTTTTGATGGTCTACCCATTCTCAAAATTACAAAGGTCAAAGTCAAGACACGCTGTAATGTACGGAGTGTTGAAAAGAATCTGTGATCGCGGCAGGCATGGGCCAGGCCGAATAATGCAGTAACAGGCGCAATTGAGGTCTCCAATTTTCCGTTGTCTCTCTTCACTGTGACGTCATGCGTATAAGAGATGGTTAATCGAGGTCATTGGGCGCTTCCCAAAAAGGCGTATAAAGACACAATTCGACACAGCTAGCGTTCCAATAGCAGTAATAGCACCACATGTCGACACAATCGAAACATTGGCGTGGCTAAGTTTGGAATTGAGCTGGCAAGTGCACTTTGACATTTTGTATCCGTTTTTTCGCAGTTATTGGAAAGCGCCCTATGTTTCTTGAGATATGACATTTCGCTTCTGACAATGGGGATTTTACCGAATCTGACAAGCGCTCTGTCGTGTATTTATTTGATTTCAGCATGGATTTCATGATTTCACTTGTTCTTACCCTCGTTCTTACCAATAAGTGTGTTATATGTAGTGGAAAACTGAGTACCTAGATACTTACAGAAATGGTTCAAGGGTGTTGTGTCGCTCTATACGAGTGCGAGAATAAGACGAATACACCCGGCATAAGCATGCACCGGTTCACGAAAGACCCAAACTTGATGGAAGTGTGGCTGCACCAGCACCAGCAGGGATCACGCTGCACCAGACAATGCTTTATGTTTCTGCCAACATCGTGAAGCGTCGTGTAGGTTGACAAAAAATCAATAATGCCATCTGGATTACTTCGTAATTTGTAGCCTCTTGTGAAATTGGCTTCCACGTGCATCTTACCACGAAAAAACTTTATTGGCTTATGGGTTCTAGTGACTTTCCCACATGATAATGGGAACAGTATAGCTAACCGATTCAAAATTCCCGCAAAAGTCAGAAACGAAACGTCCAAACGTCATAAACGTCAAAACGTCAAAGGTGACCTCGAAAAACCATGTATTTTCTATCTCCTAATAGTCGAGTCTTTCTTCTTCGGAAGAATTAGTGGAGGGTTGAAATTTTGTACACTCATTCCATTGATTGTCATGAACGGCCTGTTAAGAGTCCCCTAGAATTCAAGCTAAGGAACTTTGGATAATGGCCATCAAGTGTTGAAAAGTTGTTTTTTCGGCGAAGAAGTCATTTCTTCATGACAAGATGGTCCTTTTTGTGATTGAATAATTGCGTATCACCATCTTGACAGTCACCATTCACTATTTCTACTTTTGCTTAGATGGCGGATCCAAGATGGCGGCCAAGAAGGAAAAACAGTTGACTGTCTTACTTCCATCAGTAGGAGATTTGAAAAATGTCTGATGATTGCATTTTATTTATGACATAATTTATCATGGAAATACTAAGTTTTACTTCAATATCTCAGAAAATCACTGATTTATTGAAAAAAGTTAACTTACGAGAAATTTTCAGTTTTTTCAGAATATTTCAAAAACGGTCGAAGATATTTCGGAACCGTTCACAATATCTTCGTTAGCATGTAATGACGAATATATGGGGTGATTTTTATGTCTTCAGCTATTTTGGTTTCTGAAGATTTTTTTCTCCATTCCTTTTCTCGACGCGTTTGGTATTACCGTTATCTAGTCTGAAGCAATTCCCACAATGCGAAATTTATTTGCACATCATGTTCTTACCTACTAGTTTTTGATTGATTGTGAATGTAGTTGCAGGATAAATATCACCTATACCCATGCAAACGCCAAATTCAGCAGGTTGAGGGAAGTGAAATATAAAAAAAAATACCTCAGAAACCAAAACAGCTGGAGACATTTAAACCAGCCCATATATCCGTAGTTTTATGCTTACAAAGATTTTGTGGACGGTTCCGGAATATCTTCGACCGTTTTCGAAATATTCTGAAAAATCTGAAAATTCTTCACAATTCAACTTTTTTCAATAAATCAGCGATTTCTTTGGATATCAAAGTATAACTTGGTATTTTCATGATGAATTATGTCAGAAGTGAAATGCAATCATCCGACGTTTCTTGAGTCTGCTACTATTGGAAATAAGACAGTCAACTGTTTTTACTTCTTGGCCGCCATCTTGGATCCGCCACCCACGCAAAAGTGGAAATAGTATGGGGTCATTATCAAGATGATGATACGCAATCATTCATGTACAAAAAGGACAATCTTGCTGTAAGGAAATGACTTCTTCGCCGAAAAAGCGACTATTTAACACTTGATGGCGATTATCCAAAGTTCCTAAGCTCGGATTTTAGGGGACTTTTTATAGGTCATTTAAGACTATCAAAGGATTATGTGTACAAAATTTCAACCCTCTACTATTTTTTCCAAAGTTGATACTATTTTTTGAACATAGTGACTGGACTATAAAATTGGAAAGGTCGATTGTATTGATCGAAAGCGGATTCCAAGGACGATGCGATCACAGACATTCATAAACATCCGGTATAATGCCTTGAGAGATTTTTTTTTTTGCAGAGCCAAGGAGGCGGCGCAGTTCAACGTGATAATGGTGAGAATTTGTTCTTTTTCCACTTCCTCTCTGCCTTTCTTCTGTAGGATTAGATCGTGTATTGACCTTACCAAACCAGGGAGGTATTTTATTCCATTGTAAATATATTGTTACGTATCTCGCGTACGGGTTCGGATATACCTAATTGAGACGATCGTTTTATCCACGTCATTATTCACTTGGGAATATCGCTGTGACTCCTACACTGAGAGAAAAGTTTCATTTATAGGTAATAAATACTTGTTGCAACTGCTGCTTGCAACTGATCAGCCCCCCTCCAAGACCTCAAAACCCCGGGGTGGAATTTCTGTCAATTTTGGGTATGTTGTAGGCTCGGTTGTAGGGCATTCAAGTCTGAACAGAATATCAAATTTTCAGGACGTACATATTTTTTCCAAGTTTTCAGAGATTCTTTCACTACTTTTACCAGGCGCGTGCTGGCCCGCCGGGCAGCCGGGCATTTCCCGGTAGGCCCTCAGCTGTAGGGCCTCGAGGGGCCTTTCTTGTCTTTTTTTACACTTTTTAATTTTTGAAAAATTGGATGAATTTTTTTAAGCATAAAATTGACTATTGAATAATTGATTTCCAGACTTTTTAGATCGTAAGGATATGTTCTGTATCAGTAATCGGATCCAGTTTTTTTTTTTTGGGGACGTGTCCAAGTAGTTTTGATTTGCTAACATGTAGTGTTAAATTGAAAAAAAAAAAGAAAATGAAAATAGAAAAAAGTAGAACTAACCTATTTGAAATTTATTTTCGGTATTATTATTAGTATTATTATAATCATTCCGAGAAATTTTCGCCTACGGCGCCATTTTACTCACTTCGCTCGCACTTTCAAAGATGAGTGTTCTATTTTTTCACTTCTTTTTATTCAGAAATTCTCGTCCTGATTTTGATTTTTGAAAATCTGGCACCTCTAGTCGGGAGAGGGGGCCTTTTACCATGAATTTGCCCGGGCCCTTTCAAGGGTCCCAGCACGCGCCTGACTTTTACTATATCATATACATTTGACGGAACAAATCAAAATATTCCAATAGAACTATGAAATTTTTCATCGTGTTTGGTTCAGAATTGCTGCAACATTTGCAGTCTTCACATACCCAACTGTGCATACTTGAAGTCTTATGAAGAATTGAGCTTGATTTGATATTATTCGGAATTATAAGTTTTCAGATTTATGACAGCAACAAAAAAAAAGCCTTCGATGGAATTTTTCTGGAACCTAAAAAATTTGGAAAGAACGCAAAATTCTAAACAAAATCTGTGATTTTCACGACTACAGTATTCCTTTTGAGGTCAAAATCTATTTTTCTTGGGCTATAAGCGGAACAATTCTGTGGCTAGGAGGTACCTATTCCCTCGCCTGTCCCAGCTCTTCATATTGAATTGGTCACTCACAAATAATATTCACGAAGCTACATATTGTTTCAGAGGCAGTTGCGAGAGTGGACGCCAATGAAGTTTCCATCCAACAACGCGATGATGATTCGCTAGAAAAGCGTTTTCTTCCTCTTCTCCTCCCCCTCATAGGTCTGATTGGTGGTGCGGTAGGTGGTGCTGTTTCCAAAGGTTAAAGTTTCAATGTTTGTATTAGTTTATCTGTGATAACAAATAAACGCAAAATGTACATTTGAAGAAATTTTGGCGATCCAATAAAACATGAATACAATAATAATGTACCTACCTACCTACTAATTTTTTTTTTCACAACTGAAGACCCAATTATAGTAGGTATACATATTGTGAGGGATCGCACTTTTGCGACTTGTTTTAAAACTCAATCTCAAGAAGGACACGGCAATGCTGGAACAGACAACAACAACCGTCAATGTCATAACCGAGTTATGACTTGATCTTCATTTCGAAACATTTCATTAGAGCTTCAAATTTATTTTCGATTGAAACTCTGAATAGCAGAATTTTGTGCGAGATTTTGTGTTTCAAGTGTATAATTAAATGTCAAAATATGCCATCAAAATTGTCAATGGACGACTTAAATAACAACAAATTGAGGTAATCAGCATCAAAGTCATTATTCCTCGCAAGGTATTTGCCAACATTTGTTGGAAATTTCATCCCAGGAGGAAATATTGTTTGGAAACTCTACCTTACCCTGAGGAAAATAATACACCTTATTGTAACTGCAAAGGTCCCCCCATTAACAAAGTTCCCAAATTCCATCAGCTGTCGTAGCCAAACATGATTAATGAACTGTTTCAAAGACTAACAAGAAAAAATCTAACTTTCAAGTTTCATGTTTCAACCCATTATCCCAGAATTTTTGAAGAGTCAGAACTTTTGCAAATGTCAATAAATCAAGAGTAAATTTTCCAACCAGTTCAGCTATGAAACAATCGAAACATCAAATTAGCTTGGCTTCTACATTCCTGAATAACAAAATTTTGGATAGTGAGCTTAAACATGGAAAGGCAACTCCTTTTGTAAAAAAATCCTATGAACTGCCTGGAAACCTCAAAGGATTTAAATTTTCAAAATGTTTTTCTGTATCCTCTGTAGATATTCAAGGTGTCTCGTACAGAAAACAATCAATTTTGTTACTACACTTCTGGCCAAAATTAGCGGGTCAAGAAATTTTTGCCTCAAGTTTGATGTTGATTTTTTTCTGAACCATTTGTCTGATTTGGCTAAATTTTTTTCAATAGTAGGTTGATTCCTTGGGAATACAACCGTGATAGAAATTGCCATTGATAATTCAGTTTTGACTTTATACTGGGTGACACAAAAATGCGGTGATTTTCAATCAAAACTCTTAGCCCCTAACTTTTTGTGTTAGCAACAACAGCAACTGACATTTGATAGTCCACTGTAGCCTTATGTTCACTCGACATTTTCTTTTTTACTTTGCGTCATTATCTCTATTAATAAAGGAGATAGGTATGCAATATTTTAGAAGAACATGCTTTTTTTGAAAAGTCAAAAATTTAAAAAAGGATAAGAAACGGTTTCCAGAGAAACAGATACCAACAAGAATAATTCCGATAATTCCAATTGTCAAAGAAGTTATTCACCAAAAACATGTTTTTTAGGCGACCAACACACAAAAGCTTTCTTTACGTCCTTTTTGACGTCCCAAAAGTGTCTTTTTTTTGTACGCTAATGTCAATATTTCCCTTTTCGGCCGCTAAACCTCAATTGTTTTATTTTGTTGGGACGCTAATGTCATTCTGCTTTTTTCACGTTACATGATTTTAGACCGATTTAGCTGTTGAATATTTACATCACGAAGTAGTCGGCGGTATACCTGATTAATAAAGAGCAATTAATCATTCAATGATGACCCAAAATCAGATGTAATAATTACATAAATTTGAAAATACAGTTATTTTCTCCGTAAGGTTGGTGCCACTGCAGTGATTTCCGAGAGTTGCAAGATTGCTACGCTACTCATCATTGGTCAATTTATGTGAATGCTGTCAAAGTCAATTTCATTATTTTGTTTTGTTGGTTATGGGTTATGTTATGCTAATGGTCGTGAAAATTGGCCCAACTAGGTCCGAAACTCGCGTGTCTGTTGGATTTCGATGTATACCGCAGCCCTCACCATGGAATAAATAGACCACCAACGTTGATGACTTGCACGATTGTGATTTTCCCGAAAGGTAGGCCAGAGAAACAGACCCTATCCAGATTTTTGCCTTGTTTTACAGGCACCACCTCATCACAAAATGTTCATACCTACTGCTGCAGGTAAGTACCTATACAGCTTGTAATTTCAGCGAAAGCAAATTCAAAGCTGCCGCATTTGAGCTTCAGCCTATGTGGTGCCAGCGGGGTTTGAGAAAAATCGCTTTCACTATACCTCGTTCATCATTGACTTGTCTAAACTACCTACTGTCATAATAATACACCTACAAATTTTGTTTTCTAATGTCACAGGTAACTATGTTTTATAAAGAAAAGCACTCTTGCGATTGCGAGTAAGAAATCAAACAATTCAAACATCAGTATTTTGCTCAATTTTTTGTGACAGTCGCCTAAAAAATGTCGTGTGCACCTCGGCCAAAAGGTTCTTCTTTGGCCTCACCTGTTTTGCAGCCTCGGCTACGCCTCGGCTCCAAAATTTCAGATTCGGCCAAAAAACATTACCTTCATGGCCTTGATACACAAAGTACTATTTTATTGACCGGTTAACATTTTTGCATTGAAAAATCACCAAATAAAGTTCCTAACAAAAGTAAGACGGGGACCATCTACTTCTGAAAATAAAGAAAACAGTAAGCAATTGGATAATGAACAAATTAATAATGATAAATTAAATTAATTGATGTGATCAACGAATCGTAGTTCAGTAACGTGTGTTTCCTCCCCTTGATCTCCTGCATGCTTCTACTCTTCGTAACACCAGAAACGGTTACAGTTTGTTTTGTATTCCTTTTGTTATGTAACCTTGCGTCATGAATATAACTGCTGACCTGTTTCCTTTTTGCTTTTCCTGTCCTTGACCCTATGCTGAATGCACGAAATCCCATAACCCGAACCCACACTCACCCCAGACTTCCAGACTATGAGCTAGTCGTGGCCAAGACCATCAAGGGGTATATACCCGAGGAGCGATTCTCCTTGCCCCGAAGCCATGAGCGGCTTGAACTGGTCACCCAGATCAGACGGTATTAGTTTTTGATGGCATATCGAGCGGCCATTCATGACACAACAGGCGAAACACCAGCCCGGGTCATGTTTGGTCGGGAGATACGTCTCCCTTGCGATTTGCAATTTGGCACGCCAGAGGACGACCCCAAAGCTGTTGCGGAGTATGTCGACGACTTGAGACAGCGGATGCACGACGTCCATGAATCAGTGCGGGACCGGATTCGACTCTCCACCGACCGGATGAAGACACGCTACGACCTGAAGGCGAATTCAGCAGGATTTCAAGCTGATGATCTTGTCTGGATATACAATCCTCAACGGAAAAAGGGGAAGTCACCAAAGTTACACCCCGCCTGGGAAGGACCTTACACGGTGGTCAAGAGAATCAACGACGTTGTTTATCGGATCCAGCCAGCCCCGAGAACCAAAATGAAAGTTGTTCACATCGATCGTCTCGCACGTTACGCGGAGAGTAATGTTCAGCCTATTCGGGACGAACAGGGTTAAAAGGGGGGCAGTGCTACGAAGCTCGCGACCATCCTGGCTCTTTCTAGAGAAATCTAGATTTCCGCGTTGCATTCGGGAAGCATCGAGAGACTTCAGCGGTAGGTCACGACACGTCGAGACTTCTGGCGGAGGTGCCGTAGAAGGTACGCGTATAGTCTCGACGCAGATACCAGAGAAATCCTCGTGTGCTGTAAACACCATAAGGAAGCATCCAGAACCTTCGATGCCACTATGAGAGAAGAACTCGACCTGGCATCGGGAGAGTTTTAATCGAGCGATCGTGGCGTCAACATCTCGGCGGCATTGTGAATTTCTAAGCGATTATTAATTCTGTGCGTTATATAGTTGTATCGGTAGTAGCTAATAAAGTGCAGTTTGTTCACAAACAGATCAGCGCGTTTAATTTCGAGATAGGCGAACCCGTATACCGTAACATTATTGTAGTAGAAGTCGGCTGGATTCCAGAAATGTAAGCTGCTTAGATCGTTCTTAAGTGCCGGTTTTGATTATGATCAATCTATCTATAATCAGAACTGGCATTCAAGAACGATCCAAGTAGCTAACATTTCTCGAATCCAGCCGATTTCCTAGCGAAGCCGAATGAATGATTTCGCTCCCAACGTAGGGGAGAGCAGGTGAATATCGACCACTTAAGGCAAAAAATTCAAAACCAGTCGCCATGTGCACTGTCAAGGCTGTACGTTTTGTACCATATTCTCCAACCATTTAACTACCCAAAACCTTTAATAGTCACTCACTAAGTAGAAACATTTTTGTGAAAAAAATTCGAAAACAAAGTGAAAATTCCAGCGGGTAATATCGACCAGTGGGGTAAAATCGACCACCAGGTCGGATAATATCGATCGCACGTTTTCTTAGCCATTTTGTGGTCTGCGTGCTTAGCGGAAGCGCAAAATACAAGTTGAAACATCTCTTTTCGAAAAAAATCTAGTTTTTGATTTTGCCCCCCTTTTCCTAACATTTACCAAGAACGAATCCCATGATAGGAATTTAAAAGATTAACAGATGAAATTAAAAATAATTTTTAGGTAAGTAGGTACTCTCAGGAACCTCATCAGGTCATTTTCGCACCACACGAGGCGCGATTCGTTTTTCGCCGATATTTTCCGCGAGGCATCTGAAATGATGTATAAAACTCCATTTGTACAATATCGACCAACCTGGTCGATATTGGCCGACAACAAAAGCAAAAAACAATTCTTTGACGATGAAGAACCAGGTTAGATTATGGAACTACGCCTACTACACAGAATTACTATCAATGATCCTTGGTACATTGCACCAAGAGACCTCAGTCCAACTACAATGAAAAGTCTGCAATACGTTATCATAACCACTCCTGAACTTAAATCATATCGGCTGGAAACAATAATTCGTTTCTGTCAGTCAAGCGCTTCAAATAAATGGCTGACCGACAGCTGTGCTGGAGTTCACTTGCAAAATGCTAGATGGCATCCTGTATCATGGTTCCAAAAAACTTACAGGGTGGGCCACAGTGGTGCAGTCGATATTAGACTGCCAGTCGATATTCGCCTCTCTTCCCCTAAGTACTCTCATTGTACAAATTAAAATAACCAGTGAGTAAATTATAATTTTTATTCAGTTCAATTCATCTAAAATAACAACGAAATGGAACGTGACATGGGATAACAATCATTTTAACTTTTTTTTTTTCAAAAAGTAGGTACACAGTAATGTGCTCGAGATCTTCGCCAACTACAAAACCTATACTTCCTGTGAATTCCAGTACAAAACTATAATAATGTTCATCGAAATGACTCGTCAGCAGTTTTTCAAAAACAAAGCATACGTTTCTATTCTCTGAAATAATTATATCGATTACTTGTCCAAAGCAAGGCAAACCAATGTCATCAAAGCTACATAGTAACAAAATTGATTGTTTTCTGTACGAGACACTTTGAATATCTACAGAGGATAGAAGGAGTTGCCTTTCCATGTTTAAGCTCACTATCCAAAATTTTGTTATTCAGGAATGTAGAAGCCAAGCTCATTTGATGTTTCAATTGTTTCATAGCTGAACTGGTTGAAAGATTTACTCTTGATTTATTGACATTTGCAAAAGTTCTGACTCTTCAAAAATTCTGGGATAATGGGTTGAAACATGAAACTTGAAAGTTAGATTTTTTCTTGTTAGTCTTTGAAACAGTTCATTAATCATGTTTGGCTACGACAGCTGATGGAATTTGGGAACTTTGTTATTGAAGGACCTTTGCAGTTACAATAAGGTGTATTATTTTCCTCAGGGTAAGGTAGAGTTTCCGAACAATATTTCCTCCTGGGATGAAATTTCCAACAAATATTGGCAAATACCTTGCGAGGAATAATGACTCTGATGCTGATTACCTCAATTTGTTGTTATTCAAGTCGTCCATTGACAATTTTGATGGCGTATTTTGACATTTCATTATACACTTGAAACACAAAATCTCGCACAAAATTCTGCTATTCAGAGTTTCAATCGAAAATAAATTTGAAGCTCTAATGAAATGTTTCGAAATGAAGATCAAGTCATAACTCGGTTATGACATTGACGGTTGTTGCTGTCTGTTCCAGCATTGCCGTGTCCTTCTTGAGATTGAGTTTTAAAACAAGTCGCAAAAGTGCGATCCCGCACAATATGTATACCTACTATAATTGGGTCTTCAGTTGTGAAAAAAAAAAAATAGTAGGTAGGTAGGTACATTATTATTGTATTCATGTTTTATTGGATTGTCAAAATTTCTTCAAATGTACATTTTGCGTTTATTTGTTATCACAGATAAACTAATACAAACATTGAAACTTTAACCTTTGGAAACAGCACCACCTACCGCACCACCAATCAGACCTATGAGGGGGAGGAGAAGAGGAAGAAAACGCTTTTCTAGCGAATCATCATCGCGTTGTTGGATGAAAACTTCATTGGCGTCCACTCTCGCAACTGCCTCTGAAACAATATGTAGCTTCGTGAATATTATTTGTGAGTGACCAATTCAATATGAAGAGCTGGGACAGGCGAGGGAATAGGTACCTCCTAGCCACAGAATTGTTCCGCTTATAGTCCAAGAAAAATAGATTTTGACCTCAAAAGGAATACTGTAGTCGTGAAAATCACAGATTTTGTTTAGAATTTTGCGTTCTTTCCAAATTTTTAGGTTCCAGAAAAATCCCATCGGAGGCTTTTTTTTTTGTTGCTGTCATAAATCTGAAAACTTATAATTCCGAATAATATCAAATCAAGCTCAATTTTTCATAAGACTTCAAGTATGCACAGTTGGGTATGTGAAGACTGCAAATGTTGCAGCAATTCTGAACCAAACACGATGAAAAATTTCATAGTTCTATTGGAATATTTTGATTTGTTCTGTCAAATGTATATGATATAGTAAAAGTAGTGAAAGAATCTCTGAAAACTTGGAAAAAATATGGACGTCCTGAAAATTTGATATTCTGTTCAGACTTGAATGCCCTACAACATACCCAAAATTGACAGAAATTCCACCCCGGGGTTTTGAGGTCTTGGAGGGGGGCTCATCAGTTGCAAGCAGCAGTTGCAACAAGTATTTATTACCTATAAATGAAACTTTTCTCTCAGTGTAGGAGTCACAGCGATATTCCCAAGTGAATAATGACGTGTATTCATTGTAGTACGCAGTTATGAACAGTGTGTGTTCAAAACGATCGTCTCAATTATATCCGAACCCGTAGGTACGCGAGTTACGTAACAATATATTTACAATGGAATAAAATACCTCCCTGGTTTGGTAAGGTCAATACACGATCTAATCCTACAGGAGGAGGTAGAGAGGAAGTGGGAAGAGAACAAATTCTTACCATTATCACGTTGAACTGCGCCGCCTCCTTGACTCTGCAAGAAAAAAAATCTCTCAAGGCATTATACCGGATGTTTATAAATGTCTGTGATCGCATCGTCTCTGGAATCCGCTTTCGATCACTACAATTGACCTCTCCAATTTTGGGAGATAGAAAATACATGGTTTTTCGAGGTCACCTTTGACGTTTTGACATTTGTGACGTTTGGACGTTTCGTTTCTGACTTTTGCGCGAATTTTGAATCGGTTAGCTATACTGTTCTCATTATCATGTGGGGAAAGTCACTAGAGCCCATAAGGGAGTTTTTAATGGACGAAGCAATAAAGTTTTTTCATAGTAAGATGCACGTGGAAGCCAATTTCACAAAAGGCTACAAATTACGAAGTAATCCAAATGGCATTAATGATTTTTTGTCAACCTACACGACGCTTCACGATGTTGGCAGAAACATCAAGCATTGTCTGGTGCAGCGTGATCCCTGCTGGTGCTGGTGCAGCCACACTTCCATCAAGTTTGGGTCTTTCGTGAACCGGTGCATGCTTATGCCGGGTGTATTCGTCTTATTCTCGCACTCGTATAGAGCGACACAACACCCTTGAACCATTTCTGTAAGTATCTAGGTACTCAGTTTTCCACTACATATAACAAACTTATTGGTAAGAACGAGGGTAAGAACAAGTGAAATCATGAAATCCATGCTGAAATCAAATAAATACACGACAGAGCGCTTGTCAGATTCGGAAAATTTCCCATTGCCAGAAGCGAAATGTCATATCTCAAGAAACATAGGGCGCTTTCCAATAACTGCGAAAAGACGGATACACAATGTCAAAGTGCACTTGCCAGCTCAATTCCAAACTTAGCCACGCCAATGTTTCGATTGTGTCGACATGTGGTGCTATTACTGCTATTGGGACGCTAGCTGTGTCAAATTGTGTCCATATGTGTCGAATTGTGTCCTTATACGCCTTCTTGGGAAGCGCCCAATGACCTCGATTAACCATCTCTTATACGCATGACGTCACAGTAAAGAGAGACAACGGAAAATTGGAGACCTCAATTGCGCCTGTTACTGCATATTGAGGCCTGGCCCATGCCTGCCGCGATCACAGATTTTTCCCAACACTCCGTACATTACAGCGTGTCTTGACTTTGACCTTTGTAATTTTGAGAATAGGTAGACCATGAAAAATAAAGCTGACTTGACAATTTTTTTCGGAATCCGACTTCTCTATGACACCTCAGTCGCTACCTACCTTTGCAACTAGGTACTATTCAGGGGACCAATTTTTGAGAATAAGTATACATGAAGTTGCGTAGGCGCTTTGCGTACGAAAATTTACGTAGGTATACGTTTCCGTGTGCCAATTTTTGAGCAGTGTTCGCAAAACGAAAAACGTTCGAATTGGGTATTCGTGAATAAACGCATGGTAGACGCGGCAACAATGCAAAGATCGGTGCATTTTATCTATTCAAGCCACGCCAAGCCTACCGAAATATACGTCTGGAGACTTTCCCTTGAAGACGCTTGAACATAATTCAGGAAATGAAAAACGACCACAACACAGTTTTTTCCGTAGGCTTTGAATCTGTCGACGGAAAATGTCTGTGGATATCGCTTACAGGGTGCAATATTGAAAAATTTTCTCATATTTGACGCCCTATCCTATAGGAATCGATTCCGATTTTCATATATATATATATTATAATCGTAACTCCTTTCACCCATCTGGGTGTCGAGGTGTCAGACACCCAGATGGGTCAGACACCCAGTGTCCGATTTTTATCCTGATTATAAATATATGCATAACACTTGATAGGTTGATCAACAAAACACAACTGCATTTGAAGAAAGAGATGAAGTTTAAAAATGATCGAAAACAGTCATTTTTTATTTTGAAGACTCAGTAAATTTTCTTTTATTTTAGTAAATGGATTTCATTGTAGCTTCGAACTTCTACTGAACTTGACTTAACTTTTCAAAGTCAAACTTTTTGAAAAGAAATATTGCTTGATAATTTTCCTAACTAACCTATCGGGTGAGATCCGTATATTTATAATCAGGATGAAAAGCTTAATCAATTCCTATTGTAAGATACACAGAGTCCAATTTGAGAAAACTTCTCGATGATTCGCGATAGACGACAGAGAATTCTGATGCCTCCGAAACCTGTGAAAAAAAGTGGTCTTGAATTTTTGAAACTATGCTCGAGCACAAGCTCCAGAAGGGGGTATAATTCATATGTGAACACCCTGTACCATTATAAAAATTGAAGGAGCAACCGATAAAACGATCAGGGAATGACGGAGGACGAATGAATGCCTCAGACATCTGAAAGACGTTGGTTGTAAGAATATGACTCGTGTATAATTCACATTCAGATCCTTAATACAGAGTGCAAAAAAAATTAATCATGGATAGATCTCGTCAAAAGGTGAGAAAAACGTAACTCGACAGTTGTCGATCTTGACAATTTCACCTCTCCCCTCTGCACCTCTCACCCTTATTTTCCTTTTATCCTCTGCACCCCTCACCCTTTAGGGAAGAAAAAATTGTCGAGATCGACAACTGTCGAGATTGACAACTGTCGAGAGCTCGTGGTTCCACCACTAGGACTACTACCAACTTTCTATGCCTTCTATTTTTTCTGAATTTGACAGGTAGATAAATATATGATTTTGACAAACTAGCCAACGCTGAATTCAGGCTGATTTGGTCGGAATGTTCCTGAGTTACAAGTTTTTGAAATCCGAAAAACGTGAACTATGAAGGGCTGTATATTTGACGATGGACCAAACTCTGCAAAGTGGTTTATGAGTTTTCGTTGAATTTTGACTAGATCTACTCAATATTTTGACAAGGTCTACTTACAGTTGAATTTGTTGTTCAGTTGAAGACAACTTAACATTATTATTTCCAAAAACCTGGAACTCGTTGGTGGGAAGCAAATGCAAAGTTTTAACGAAGACTGCAGACGATGAAAAAAAAAATGAAACATCGTGACAAGTCTCGAACAGTGTCCCTGGTGCTGACAAAGATTGAAAAGAATGACAGATGTGTATGAGTAATCCTTCTTTCAGGACGCAATCGTGAAGTTATACCGTGCTGTATCTCATTACCCGCCTGACTCGGCACCATGATCGCCACATACCTTCAGCAATGCTGTTTGTTTTATTGATAACAATGAAAACATTAATACCTAACCTCACTTCATCATAAAAGCGTATACGCAAAGTGACTTGCACCAGTCCAGGTCCGCTCGCAGCAAAACGTATGGAAACGTCCGCATCGATGCGCATACGTAAAGAAACGATGACTCAAAATTTGGAATTTACAGAAATCGCAAACTTGCGAACGTTTCTCAAAGTTGCGGAGAGTAGAAAATTGGCCCCCAGTGCGATACGAGAGTAGATAATAGCTATTTACGATACGAGTGTTGAAAGTGACAGGTATTATTTTGTGAGCGGGGACGCTTGCGAAACGAGCATCAGCGAGTAGAGCAACACCGCGAACAAAATAAGACACTTTTTACGCGTGTATCGTACAGAATTTCATCTACAATGGTCTTTGGAATGTTTGGTAAATGTCAGAATTCATTGAAAATATGACAAGAACGCGCAGAATCATCATTTTCTTACGTCGCCCATGACGACGTGCTAAAAGTGACGGGTATTATTTAACGCTTGTAGATAATAGTGTATTATTGGGGAGTGCATAAAAAACGGCCACCGCTGTAGCATCGTTGTTCCGTATCCGATCTTAGACATTTAAGAGCCGGTCCAAATGGGATAATGTCTCCTATGATTCGACAGTAAAAATATTTCCTTCATCATAATGCTTCTGAGCACTGACAGTCAACTTTTGTTTTTCAAATAGCAAACATATTTTTTTGATCCCTTTCTCATTTCTCACGCTTATATCTGAATATAATGATGCATCAATATCACACTTTTTGTTATCAAACACGAAGAAACAAATAAGGCAGCGAAATGAACTGCTCAACAATTGAAGTGGTCCACTCGAACATTTTGCCCGATTTCAAATAGAAATATCTGAAAAAAAAATTGACCGATTCTCAGAAGTGCAGTGTTTTTGGATAGCTCATTCTTTTCACTATAAAGTGCTACAATAGACCAAAAAATTGATGACATAATGCATGATATACAAGGCGACAACAGCAGGAGTTTCAAAATGTTTCATTTTGAAGCAAGTCCCACTTTTGCCAAAAAAATTGCCGAATCTTTCTGATTACATTTTTATTAAAAGCACATCCATGGCCCGAAACGGTTTTTCAAATTCTCGCCTATCTTCTTTGGTTACAGGGTGATGTAAAAAAAAAACAACTTTTTGTTTTTGTAGTGGTAACTTTTTTGTTTGTTAACCAATTTTCACAATTTGGAGCTTATGTCGAAGCGAAGACCTCAGGTAAGAGGAATCCATTAACATAATTGGATTAACACATGATTTCAAGAAGGCATGTTGCATCAAATGTGACCTGAGCATGAAATAAGGCTGGAATCCAATTTGGGGGAATTTTTCAAGAAGAATCAACTTGTCGTTGAAGAAACCACTCATTACGAACATTTCAAGATCACTCTCACTTATTTGGGGCGATTATTAACGACGGAAAACCCAAATAAGGACTGCATGTTTTCACAGGCGGACCGATGCTCTCGCTTACCTGAAAATACACGTAACCTATGTTACGAGAATCACTGATCGAGTTTCCTTCAGGATTTGGACAGTCAACAGACCCAAGTAACATTAACTTGACTTCCGATTAAATTTCCACCAATTCCGACGTCGGAGTGAGTACAAATTTTGGTCGGATGGCGACCAATCTTTGAAAGTCACGAGGCGACGTTGGAACAACGTTGCCTATACGTCGGCAACCCGACGTCCCCCATGCAACTAAAACCGACGTTACCACGACGTCGGTGAATACAACGTTGGCACATCCAACGTCGGATGGACGTTGAGATTATCAACGTTGGACACGGTGGGTATTTTTATACCTAATGCGACCAAATCAGTCTGTAGTTATATTTCGGCAAGCTTGTCAACGTCGGCTGACGTCGGCATACCCAACGTTGGGATCTGCAACGTCGGCTGGACGTTGGCGTATCCAACGTTGGATTCGGTGTATATTTTCATACCTAATGCGACCAGTCTAGTCTGGTGTAACCGTCGTCCAGATTTCGGTCATGGGCGAAAACGGCCGAGACCGCGGCAACAATGGACCTTATTAACCGCTACGCTGGGTGGCCTTGGACTTGTGCACGGCGTTTTGGTGCGATTGTATACAGGGTGTTTCATGAGGAAACCGACATGGCTTGAGGGTAGGTCCAGTTTTTCTAGGGGAACTAGGATCTCGCTTTGAAATTTTTCTATCGCTTTTCGTTTTGATGTTACAGGGTGAATCATGTATTTTGTCGAAGTTTTTGATGAGCTATATCTTCCGAATGGCTCATTAAATTAAACTGAAATTTGATAGGTATGATCTCCTGATGATAGCTAATACATTGCACCATAAAGTTCTTCAGAAGTTTCAGGGCCGTACTGATTCTTTTTATTTTCAAAGTTTTTGTTAAAAAAGTCATATTTTTCAATGTTTTTTTACAAAACCAGTATCAGATTCAGGAACTACAAAAAAAACGCTACAAGGAACATTCTTCAATTTTTACGGCACACCCAAAGTCTACCCAGAAAAAAATATCTTTTGAGATTTGGGTCGGCTGCGATCTAGTGAAAATCAGTCAAGCACTCATTCTTTCGCGGATCTTTGAGATGTTCATCCTCTAATTTGATGCTGTCACGGTTTTTTCCACTTTTCCACATTAGTATCACTTGGCACGGCAAAAAAGACAAAAGTCCAGGACCGGAATCAAGTCTGGTCAACATTATTTCTAAAGATCCGATTTTTCAGTATTCATTTGGAAATTTACAGCATAAAGTTATGGTGAAGTTGCTGAAAAATGCTCTTTTGTCTGTATTTGGAACTTTAGGTCACTTCAGAGACCAGCTAAACAAATTTCTCCTTTTGTTGATTTCAAGAATACAAATAATTATTTCCGAAACTTTTCGCGAACAAAATAAAAAGAAGCAAGAATGATAATTATTCAGAAACGTAATTTTAATGTGTAGAAAACGAACAATATCAATGTTTGTATGTTACGTTTATGTAATGTTTAACAAATTTCGGAAATATTTTTTTGTATTCTTGAAATCAACAAAATAAGAAATTTGTTTAGCTGGTTTCTAAAGTGACCTAAAGTTCCAAATGCAGACAAGAAAGAAATTATTTCCGAAATTTGATAAACATTAACATAAACATAACATTACAAACATTGATATTGTTCGTTTGCTACACATTGAAATAACATTTCTGAATAATTATCATTCTTGCTTCTTTTTATTTTGTTCGCGAAAAGTTTCGGAAATAATTTTTTGTATTCTTGAAATCAACAAATGAGAAATTTGTTTAGCTGGTTTTTATAGTGACCTAAAGTTCCAAATGCAGACAAAAGAGCATTTTTCAGCCACTTCACCATAACTTTGTGCTGTAATTTTCAAACTAAATACTGAAAAATCGGATTTTTAGAAATAATGTTTACTAGACTTGATTCCGGTCCTGGACTTTTGTCTTTTTTGCCGTACCAAGTGATACTAGTGTGGGAATAGTAGAAAAAACCGTGACAGCAATAAATTAGAGGATGAACATCTCAAAAATCCGTGAAAGAATGCGTGCTTGACTGATTTTCACTAGATCGCAGCCGATCCAAAACTCAAAAGATATTTTTTTCTGGGAAGACTTTGGGTATGCCGAAGAAATTGAAGGATGTTTCTTGTAGCATTTTTTCTGATGTTTCTGAATCTGATTTTGGTTTTCCAAAAAAACATTGAAAGATATGACTTTTCTAACAAAAACTTTGAAAATAAAAAAAAATCAGTCCGGCCCTGAAACTTCTAAACAATTTTATGGTGCAATGTATTAGCTATCATTGAAAGATCATATACCTATCAGATTTCAGTCCAATCCAATAAGCCATTCGGAAGATATGGCTCATCAAAAACTTCGACAAAATACATGATTCACCCTGTAACATCAAAATGAAAAGGGGTAGAAAAATTTCAAAGCGAGATCCTAGTTCCTCTAGAAAAAACTGGACCTACCCTCAAGCTATGTTGGTTTCCCCATGAAACACCCTGTATACGCCGACTACAGGTCGGATTAGGTCGGCATTGGTACAATAAATCAAACCAGAAGTCAGAATTGGTCGGAATTGGTCTAGAAATTTATACTCGTATTAAACTTAGTCGGATTTAGTCAGTATAGGTAGAAAGAGCCGACGCGGCCATTTTTTCTTCCAATATCAAAACAGCAAGAAGAGGCCATGTTGAAGAAATGCCAACGAAAAATCTTTGAAATTATTGAATTCACCATTTTTGAAATCGAGAAACGAAATTATGGTGGCTATTGATTAATTAAGTACATATACATACTTCTTTGGTCTTCTTTCCTTTTGAAAAACGGTATTCTAATTAAGGAATGTTTTATTATAAAATTCAAATATTTTTAGAACAGCCAAATTTTTGGTGGGCGATGAGTGTTCTAGACTTAAAACATACTTGTTCATCAGTCAAATTTTCTTCGCATCAAGTTTTCATATCAACCAATCACAAAATTTCATTATTGAAGTTCAAATGCTCTGTTGTCTGTTATATCTTATACGGCAACATATTATACTGCGTTAGGTAGTTTTGGTCTGAATCTGACTAATGGTTGTAATAGGGAAAATTTATCGTCCTATATTTGGAGCTATATTTCTTCAGTACAAAACAGGTTAAATAGAGTCCATCTAATGCGACTAGCGTGAGTCGGATTAGGTACACGACAGGCGACTTTGGCTACACGTAGGTAAGATGGTCGGATTTGGTCGAGTTTTGGTCGGCAATCACAACGTCGCGGATGCCAACGTCGTACCGACCCGCATTTCGTTGACCAAATGGGTGCTAATGTGGGTCGCCTCAACGTCGCGCGGACGTCGGCTGCCGACCTCAGGTCGCGAATCGCAACGTTGGCCCGACGTCGGATTGCTACTTGGGGAGGGTCGATAGAAACAGTCAAAAGTAACAATAAGTACGTATGTTTGTAGGAAAGCAAAGGTATCAGTTCTCCTGTGAAAACAAGCAGTCCTAATTTGGGTTTTCCGTCGTTAATTGTGGCCCCATATAAGCGAGACTGATCTTAAAATATTCGCAATGAGTGGTTCTTTCAATGACAAGTTGATTCTTGTTGAAAAATTTCCCCAAATCGGATCTCGGCCTTATTTCATGCTTAGATCACATTTGATGCAACCCTCCTTTTTGAAATTATGTGTAAATTCAATTTTGTTGATCGATTCCTCTTGACTGAGGTCTTCGCTTCAACATAAGCAGCAAATTGTGAGAATCGGTTAACAAACAAGAAAGTTACCACTACAAAAAGAAAAAGTTGTTCCATTTCATCACCCTGTAACCAAAGAAGATAGGCAGGAGTTTTGAAAACCGTTCCGAGCCATGGATGTGCACTTCTCAAAAATGTAATCAGAAAGACTCGGAGATTTTTCTGGCAAAACTGGGACGTGCTTTAAAATGTAACATTTTAACACTCTTCCCGTTGTCGCCCTGTACATCATGCATCATGTATTCAATTGTTTGATCTATTGTTGCATTTTATAGTGGAAAGAATGTGCTATCCAAAAACACTGCACTTTTCAGAATCAGTCAATTTTTTTCGAGATATTCGTGTTTGAAATCGGGCGAAATTTTCGAGTGGACCACATCAATTGTTAAGCAGTTTATTTACACATGACAGTAGCATCAGAACACCTACGATATGCACACAATCCGGTAGGCTGGGTGCAGAATGATGTTGATTGATTGAACATCAGTATAAATATTCGGCCAAACCGAATATTTGGCCGAAGTAGCCGAATACCGAATATAAACTGAATATTCGGTGCAACCCTACCGAGGATGTCTCAATAATTTTTCATTCTCACAATACATACAAAAGAATGACAGATGACAGCCAAACACTAATGGGCTCTTTTCAGGAAACAACCATGTTTGTATACCAAATATCAAGTCGATCCAGTCAACGTTACGGCAGTCATCGTGGAAGATCACAGACAGACACACACACACACACACATACACACACACAGACAGACATCATTCTGAAAATGGTCTTAATCGTCTTGGGGGACCTCAAAACGGATATATCCGGTGAAATCTCAAAACTTTTTTTCTGCACGATTACAATACTTTCCCTCCGTGTTCGTGGGTGGGCCGGGAAAGTGAAATATAAAATAGTAAGTGGAATTGAAAAATAAACAAGTCTTAGAGACGGACAGCTTCTTTTTAATTTTGGAAACATCCTGACATCTACATTTTGAAAAAACAAACGCCTGACTTACTCTGTGCTTTTAAACATTATTTTGCACCCAGCCTACCGGTTTGTGTGCATATCGTGAGTATTCTGATGATGCTACTGACTGATTTTTTTTCTTCGTGTTTGATAACAAAAAGTGTGATATTGATGCATCGTTAGATTCAGATAAGCGCAAGGAAAAAAATGTAAAAATATGGTTGCTATTCGACAAACAGAAGTCGACTGTCAGTGCTCATCATGATGAAAAAATATTTTTTATTTTTTACCAGGAAAAAAATGAATGTGAAAAATTTGCAACTGAATGAGCAATGAAAATAATTAAATAAAAATGGATCATCTAGACCAACATGCGAATAGAATGGAAATTAAAAAAAAGTTGCCAGTTGGGAAACAGAGTAGGTGAGTGGTAGAGTGGCAAATAATTCAATTTTTTCATAAATAACGACACCAGATAGGTACCTAGCTCTGAAATTTTTAATGCAACATCAGCTATCTTTCTCTGTCTCTCTAATAATATGATCGGTTCGGTTTAGAACTGAAGTTAAGTGGATAGGGTAACGTTGATAGATAAAAATATGCAACTCACATCAAGATGCCGAGGTAGACCGATAGTAATGGACACCAGGAGGAAGAATGCAAATATGAAGAATAATTTCATTTTTGCGGCTTGAAATTTGCGGTAGGTACAGAACTTGTGTGACTTTTGATGTGTTGTTGCCAACTTTGAATGTACACCCAGTGAACACGGCGAGGTTGTATGTAACTCTTATGGAGTTCACATGCGGCAAATATAAAGCCATTGCGATGTTCCCAGCGAGGTCTCCAAGCAATCCCTGCGACCGCGAAATGTCCGCCCCAAATGCAATGAAATGAACTTCCCATAGAAGTAACATTGTGGAGGTTACTGGGAGATCTTATTAATACTTCCTGAGGAAGTAATTTTCATACGCCTTTTAGAATCACGATGTGACTTCCCAAAGATTTCTAGTTTTTGACGTCCACAGTACCTCTCAGTAGTATTTTTCAGATAGGTACTTTGATATGTGGGACCTCGTGAGGAGTAATGTAATAAAAAATGTTTTTTGTATAACACATTTTATTACAACACATGACACATTAGCTACAAGTCTATTCAATACATAATTATTTCATTTGACTCTGAGATACAGAAATATAAAAATAGCTCAAATTAATTTTGCAGCTTCCCGCTCCCGACGTTGCTTGGAATGGCATAGCCATATTCTTTGACAAAGATCTCAAAATCTCTTTTGAAATTGAGTGTGTATCCCGAACTGCACCTGAACATAAAAAATATAAATAAATAATACAACATAATAGATATTCACGATACTAGTAGTGACATTAATATAGCCAAATTCAAAAATTAGTGCTATTCCCGTTAGGAAATTGCACTAAAAGAAGCTAATAAAGTGTATACTCACCTAGAAGGATATCACTCACCACCTCGCTCACCACTCAGGGCTTCTGATGATTAGTAAGTACTGCTCGATTTCGATATATTCATAATATTTCACTGCCAATAACTGAACTGCGAACAACATCCGTCATCATCCAAAGCCAAGAACGGAAAGAATGCCACGGCACTCGGAGTAGAAAAGCACCATCAACGGCCAATTCTCTCACTACGGCTTTTGAGCATCCCCCGGGCTGTCACAGAAGTACATCGCCAAGACTTCACATTGTGGTGAAAAATTGGTATTGCTAAATGCGCGTGCAATTACGAATAACATCTAGATGAACTCCTTTATGGGAAATCCAAATAAACATCGTTTTGCGACGTCCATGGGTGCTTGCAATGTTGACAATAATTGGACATAGGTTCTTGGACCTCTCGAAGCAAGCTGTGGGAAGTCGCTTTGAGAAGTCACTAATTTAACCTTTTATGGACATCGTAAAAATTCTCGGTTTCCGGAGAGACCTCCTCAGGCAAGCTATGCGAAGTTATTTTGGGACTTCACAAATTTCACTTAAAATGGATATCACAAAACCTCTTATAGAGGTCCGTGTTCACTGGGCAGTAGGCCTTTACGGAGAGAAGGTTTCCTTTTATTCGTTTTTGAGACCGAACGAACAATAGGTGGACGCAAGTGAATAGAAACCCACCTAGGTACCTACTCAATAATTTACAGTCAATTGTTTGAGTTCCGGTAGTTAAGTACCTACCTTTTGGATGTAACAGACAATAGGGGAAGAGAGGCGAATATCGACCGGCGGTCTGATATCGACCACACCACTGTGGCCCACCCTGGAAGTTTTTTGAAATCATGACAAGTTCAGGAGTGTTCATGATAAAGTATTGCGGACTTTTCCGCAACTTTTGTAGTTAGACTCGGGTCTCCTGGCGCGATGTACCAAGGATTATTGATAGTAACTTTGTGTGGTAGGCCTAGTTCCATGATCTAACCATGTTCTTTATCATCAAAGAATTGTTTTTTGCTTCTGTTGTCGGCCAATATCGATCACGATAGTCGATATTGTACAAATGGAGTTTTATACATCATTTTAGATGCCTTGCAAAAAATATCGGCAAAGAACGAATCGTGCCTTGTGTGGTGCGAAGATGACCTGATGAGGTTCTTGAGAGTACTTATACAAGAATTATTCTCAATTTTCTCTGTTATTCTTCTAGGTTCCTATCATGCATGGGCGCCGTTCTTGGTAAATGTTATGAATATGGAGGCAAAATCATAATAAAACTAGATTTTTTTCGAAAAGTGATGTTTCGACTTGTATTTTTGCGGTTTTGCTAAGCATGCAGACTACAAAATGGCAAAGAAAACGTGCGATCAATATTATCCGACCTGGTGGTCGATTTTGTCTCACTTCATCACCCCATAGAAACCGCTGACGGCAACCAAACGACCTGCCGACATATTCTGTGAAAACCAGACGTCGGATCTTGGCGGAGTATTTTTTTTAAATTTTCGCAAACGAACCGCATCCCAAGTTGAGGGTGAGAATTTTTCGAAATTTTTGCCGTATTTGTCAAGATTTTTCGAAAATTTTCATAACTCATTCCAAATTTTACAAGGGAACCGATGTTTGGATAATTCGTTCCACATTTCTTGATACGGATTGCGGCGAAAAGTCGGCTTTTCGGGCAGAATTTCGAGAAATTTGGTGTCAAATGCCGACCGGGGGTTTTCGAGGGCCGCGTGTCGTCCAATGCGGCCCATGCGGTGGCGTTTTTCTTGAAATTTAGCCGAAAAATGTTGAAATTGGGTCACGGCACGGCCAAAGTGATCGTCACCTGACAGGAACGTCAATCGACGCTCTGGGTTTGGGAAAACTCAACACCTCGGGGCATTTCAACAATGTTTTTGGAGAAAATGTACCGTGTCAGCGTGCGAAATTGAATTGTGATCCGGAGGAGACTTTTGACCGCCCACAGACACAAAACACAAGAGCCTCCTCCAGATTCGAACGGCACCATTGATCGAAAATTCCCGGGCCGGGCCAGACTTTGACGGCGTATTTCACAAAAATAGAAGACTTGAGGGAGCAAAACACGTCTGGGTGGGTACTCACAGTTTATTTGAAATTTTCAGCGGCTTCACATTTCGAGAAAGGGGCCTTTTCGGTCCACCAGAGCACATTTCATGTCGGTTACAGGGGTTCCTTGTCGCGACTTGTTTTCTAGGGAATCCATAATAATTCCATGGGACCTTTTGGCCACACCTTTAGAAAGAATCCGTGTTGTGATCTGTATAGTTTTCATGTCGTCTCTTTTGTCCAGTTCTACAAAATCTGGCTCGAAATTGTGGCGTCACCTTAGAGCTCGACTGTGGCTGTGAAATGTAAATAAACAAATGTCAAATGTAACGTGAAGTTGGCGCTGGAATGGTTGCATCATGAACTTAGCCGCTCATTCTTGAATGAATTGCGAATAAATTCCCAAAAATCACACAGTTCCACTACGAAATACAGCAAAGCGTCTACAATCAAGTTTCAAGGTTCGTTTGTTTCCACTTTGCGTGAAATCTGTCAAAAACTCGTTGCCAAAATGGCTTGCACAAGATCGTGTGTCGTCGGCATACTTCGGCACCCGAGCTGCTGTTTCGCTTTTGCGTCAATTTCATTTGTCATCAGAAGAAATGTCATTTTTTTGATTTGCTTTGCTTTTGATATTATAATTGATATACTTGATTGTTTGGCTTGTGCGGGTTTTATTATGTGATCGAACGTATTGACTGAACAGTAATAACCGCATCAATCCTTGATCCATGTGCATACAACCAGGAAGACGTTCGTATCATTCCTTGTGTCGTTTAGGTAGGTATACCTACAATTCGCATGGTTCCATGTCCGATTTTCAACTCAACAACACTCTTTGTTTATAATTCCAAAATGTTAGTTACTAGTAGTGATGTGAATAACAGTTACTTTCGGATACTCGTTACTACTCGTTACTTCCGTTAACAGTATTAGTTCTTTTGTATTCGTTATCGTTACTCTCGTTTACAATTTGCGAAAATTATTGAGATCAATTAAATTTACCACATTCTACGGTCTTTATTAGAAAAAAATGAGTATTGGGTATCCCTTACATAATGATAACAATAAAAAATTGGAGTTCAAGAAATTCGCCCGCTTTGTTTCGGTTTTCGTTTACTTCTCTGGGCCTCGACTGGTGCCGATGCTACGCCGATTCCTGCTTGCACCTTTGAGGTGCGAAAAAATATCGAATTACTAACCACGAGTAGTTCTCTCTCTCTGCTCTAACCACAGAATAGACCTTCTCATATAGGCGATTCCCTTTGCTCACAGCTCGTGCGCAGGTCTTCAAGTAGACAAGCTCACTGGTTATATTGGCTGTTCAACCGGGAGTGGTTATCGATCGGGCTGGTTGCTTAAACTCGACCAATGACGGCCAATATAGGTGAACCTGTGCCCCGAGGACCCCAGGTAAATGAGAATGGCCATAGCTCTAACTCCGCATAACTCGTCCAGTAACGAAACCGAAAAAGAACGAATACTTTCCAAAGTCAGGACTCGTTCCAACGAGTACACGACAAGTAACGATTACTTAGGTACGAATCCTTCCTTTTTTCACATCACTAGTTACTAGTGAATGCCTTAGACTTCTTCCATCAAGACCTGAATCATGTGCTATTTCAGATTAGAACTCTCTGAAATCTTTGATCACTACAAGGGCTATTGCTCGCAATGTTCGCATAGTACTGCATCCGATATCCAACTTCAACTCGACAACAAAGTCCATCACGTTCCAGAAGAATCACAAATACTTTTATGGAGCAAAAGAAAAAGAAGAAGGAGAAGAACGAGAAGAATTCCCTTGCATTTGCTACGGCTCTACAAGAGCAACAACTAGCTAGGTTACATGCCTATCAGTCCGAGTCAGTACGAACATTGCAAACAGCACATAATCTGGGATTTCAAACAATAGGGTCCTTGCACGATTTTTTTTATTGCCTCCAATGATGCTTTGGTACTTATTGGTAGCCAAATAGCACCACAGACTGGACGGTTTTTCGAAAATCTTAATATATCATTTTATTTTACTTTCCCGGCCCCACCAACATGGAGGGAAAGTATTGTAATGGTGCAGAAAAAAAGTTTTGAGATTTCACCGGATATATCCATTTTGAGGTCCCCCAAGTCGATTAAGACCATTTCCAGAAGATGTCTGTCTGTGGGTGTGTGTGTGTGTATGTGTGTGTGTGATCTTCCACGATAACTGCCGAACCGTTTATCTGATCGATTTAAAATTTGATATGCAGACATGGTTTCGCCCTGGAATGACCGGATTAGTTTTTGGCTGTCATCTGTCAAACAAAAGTGTCACTATCAGCAAATGACAGAAGCCACATCTCACGGAACTTGACTTGCGATATGTCATTTGAAAGCCCTTGAAGAACTGTATTCAGAACAGTTGAAAGTATTTTCCTACCTGTTACCTGTCAAATTATAAAAAATATCAAAGTCTGGAACTTTGCCATTTAATTATTCAAAATCTATAGGACAGATGTGAACCAAACCCGGCAGGAAGCAACGTTACCAAAGAATCAAACTAATGCTGAAGTTGGAGTTTCCCACCGTTTTCTGGACAAGCGCTATGGATTCTTAAAAATTTTCCTAGCCGATTCCAGCCTCGCTTGCCTGTTCCTTGATTTTTGGCCTATTTAATTTTCTTAGCAACATAGCAACCAAACCGGTAGGTAGTGCTTCGCATGAGAACGAGAATTCTCGCTCTCGCTCTCGCTCTCGGGTCCGAGAGCGAGAGCGAGAGCGAGACGAGAGCGCATGTTCACGAACGAGAGCGAGAGCGAGAGCACACCCCACGAGAGCGAGAGTTTTTGCCGAGAACTCTCGAAAAACTCTCGCTCTCGTTTTTTTTTTCAACACCCTAGCAATGTTCATTTTGAAGAAAAATTGAATAAAATAACCTCATAGCGTGATGTGGTAAACGGAATTATACGAGGTGTAGTATGAAATAGATGAGGTATGTACCTATGTATTAAATAATTAATCATAAAGTACAATGGCGGAATTATCGGTGTTCCATGTGTACGGGCGCAAATTCACCTAGGGCGCCAAATTCTACACAATTGAAATAATAGTAATGACAACAAAACAGTTTTTTTCGTTTCATCTCGTCCATAATTTTGATTTTGGTTTGATTTTTTCACATAATTATGATCCGGATACGCCGCGCCGCGGAGAGAATAGCCGGTAGACGGAGAGAGCTCCGCGCCCTTTCTCCTACTATTTCCGCCCCATTCTTTCAGGCAGGTACATAGTATTGTGTTAAGATTTTTGCCCATCGTACGCCCCTGTAATAAAAATGTCGCCTCACAAATCAACAAGAAAAAAACAACATATGGAATTGCAGTTTTATTTTTTATTTTCACCGAACACCGTAGACCCAAAAGATTCAAATTATGGGAACGAGCTCCATTCATGGCATCACGTACTACTGCACTATTATTATTTATATATTTAGTTTATTTCCTGATTTTAATAGGGGTGCCAAATTTTGCTCGCACACGGACGTAGTTACGCCACTGATAAAGTAACAATAACGCGTTCGGTGAATTCCCGAGGATGTATGAATTGTAAATGCCTTTTCAAGACCGTGGTATTGTGTTGCGTCGTTTTGATTTTTTTTCGATACTTTTATTGTCTCGACACAAAATGCACTGCGCGCAAGATTCCTCCGATTTAATGTCGAAGAATTTGCAAAATTTGTTTTTTCTTCTGACGTCATCTACAGCTTCTACAGGCTCTACTTTTGTTTGTGTTTGCGATGATTCAGCTATCGTCGAACTTGTGTCCTCTTCAGATGACGAGCCCAGAGCTATCGATGACCGCTTCCGTTTCATTTTGTTAAACTCAAAAAAAACTCCAAAAACAACAACTTTTATTGCGTATCAACAGACTAAATCAAGTTGTACCTCGGAAGTCTTGGCCAGTGGTAGAACCCATATCTCCGGGTATCCTTATCTCATGCCCAACTACCCACCGTGCGCTTGCGCACGAGCTATTCCACCCGAAAAGCGAGAGCGAGAGTTTTGAGAACGAGAACGAGAGTAAGATAACTCTCGCTCTCGCTCTCGCTCTCGGACCCGAGAGCGAGAGCGAGAACGAGAGCCCCTAAAAAAAACGAGAGCGAGAACGAGAGTTACCCAACTCTCGCTCCCGTCTCGCTCTCGCGAAGCACTACCGGTAGGTAACTACGGTTTTGTTAGGAATCGTATCAATGTCAAAGTGACAACATGAACGCTGTTCTCGGCAGGTTGTCGGTGTTTTCTTTTGTATCTTCTTGCATCATTTGGGGCAACAGTGCGAACCGATCCTTTGTGTGGTTTTGGGCTCCGTAAACCCCCTTGTGTCTTTCTGTAGCTTTAGCAACTTCAGTATGCCCATTCCATTGACGTATATGTAGAAACTGTAATGTGTGCAGTTCCCTTATTTGATTCGGTACCAGGGCCCCATCCCCATGGTGTCTGCCGTTCAAGGCCCTGATGGCGCCCCCATCTGTGTCTATCAGATTTTGCCGTTTCAGGCCAAAACTGCGGCCTTGTGTCTTCTTCGGTTCGTTGAAGCCCTCTAGGCTCCTGGTGTCTACGGGTGTCTCTTGAAGCCCCACTGAGCCCCCCTTTTTTTTAGTTTTCAGAACTATCGTGCCTTCAGGTGTGGTTCGGACCTAACTTCTTGATGGGCTCGAAGTCTCATTTCAGAGGTCACCACTTGGGGGCCCTGAATTGCACTTAATTAGAACTCTGCCCCAGGCTTTCAATCCGCGACTGATTTTCACCGGTTATTTTTCAAACAACAATTTAGGTTGCATCATTAAAGGCAACAGTGCGCCCCGATTAATTGTGTCTTCAGGTGTTGTTTGGGGCTGCGCAAACCCCTTTGTGTGGAACTAGCATTGCATTCTTGAGATATCACAACAGTTAACTACCTCTAGCTCCAATCAAATCGAAATCAGGTACGAAAACATAAGGTCAGCCTGGAATGACCTGATTAGTTCTTGGATAGATGATTTCGATCGGGAGTCCTCAAGGGACACATTGGGGCTGGGCTTGTCTGGATACAGCATTGCATTCTCCAAATTCGCAACAATTGTCTTCCTAGTTCTACCTTTCGAAGTATTTTATCACTATGGAAACCTGAGAACCTGTCACTTATTTTGTAGGCCCAACAATGGTTGCAGAATGATCGCATAACGCACAACTCACTAGAACTTTTTCAATCAACTTTTCAATTAAATCCAACTTCCCCGAAGGGACGCTTTGATTTCGATCGGAAGTCCTCAGGGGACACATTGGGTCTGGGCTTGTCTGGATACAGCATTGCATTTTTCAAATTTCGCAACAATTGTCTTCCTAGTTCTACCTTTCGAAATATTTCATCACCATGGAAACCTAAGAACCTGTCACTTGCTCTGTAGGCCCAACAATGGATGCAGAATGATCGCATAACGTCCAACTCACTAGAACTTTTTCAATCAACTTCTCAAATAAATCCCACTTTCCCGAAGGGACGCTTGAATCAAACTCATTACTGACGTGCCTGGATACCGCCGGGAAAGTTTTGTGTCGCCCCACAACAGATTTTGTAAATTCAAAACACAAAAACTGTTGGGCATCAGTGATGTAAAATACCTACCCGGGTTTTTATATTTTAGGGTAATTACCCGGTATTGTTACCCGAAATGGGGTCTCTAATAGGGTACCTATTTTCAATAATTGTGACGAACAATAGGAGAATAACTACAAAAAACGATAATGATTTTTGCTCACAGCAGCAAAATCATAATAAGTGCTTTGGCGATTATGTTTATGAAGCCTTGGGACTTGGAAAAAGAGATCATTCAACCTATAACCGTCAACACTGTCACCCGAGCTGTCAACAGTGTCAACTTTTCTGTCAAACTGGGTGGGTAAATATCGGATATAAGGATGGACCAATTTTTTAGAAATTTTTTTTTGAGCGGAAATTATTGTGGATAACGTTTTGAATGATTTTATGAAGTAACCGTCTCAATTTAAAATTCATGTAAGGACCCTATTGAAATGTGACTTTTGTGGAATGATTTCAGCACATTCATGTGCATTTACTGCAAGTACGAATCGAATTCGAGTTTATGTCTCTTTTAAGATTTCATGATTTGTGTAGACCACTCACAAGCAACCATCAGTGGCAGCTTCCCTGCTCGCTGTCATCTTTGTATGAGGGCATGAGGGCAAAGGTTCCACTTCCAAATTCCTCAACTTAGATTCAACCATGCGGTTGCCTTTTCAACACAATTACAGAGTATTTCATTCAGGAAATCGTTGCTCACAGACTAGTTTGGAAATTTTCTCGAAAATTTGATTATTTCAACGTAAATCAAATCAGCAGTACAGAAATTTCATTTTGAACAATTCCGGTTCATTCATTTATTCTTTAAATTCTCCGAGGAACAACTGAAAATTCAATTTTTTACCACTTTCCATTTTTTCCTATGTTTTTCGACGCAATACGCAAAACATAACGATTCATCACCAAAACCGTTTGAGTAGGTACATTTTCTCATACAGTATTTGGTGGAAATTGCGATGTATAGTGTTCGGAGGCGCCAAACACGAAAAAATCGATAACTTTTCAACCGTACGTCCGAATTTATATCGGTTGAAATCAATAATGAATCATATTTTGTCGAAATTCATCATGGATGGGTGTGAATGTATAATTTTTAATTTTTCACCTATTTCAATTCAAGGCAAGAAACTGTTTTTTCTTTTTTGGGCCTCTTAAGCCAGACGGTATGTCGATAGATTCACTACAATCTGGAAAAAATTCCGACAAAGCTTTTATGGTGTCAAACTCTTCGTTAGTTTTGCACCATTTTCCACTTTTCTCTCAAATTGATCTTCAACAATACGCAGAACAGAACGGTTCATGACCAAAGCCGTTTTCGTGAATTTCCCGGTGTTATTTGGTGGAAAACTGTGGATTTTCCCTAATCCACAAGAAAATTCAGTAGGTTTGGAAACCTCAGACACGGAAATATTTGTAAATCAGTAACCGTAGTAGTAACCATTTTATCAGGCAAATTCTTTAATTTTCCGGAGAAAATATACAGGCGATCAACTGTTTTACACGTTTGAGGCTCCAACAATCGACAGGGTCGATGTGGAGACATGAAACCTACACAAAAAAAAAATTCTTTTTCTGTCCTCATCCGCCATTATCAAACGCAATATGGTTACGTTGTAGAATTCTCCGGGAACAACGTTCACAGAATTGTCCCAATGTTATTCGGTGGAGAACTGTAAATTTTCCTTATTCCATAGGACATTCAGAATGTGTGGAAACCTCAGACACGGAAACACTTGTAACTCAGTAACCGTACGTCTGACTCCATATTGTTTGGTGTCATAAAATTGATCATGATTTTTTTGCACTTCAACATATCAATTTCATTTTCCTTCAATTTTCCAGGAAAAAGATACAGACGAAAAACTGTTATACACGTTTAAGGCTCCAGCAATCGACAGAGAATGCTGACGGAGACATGGGACCTATAGACCTAAAAATCGGGTATCTTTCTCCGCATTCACCAATATCAAACACGACATGGTTACAATGCATAATTTTCCGGGAACTTAGGCGAAAATACAAAATTTGACAAGATAATTGGATTCTGTCAACAAAAATGAAATCAACAGTTGATAGAACAAATTTCATAGACTTGGTTGATATTTCACAGTTCACCTTTTATTTGTATTCAATTGTGTCATTTCTATTCATAAACCAAAGTAGGTACTTGATCTAAATAAAAATATCTCCAGGTTTCTCATTGCATGCAGTTTTTTTTACGACGACTGAAACACATGCTTCACGATTTAGCCGTTTTCGGTAATGTAGGTCATCGTTTTCATTTTTCACTCACGAAAATTCATGACGTTTCCAGCATTCTCAGTTTTCATTGTTGACCTTGAACATGAATAAATATTTAGGCAGATACACACAATATAAATAAGTTTTCATTTTTCCAATTGAGAATCATATAAGTACAATTGAGACCTCTTATTTCAGTGACATTGTACATTGTTAGCGGCCTAACCAAAATTGTAAACAATCTGACCAGAAATTCTTAAACATACGGAAACACCATCCTTTCTTCAAATTCATTCCACTTATACATTTATCAATGGTTTACGTCCTCTGGAAAATTTCAGCTGATGAGATACTACCTACTGACATGCGTTTCGTTCGGAATATAATCTCACAAGTCGAGGCAGACATTTCAAAACGCGCGAAAAACAAACATTTTTTCGAATTCCTGTTACTCTTACACAATCAGTTGCTTACGCCTCTTGAAAAACTTCATCTGACCAAAACACTATCGACGGACATGCATGAATAAATTACTAAACTCGCCAAGGGAAAACCTGACATCTGCCTAAAACAACCAAAAATCAACATCATTTATACGATTCCCTTCTCACTTGTCCGGTGTCAGTGGAACAAATTCCCTGTCTACTTTTCAACCAATAGCTGTAACCCAGGCGACGGCTTGCCGGCGCCGGTGACAGCTTCACCTCATAGAAACCGCTGACGGCAACAAAACGACCTGCCGACATATTTTGTGGAAACCAGACGTCGGATCTTGGCGGGGTATTTTTTTAAAAAAATTCCCAAACGAACCGCATCCCAAGTTGAGGGTGAGAATTTTTCGAAATTTTTGCCGAATTTGCCAAGATTTTTAGAAAATTTTTATAATCCATTCCAAATTTTACAAGGGAACCGATGTTTGGATAACTCGTTCCACCTTTCTTGATTGCGGCGAAAACTCGGCTTTTCGGGTAAAATTTCGAGAAATTTGGTGTGAAATGCCGACCGGGGGCTTTCGAGGGCCGCGTGTCTCCCGGTGCGGCTCATGCGGTGGCGTTTTTCTTGAAATTTCGCCGTATAATTGATCAAATTTGACCACGGCACGGTCAAAGTGACAGGAACGTCAATAATTGACGCTCTGGGTTTTGGACAGCTCAACACTTTGGGGCATTTGAACTGTGTTTTTGAAAAAAACGTACCGTGTCAGCGTGCGAGATTGAACCGTGGTCTGGAGGGGGCTTTTCAGCGTCTATCGGACACCAAAAACCAAAGAATTCTTCAAATCCGACGGCACTTTGATCGCATTTCGCCGGTCGGCTCCGGTGTAGACGAGCAGAATTTACCGACACAGGCGACTTGGGTGAACCAAAAAGCGATTGGAGAAGCTACCCACAGTTTTCACACTGGGGGCCGATTTTTAAAGGCTCCACATTTCGAGGAAGGGGCTTCTCTCGTTATCCATAGCACTTTCCGTGGCGAGTTGCACAACTATCTTGCCGCGACTTGTTTTGTAGGAATTACATGTTGATTCCAAGAAACTTTGTGGCTGCACTTCCAGAAAGGACCCATGTTTTGATTGGCATGCTTATTTCGGACCTTTTATAGTCCAATTTTCCAAAATTTGACTCAAAATATTTGGCTTCACTGCTGGCGCTGCACTTGTAAAGTTGGCAAATGTCAGTTGTCATTGATGTGACAGCACTCATATTATGCTATTTTTCGCGAGCGCTGGAGCAAGCACATTTTCGCGGTGCTCTTGGTTCTTGGTTACGTTGCAATTTGCAATGATGTTGACAGTAATGGACATTTTCGCGAGTAAATCTAATGACGAATGCGGAAATCGCGCCATGTTGCTCCGAATATTGAACTTTTGTATTTTTCAACAGATTATATAGAGATTTTGACTAAAGACTCGGTCATGATGGACAATCGAAATGCATTTGTCATTTTTTGTGATTGTTGATTTCTCACTTTCTCAGTGGATGTCTTTCACTTTGAGGTCACTTTTTTGTTTGTAAATAAATTGGTCTTGGCATTACAATTACTTGATGTTATAACGGTGCCCATTTCCGCGACTCGCCCAAGTGACATTATTGACAGTCTCTCCTCGTAGTTACATGACATCTCTATCATCATTACCGCAAGATCCGATTGGTATTTTGAACTCATGCCAACATGAAATAGACAGTCTGAATGCATCTGCCAAATTTAGATTTTTGACGTTCCAAGAGGACGCCATATTGAACTTTTGCATTTTTCAATCGATCTGATTGGGATTTCAAACCTATACCCACTTGAGGTTGACAATAATGGGAATACATCTGTCAAATTTTGATTTTTGACGTTTCAAGAGGGCGCCATATTGAACTTTTGCATTTTTCAACCGATCTGATTGAGATTTTACACCAACACCCACTTGAGGTTGGCGATCAAAATGCATCTGTCAAATTTTGATTTTTGACGTTTCAAGAGGGCGCCATATTGGGTGCTTTCCACCTAGACGGTACAAATACCACCAGACGGCACATGTTCCATAGTGTGGCACAAAATTTCAGGTGATCCAATGGACAGCATAGAACCGAGTAGGAACACGTAGATGGAAAGCACCGTTTGGCACCCGCACATGCGTAAATGGCAGGTGTACCGAACTTGGGGCTAGGTGGAAAGCACGCATTGAACTTTTGCATTTTCCAACCGACCTGATTGAAATTTCACACCTACATCCACTTGAAGTTGGCGATCAAAATGCATCTGACAAATTTTGATTTTTGACGTTTCAGAGGCCACCATATTGAACTTTTGCATTTTTCAACCGATCCGATTGGGATTCCATACCTATACCTACTTGAGGTTGACAATGAAAATGCATCTGTCAAATTTTGATTTTTGCCGTTTCAGAGACTGCCATATTAAACTTTTATATTTTTCAACCGATCTGATTGAGATCTTGAACCTACACCTACTTGAGGTTGGCGATCAGAATGCATCTGTCAAATTTTGATTCTTGACGTTTCAAGAGGGCGCCATATTGAACTTTTGTATTTTTCAACTTATCCGATTGATATTTTGAGCCTTTACCTACTTGAAGTAGACAATTGAGATGCATCTGTCAAATCTGCCATTTTGACATTCTCAAGGCTGCCACTTCTGTTTTTTTCAACGGATTATATTGAGATTTTGAAAAAATACTCAGTCAAGATGGATAATCGAAAAGCATTTGTCAAATTCGACATTTTTGCTGTTTGAAGTCGCTGTGTATTGAATTCTTGCTTTTTTCAACCGAATTCATTAAGTTTTCAAACCTAGACAGGGTTCAGATGAACAATTGGAACGTAACTGTCAAATTTGGAATTTTCCACATATTTTTATTTCATCTCAATTTCTCCTACAAATCATTAGAAAGGCTCCTGAATAATACAAATACACGGTTCTGCTTTTCCTTCCACTACACGGTGTCTTCCACGACAGTACCTTCTTCGCGATTCAGGTTTTCAAAACACATATCGTCGCTTCCATTCTCAAAGCTTCATCATGTTTCCAGTAGTTTTAGTAGTTACCTTGAACAAAAGTAGAAATACATATCAATACAAATATTAAATCAGTAAATATTTGTAAATCAGTAACCGTACGTCCGAATCCAACTTTGGTTGGTGTCATGAAACTGATAATAATTTTGCGCATTTCATCATGCAACTTCTATTCTTTATTTTCCGGGAAAAAATATACAGGCGAGAAACTGTTTTACACGTTTGAAGCTCCAACAATCGGCAGGGTCGATCAACAATCGACAGGGTCTATGTGGAGACATGAAACCTACACACAAAAAAATTATTTTCCTTTCCTCATCCGCCATTCCCAAACGCAATATGGTTACGTTGTAGAGTTCTCCGGGAACAACGTTCACAGAATTGTCCCAATGTTATTCGGTGGAAAACTGTACATTTTCCTTATTCCATAGGACATTCAGAATGTGTGGAAACCTCAGACACGGAAACACTTGTAACTACGTCGCCAGACGTTGACGGCGTATTCCACAAAAATAGAAGACTTGAGGGAGCAAAACACGTCTGGGTAGGTACTCACAGTTTATTTGAAATTTTCAGCGGCTTCACATTTCGAGAAAGGGGCCTTTTCGGTCCACCAGAGCACATTTCATGTCGGTTACAGGGGTTCCTTGTCGCGACTTGTTTTCTAGAGAATCCATCATAATTCCACAGGACCTTTTGGCCACACCTTTAGAAAGAATCCGTGTTGTGATCTGTATAGTTTTCATGTCGTCTCTTCTGTCCAGTTCTACAAAATCTGGCTCGAAATTGTGGCGTCACCTTAGAGCTCGACTGTGGCTGTGAAATGTAAATAAACAAATGTCAAATGTAACGTGAAGTTGGCGCTGGGAAGGTTGCATCATGAACTTAGCCGCTCATTCTTGAATAAATTGCGAATAAATTCCCAAAAATCACACAGTTTCACTACGAAATACAGCAAAGCGTCTACAATCAAGTTTCAAGGTTCGTTTGTTTCCACTGTGAGTGAAATCTGTCAAAAACTCGTTGCCAAAATGGCTTGCACAAGATCGTGTGTCGTCGGCACACTTCGGCACCCGACTCGACTTCGCTGCTGTTTCGCTCTTGCGTCAATTTCATTTGTCATCAAAAGAAATGTCATCGGAAATGTCATTTTTTGGATTTGCTTTGCTTTTGATATTATGGACCGTTTTAATAAGTGCATTATGGGTACCTAGGTATATTGGTGCAGTCAGTCATCGGTCGGTACAGTAGAGACGTTGCCATGGTTCAAGTTTGAGTTGGCAGGAGTTAGAGATTTGATAGATTGATAAAGAAATTCAGTTGCCAAGTTGACAACTCACGTGCTTGAAAATGTCAAACAATTGCCAATTTCCCCCTAAAAATTGTTTTGCCTGTTCTACGAGGATATCTAGGTGATAATTCGTGTTTTCCTTACGAGTGTCGTGTTAAAATCGAGCGGCGAAATCGCAGATTGTGTAAGAAAGGCGATTTGCTTCTGAAAATGTGGTTACATGGGTGTTTTTCACCTACCTCTCTATCAATGGTCTTGTGGGAACATGATTGTGCCATAAGGAGGCACCCCTAGGCGGAACGTAGAAGCACAGACTAGCGTGGAAAGAAAGCACGTGAACGTGGTGAGCAGTTCGAGCAATGTGACCAAAGGCGAACCCCAAACCATCGTACAATCATTTTCTGTCCATGTCAACTTGACGTAGTTTTACCGACCGATGACTGACTGCACCAATATTCCCAGAATGCATCTCATTTTGTTCGACTTATTAGGGGAGAGCAGGTGAATATCGACCACTTAAGGCAAAAAATTCAAAACCAGTCGCCATGTGCACTGTCAAGGCTGTACGTTTTGTACCATATTCTCCAACCATTTAACTACCCAAAACCTTTAATAGTCACTCACTAAGTAGAAACATTTTTGTGAAAAAAATTCGAAAACAAAGTGAAAATTCCAGCGGGTAATATCGACCAGTGGGGTAAAATCGACCACCAGGTCGGATAATATCGATCGCACGTTTTCTTAGCCATTTTGTGGTCTGCGTGCTTAGCGGAAGCGCAAAATACAAGTTGAAACATCTCTTTTCGAAAAAAATCTAGTTTTTGATTTTGCCCCCCTTTTCCTAACATTTACCAAGAACGAATCCCATGATAGGAATTTAAAAGATTAACAGATGAAATTAAAAATAATTTTTAGGTAAGTAGGTACTCTCAGGAACCTCATCAGGTCATTTTCGCACCACACGAGGCGCGATTCGTTTTTCGCCGATATTTTCCGCGAGGCATCTGAAATGATGTATAAAACTCCATTTGTACAATATCGACCAACCTGGTCGATATTGGCCGACAACAAAAGCAAAAAACAATTCTTTGACGATGAAGAACCAGGTTAGATTATGGAACTACGCCTACTACACAGAATTACTATCAATGATCCTTGGTACATTGCACCAGGAGACCTCAGTCCAACTACAATGAAAAGTCTGCAATACGTTATCATAACCACTCCTGAACTTAAATCATATCGGCTGGAAACAATAATTCGTTTCTGTCAGTCAAGCGCTTCAAATAAATGGCTGACCGACAGCTGTGCTGGAGTTCACTTGCAAAATGCTAGATGGCACCCTGTATCATGGTTTCAAAAAACTTACAGGGTGGGCCACAGTGGTGCAGTCGATATTAGACTGCCAGTCGATATTCGCCTCTCTTCCCCTAAAACGGTCCATAATTGATATACTTGATTGTTTGGCTTGTGCGGATTGTATTATTTGACTGAACAGTAATAACCGTATCAATCCTTGATCGACGTGCATACAACCAGGAAGACGTTCGAATTATTCCTTGTGTCGTTTAGGTAGGTATACCTACAATTCGCATGGTTCCATGTCCGATTTTCAACTCAACAACACTCTTTGTTTATCATTCCAATGTTAGTTACTAGTGAATGCCTTAGACCTCTTCCATCAAGTCTCGAATCATGTGCTATTGGGGTCTTATACAAAATCACAAAATACGATTATATTGCCCTAGATCAATGCCTGAGTGAATAAAATGGATTACTATTCAGTTGAAAAAATATTTAAAAAAATCTTTGGCATCAAGAAAGGAAATAGAAATTCAGCTCATCACAGTCCATCTGTTCAAATCGAGTGGATGAGCGCGCCAAAAGCAGTACCGGGTTGCCGTCTATGGTTGCCACGTAAACGTCTGGGAACAGTCAACGTGACTCTATCAACAGCAATATTTATGCTGTTTGGCGTTTTAAACTGCCGCAAAAATGATCGGATTTGAGCATGATAAATCTCCCAGAGGTCCCAGAGATCATGATGCGGACCTGGTCCATAATTTCTGTCGGAGAAATACCGTTTGTTTGAAGACCAGAGGGCTTAAAGACCTGTGTGTCAAGCCCCGCCTTGTCTATCTGACGCAGGCGAAGGAGATTCACTTTGTTCAAGTTGTAGAAAGAGCACCGAAAATAATCGGTATTTTACCTTGGTACATTGAAATCCGCCCAGCAAGTTGTCCAAATCGTCGTCCTTCTATTGGTGTGCAACACTTTGCCTCGTAGCTTTTGACCATAAACCTGACCGAGTCAGCTAATTTTTTAGCAGTTGCCATTGGGGAAGACGCAGCTATTTTGTGGCGATGTAGCGAAAGGACATAATCCCTCTGATGGAATCATCACTTTGACGACACTTCCTCGTGGGAACCCGGGAAAACAGCAAAACAGGAGACACACTCACAGAGTCTGGCGGAGACGTCATGTCGACATATAACCATATAAAATGAATAAAATTTGACATAGCAAACCTTTGGCAACGCTTCCTAGTTTTCTTATGCAAAATTGCCACATTCCGTTGTGACCTGTCACTACAATCCGAAAATTAAATTGTTTTCTGCTGATACATAAATTCCACAATATACAAAAGGATACTGCATTGTGTTGTTTTGTTTTTCCGTGATTTTTCAATCATATCTAGTAAAAATTCATGGACTGTAGACCCCCTATCAGACACAAGCTGACAACAACGCTCAATGCATATTACACGATGACCTACCCAGTGCGCAAGCGCGGAACAGGTTCTTGACGTCATCAACCTTCCAGTTCAATCTCCCACCTGTTGCGGCCCAAATTTTCAACATTTTTTCCGGAAAAAAGTTGGAACTTCTGAGACGAGATATTTTTATGCCTGTAGTGATCACAGTTTGTACTTTCTTTTGAACAAATAAAAAAAAAGTGGTATAAGACCCCATTTCAGATTAAAATTCTCTGAAATCTTTGAACACTACAAGGGCTATTGCTCGCAATGTTCGCATAGTACTGCATCCGATATCCAACTTCAACTCGACAACAAAGTACATCACGTTCCAGAAGAATCACGAATACTTTTATGGAGCACAAGAAAAAGAAGAAGGAGAAGAACGAGAAGAATTCCCTTGCATTTGCTGCGGCTCTACAAGAGCAACAACTAGCTAGGTACCTACATGCCCATCAGTCCGAGTCAGTACGAACATTGCAAACAGCACATAATCTGGGATTTCAAACAATAGGGTCCTTGCACGATTTTTTCTTATTGCCTCCAATGATGTTTTGGTACTGATTGGTAGCCAAATAGCACCACAGACTGGACGGTTTTTCGAAAATTCTGATATATTATTTTATTTTGTAAATTCAAATAACAAAAACTGTTGGGCATCAGTGATGTAAAATACCTACCCGGGTTTCTATATTCGAGGGTGAATACCCAGGGTAAATACCCGGTATTTAACACTGTCAACCGAGCTGTCAACAGTGTCAACTTTTCTGTCAAACTGGGTAGGGTGGGTAAATATCGCTCGGGAAAATACCGGGTAAAATACCCGATTTATATTTACCTCGATATTTACCTACCTGCCCGGTAAATACCCGACTCACATCACTCTTAGGCATGCATTTTTCATGCACCGATGTGTCAGCTGCGGGATGACGTCATCGTGACCCGGGCTGGGGCTACTTGATTCTACACTAACAGATAGCGACTACGAATTGTAAATGACATAATCTCACTGTCACCGTCTCAGATGTCTGCTGGGCTGACGCTCAATTCAGGTTGAAAAGCGCGTAGCACGAGCTTGGGGTGGCCCTGATACGTGAGCAAGGGCAACGGCGCTGTTCGCCGCTCCAAAATTGAAATAGGTCAGGTCTGTAAAATAATGAAGATTCGAATTTTCGCGGGATTTCAGGGCGCAGGGCTGCAACCTCGCAAAGGAAAAGAAACTTGCAAACGAAAAATAGACCTCTCGGGTTGACGTCATCGTGGTCTTACAAGGTCATTGTAGAAGACACCGCGTTTTTGGCGCGAAAAAAATTCAAACTTTGATTTTCATCAAAGATGGAGCAATTTTTTTTGGAATTTTTTTTTGTGCGGAAATTATTGTGGATAACGTTTCGAATGTTTTTTGAAGTAACCGTCTCAATATAAAATTCATGTAAGGACCCTATTGAAATGTGACTTTTGTGGAATGATTTCAGCACATTCATGTGCATTTACTGCAAGTACGAATCGAATTCGAGTTTATGTCTCTTTTAAGATTTCATGATTTGTGTAGACCACTCACAAGCAACCATCAGTGGCAGCTGCCCTGCTCGCTATCATCTTTGTATGAGGGCATAAGGGCAAAGGTTCCACTTCCAAATTCCTCAACTTAGATTCAACCATGCGGTTGCCTTTTTAACACAATTACAGAGTATTTCATTCAGGAAATCGTTGCTTACAGACTAATTTGGAAATCTTCTCGAAAATTTGAATCATTCAACGTAAATCTAATCAGCAGTACAGAGATTTCATTTTGAACAATTCCGGTTCATTAATTTATTTTTCAAATTTTCCGAGGAACAACTGGATAATTATATATAAAGCCATTTTCAAAACTAATGTGACATAGCATAGAACTTTATGTCTAAGTGATGATGTAACAATGAAGAATAGACGTAACAGGTAAAACAACGAATGGATAAATATTATACAACTCTATTTTGAGCACTATGGATCCCTTTATCAACTTCGAATTTATATCGGTTGAAATCAATAATAAATCATATTTTGTCGAAATTCATCATGGGTGTGAATGTAGAATTTTCAATTTTTCACCTATTTCAATTTTGTAGAATCTTCCGGAAATAAAATAAAGGCAAGAAACTGTTTTCCACTTTTGGGCCTCTCTAGTCAGACGGTATGTCGATAAAATCACTACAATCTGGAAAAAATTCCGACAAAGCTTTTATGGTGTCAAACTTTTCGTTACTTCTGCAGCATTTCCCACTTTTCTCTCCAATTGATCTTCAACAATACGCAGAACACAACGGTTCATGACCAAAGCCGTTTTCGTGAATTTCCCGATGTTATTTGGTGGAAAACTGTGAATGTGGAAATTCAGTAGGTTTGGAAACCTCAGACACGGAAATACTTGTAAATCAGTAACCGTACGTCCGAATCCAAATTTGGTTGGTGTCATGAAACTGATCATAATTTTGCGCATTTTATCATGCAAATTCTATTCTTTATTCATTTTCCAGAAAAAATATACAGGCGAGAAACTGTTTTACACGTTTGAGGCTCCAACAATGGGCAGGGTCGATCAACAATCGACAGGGTCGGTGTGGGGACATGAAACCTACACAAAAAAATTCTTTTCCTTTCCTCATCCGCCATTACCAAACGCAATATGGTTACGTTGTAGAATTCTCCGGGAACAACGTTCACAGAATTGTCCCAATGTTATTCGGTGGAGAACTGTAAATTTTCCTTATTCCATAGGACATTCAGAATGTGTGGAATCCTCAGACACGGAAACACTTGTAACTCAGTAACCGTACGTCTGAATCCATATTGGTTGGTGTCATAAAATTGATCATGATTTTTTTGCACTTTAACATCTCAATTTCATTTTCCTTCAATTTTCCAGGAAAAAGATGAAGACAAAAAACTCTTATACACGTTTGAGGCTCCAGCAATCGACAGAGAAGTTGCGGAGACATGGGACCTATAAACCAAAAAATCGGGTATCTTTTTCCGCATTCACCAATACCAAACACGACATGGTTACGATGCCCTTCCAAGGTGAAGAAAGCTGTCGCCTTCGCCTGCACGAGAGGGAGAGAAAAGTCCAGTCGAGGTCCAGGGGGGTGAAAGGGAATTATAGCCCCTCGCGAAAAATTCCACTTCCCAGAAATGTTGAGAGATGACGAGCCTTTTGGGTCATCACGGTCGAATGGAAAGGAGGATAGTGGAAGAAAACGCGGCCCTCAGGGAGAGAAAATGGACAAGCAGGTGGCAGGGACGCAGTCACAGAGGATAAGTGCAGCAATGCACCGAATTTGGAAGCAGCGATTTATTCTCAACTCGAAGACACGTCAAACGTCATTTCCCGAGCAAACACAGTACAGCTTCCGAAAAACACGAAGTGATGCAGCTCAAGATAATGTCATCAGAAGAAATTGTGTAACTTTTTTTTCAACATTTAGCATTGTATAGAAGCAAGCAGATTTTGTTCCAAAATTTTATGTTTTAATTATAAATTCACAGATCAAGGGTTGAGCTTTTACCGGGCCGGGGCTGCAATCGAGGGCGATTGCCTTTTTGTTATTGGGGGGGGGGGGAAATGTCATGAACATGACGGAAGGGCCATAACGAAAGGCTCATCCCTTGAGTACGAATTATTTTATTCGGTATAAATTATAATAATTCATAAGTCGCCTTCAGCCAAAAGCAACGAGCTGCCACAGGAAATGCTGAATGCTGCAAGGGCAGCACAATTCTCAGTTCATAACCGCCGTGGTATGCCAGGTTCACTAAGCACGAGGAAACGTGCATAGACCTGATTGGTTGATTGGCATTAGACTACATACGCGGGCACACGGGGATGGATTCATGAACAGGATTCTATGATGATCTCTCGACGGGTTCGGTGGTAGTGAGAAGTACTGCTGGTTGAAGGCAGACTGTCGGTTCAAGGGACTGAGGTTGCGCCCTCAGTCCCGAGGTTATAACTGTCATGTAAGTAGTGTGATGTGGAATTATTTTATAGTAATTAATAAACTTGTATTTATGTAGCATGCTCAAGTTCCATTTACCTTCCCGTTTCAGCTGTGCAAGACAATAAGTAAAGAGTGAGCCTTCAGTCCACGAGTAGCAAAGGGCGACCCTTTTCTACTCGCGACAATATTGTCACGATAAGGGTTTGCCCTTATCGCGGGGTTGAAGATCTACAAGGTTGGGGGCGTATGTAGACTCAGATGAATAGGCAAAGATCTATATCACATGGTTTATTAACATAATATGTACACTTCCTTAACACTAGTTCTATACTTACACATACACATGGTCTGACATTCGTACTATAGGGTGCTAGGCCAGGGCTAGGCCCTGGGCCCTAGCCCCTCACTCCACACTCGGTGATGACCACTCACTGTCTCTCGAATACTCGACTGCTACTCTCTACCTGGTCGGGGTTCTCCTCCGTCCACTTATACCTACAACTCTGCTCGACCTACTTACGTTGCACTGCACGTGACAACTCCGCCGGCCCTTATGTTTCGCCCTCGAAACATGATTGGTCCATCTATTGTTTGGAGTTTGAGTCGGGCAAAGTTGTAAGTCTTTCATTCGCTTCTCATTCACTCTTGAGTGCTCTCATACGATCTTGCATGCGTCTTAAATGATCCCATTTTACAATATAAGATAATCCCTCTACATTTATATAATTCAAATTAAGTAAATCCCAATAATAAATGAATAAAACAATAATAATGATGAAGGAAATGCTTTGTATGAGAAATTTGCCTGGTATCGTAATTCATTCACTTTAAGCGGTTTCGCTTTCCGGAGGTGTCAGTGTTTTTAAGACGTGCACTTTTTTCTTGAGGTAGGTAAGTAGTTTGTTTTGTTTACTTTTCAGTCAATAACACGTAAGTTTCGACTGGTCCACTTCCATTTTTCTCTACTGTGTTTTTGTAGGTAGGGCTTCATCGTCCCGTCCATCTTGTTGTACATAAGGCCTTGACGTCGATAGCGTCGTCCTGGTCGCTTGGGCTCTGGTCCAGGATGCCATGTTGCTCTTGGCTGTTTGGCATGAGTGGTGAGTAGATTTGGATGGCTCTTGCGTTATCTTGCTTGTTCTGCTTTTTCAGGAGGGTCCATGGCCTCCTTCGGCAGGGTTGCAAGGCTTGCAAGGGCTTGCAAGGGCTCTCCCGCGCTCCGCGAGCTGATGGGTGTGGCAGGACTTGGCTGTTGTTTTTGGTGCATGGTTATTCAATTCGCCACGCTTCAGCCGTCCTGATGGGTAGGTATGTACCTCGTTTTCGTGCGTGCGTCTTTACTGTTTTTCCTTTTCCAGGATTGAGCATTTTTCTGGAGTTTTGGTTTCTTCTGGATCTGGAATGAACGTACGATTTACCAATAGGTAAGTGTTTCCCTCAAAAACTGAACATTTCCTCGGGGTGTTGTGTTTACACTCGTGTTCACATCAATGATAATAATTGAACTAATAATGCTTGCGCAACGAAATTTTCAAGTTTAGCTCTATTTATGTATGTGTAGGAATTTTTCCTCGATGAAATGAACGATTTTTGTCTTTAAGACCATGGTGATACTTGAATATTTCGCAACCCGATGCTAACTTTAGCTTAGTTAGTAATTTTCCCTAAAATGTCCATGCATTCCAATTTCTTATACACAGATAATCATGTTCTCTTTTCACTATTCCCATTCATTCTCAAGCATTAGCTGTATGCTGCTTTTTTTTCTGAGGAAACTGTTCAGGTCCCGGTGACGCAGTAAGGTCACTTAGGCCTTATTGCACCATTTGTGTTCTGTTTTGGGAATATAGATTTTTCGCGTTTACGTTTCGGTAAAATAGCTTACTTGGCTTTTTGATGACATGGAATTCATTTCTGTGGAAATAATAAATTGTTACCAAGATTTGAATCAGCTATTTTCCGAATGTATGATTGTATGCTATGTAAAGCCCTCACAGTTTAATGTGGTTTTTCACAGCTGTTTAACTCTTTTGCAAAATCTACCCTTCTCACTAGCTTTTTTGGCATGAAGCTTTATTGTGTTTTTGTGAAGGATCGATTTTGTTTTCTGGACTTTATACTTAACTTTTCTGCTCTTTTCCTGTTGGTGATGCTCCTTCGGTTTTCCCTTTAGACTCTTGTGATGGGATTCGCAACTTTCTGGCATCACTGGAATGTTGAGGCTAAGCTGTAAATAAAAGTATACATGTATTTTGTCCTTTAAAATGTGGATTTGAGCCGTGTTTATTCCACTTTGACTGATAGATATTTTGAAATCTATCTTATTATGTAGGACTTTTTTTTTCAAGTCTACTTCTCATAGTTTACGCGTGCAAGCTTCGCGTTTAAACTTGAATGTCAACTTAATTGTTGCTTCATCTCCCTTTTTTCCCTTTTACTTTTAAAACACTCTCGAGTCTCATTCAGAGTTGACTGACCTTAACACCGAATGCCGAAAATGGACCCGAATGTTGAATGATCTTGAACAGTCAGATGCCATCGACGTCGTAAAATTTGATGAAATCGTCAACAACTTTCTCAAATTTTTATTTGAAGCAAACGAGAGACTACCTGGGCCAACTCATCCGAATGTAAAGTACTACCGAATGCGAAAGAAGAAGAAGAACTCTAATCAGTCATCAACATCAAAATCCTCCAATCCTCAAAGAGCAGACAGATTAACGCGACAAAGACGTAGGAACAACTATGAATACGAAGTAGCTCAGTTCAACTACTATAACCAGCGCAAGAAAGTAGTGAGACAAATCATGAACGGAGGCATTCAGCGTCAATGCAAAATTCCCATCAGTGAACTCGAAAACCATTTTAAATTCATATTTGAAAACGCAAACGAAGAAACTCTCGAATCATATCCATCATACATAACACATCCTGATATTAGACTAATTCCAGATGATATTAGGAAACACATCAAATCAACAAACTTCGATACTTCTTCAGGACCTGACCGAGTACTTGCGAGAACAGTCAAGAGCCTGGATACAGCGGAAACAATTACAGCAATAGCTAACATCATGTTGCGCACTGCATTCGTACCATCAGCACTTCGAAAAGGTCGTATGATTCTAATTGACAAAGGCGATAATGAAAAAGATATATCTAATTGGCGACCAATAACAATATACTCAGTGATTCGAAGGATAATTGAAAAAGCGTTGGACGAATGTCTTCGACAACAAGTAGAGATCAACAACAATCAACGTGGATTTGTCAACGATATACCTGGTTGTCATGTCAATACTCGACTTATCAATGGTTGCTTAAAGAAAGCAAAAAAAGAAAAAGAAAACTGTGTAATATCTTTTCTAGACATTTCAAAAGCCTTTGATAGAGTTGGCCACCTTCACATTGAAAAATGCCTAGAATCACGTGGGGTTTCAAAGAATATTTGTTCACTCTTGAAAAATATGCTTTCGAATAACAAGATCACCATTAAGATAGGAAATATTTCAAGCGGCCCCATTATTATCAGAAGAGGTGTTCCTCAAGGAGGGCCATCTTCACCGACTTTATTCAACATCGCAATAAATTATATTTACAAAGAAATCTGTGATCCTAGCTATGCAAACAAACATGGTTACGAATTGGATAGTAATTACGACCGGATATGTCTCTCAGGATTTGCCGATGATCAGGTGGTGACTTCTTCAGATGAAAAGTCAGCTATAAGAACAATTGATCTGACACAAGCCCTTTTCAATCAAATTGGTCTTGAAATCAATCATAAAAAAAGCCATGTCATCAATATCTCTTCTGGAAAAATTTCTGAAAATCCTCTCGTGCTCTCAGATGGACAAATCTTGAAAAGCCTTAAGCAGTATGAGCGAATACGCTATTTAGGATGTAACTTCGAAAGTGAACTTTTATTTGATGATACCATAGTGGAATGCCTACAAACAAATCTGCAAAAGCTATCAAATTCTCCCCTTTTGAAACCAAATCAAAAAATCAATATTATTAATCAATATATATTTCCAACACTTACGTATCCAATTCAAGCTGCTCCAGTCAACAAAATCCCAGCATACGTTACTAATGGGTTGGACGTGATGATCAGAAGAACTGTTAAAGAAATCATTGGACTTCCGAGCAACACCAATAACGGTATGTTTTATGCTCCTCGTAAACATCGAGGTCTGGCATTGATGAATGCAAAATGGGAAGTTCAGTTGCAACATTTCGCAATAGCACTTAAACTGAACCAAGTTAATGACAGTCTTCTGAGCACTATAAGCGATTTCGAAAAAGAGCAAAAAGACTGCCTTCAGTCATTATCAGTAGACGGCAAATCCACGAAAGAATTGAGGACTAAACTCCGATCATCAGCTTTTGAAGAATGGAGCAAATGCTCTTATCAAGGCGTAGGAGTCACACACTTCCAAACCTACACGAAAACAAATAAGTTCATTTTCACAAAAAGCTCATTATCGACATCTGATTGGACTGCAGCTATCAAACTTAACGTCAACTACGCAAACTTGAACGGTGTACCTGGTTCACAACACAGCTCCATCCTCTGCCGACGTTGTGATGACCAGCAGAGAGAAATACCCTCACATGTAATTGGAAGCTGTAAAGCGAACAACACCCAGATCACCAATCGTCATCACAAAGTTAAACACCGTATAACTGAACTTTTGAGGAAAAAGAACTTCGAATGCTACGAAGAGGTACACGCTATCGACACTGACGGCCTGAATCGCTTCAGTGACATCGTTGCTTTCGATTCGAAGTCTGACTCGGCTTATATAATCGACCCTACAGTTCGATACGAAACAAACGACGAGGATCAAGATGAAAAAATCTGTGACGAAAAACGTGCCATTTACGAGAAATGTTTCGGCTACTACGAAAGCAAATTCTCTCCAAAATATGGTACTCGGAAATGGGAAGTGCTTGGCCTTTGGTTCGGAAGCCGAGGCACTGTAGGAAAAAGCGTGATGGACTTTTTTATTCGTTTTAAACTCGACATGGACGTGATCAACGATATATCGGAACAAATTCTGATTGACGCAATCAGGATTTTACACAAACATATTTATATATAATATGCTTTATTTATTATTATCTTCTAATTTTATATATTTTATATTTTCTTATTGGATTGATCAGTATGCTGTGTACTTTTGCAACCCGGAGTAAACGGGCAGCCCACTTTATGTTTGAATAAAGTTTTCTCTCTCTACAGTGGATGATGTCTGACTCTCCACTGTGTCTTTTGTGTACTTGGGGGGGATGGATTTGTGTGACGTCACTCACTTTAAATATGGGAATGCATTTATGTATGTGGCTCATCCTTATGCTTCCTTTAAGTTGCGTTTTAGCTTACGACGACTTTTAACTTTATTGACCTTTTGGCTCTAACTGTAACAATGTCTGAATCATGTCCCATTTTTAGAAGAATTATGAATTTGGCGTTGATGCCGAGCCGTTAAAAATTGCAATTCTTTAAAAATTTTGCGATTTGTATATTTTTTCGTATTGGCGGTATTTAGGAAAGGTTTGATACTACGTGATGTCCTTATTGCGTTCCGTCCTCTGCGAGTTGGCCGACCCGCAGTTGGCGTTTGGCATTATCGTTTGGTTGTTATGGAACTTAATCAACAGTCCTTTGGTCCCGACGGCGCCATCTTGACCTCGGAAATCCTTTCTTGGTTGTATTCATTGGTTCCTTGTTATATACCTAAGTAGAAAAAATAAAATTTTAGTATATTGTTATTTCAATATTGTGACTCTAGTTGGACATTGATTTCTGATACGTTTTTGTTGATTTCCAGGTAGGTCCTTATAGTCGTCTGGATTCCAGGATTTTTCCCTTCTCGGTCGTTGATGTCCAGGTTCTTCCCCTGTTGGTCTCGCAGCCCTATCTCGAACACTATTCGTAGGTAATTGCGAGGCTCTTTCAAGTTTTTTGACTCTATTAACGCCTTTATATTTTTTCAGATAGCTGAAAATAAATCTGGAATCTCGTGGTTTTGGCCTGGTTTGACTTCGTCCTGCCAACTGAGAATGATGCTCCTTCTGAATTTGGCTGAAATCTTTTTGAGCAAAAAACAAAAATTGTTTGTGTCCCAACGTGTTTTGATTTCAACAACGATTGGATGGTATGCATTAATGTTTATTGCAAAAGTATAAACATCATACCTGCAGTTTCGCAATAAGCGCAATTTTTCTATGTGACCTACTTTTTACAATAATTATTTTAGCATTTAATTATTATATATTTTGTAGGTCTTGAAAAATAAATAAAAACTCTTAGCTCCGCTAGTTAATTAACCTCCAACAGGGCTCCTGTTCCGGCAACCCGGGGGATAGTTGCTGTGGGCTAAAGCTAGCGGTGCTAAAATTGCGCTTTTACTGTGATTTTGTAGTTTTATAGGTGAATTTTCTCAGTACCGCTAGTTGATTCTCCTCCAGCAAGGCTCCTGTTCCGGCAACCCGGGGGATAGTTGCTGGTGGCTCAAGCTAGTGGTGCAAAAATCACGCTTTTTATTGTGATTTTGTCGCGTCTATCGACCGTGTCGCGACTTGGATTTTATACATATTGAGAAAATAAATCATGCTCTATAAACCTTTAGGTCCGGAGATTTTGCCCTTGTGTTGCTGAACAACAGAAGGGTTCCGGTGGCTTCACCATATCACGATAAGGGTTTGCCCTTATCGCGGGGTTGAAGATCCACAAGGTTGGGGGCGTATGTAGACTCAGATGAATAGGCAAAGATCTATATCACATGATTTATTAACATAATATGTACACTTCCTTAACACTAGTTCTATACTTACACATACACATGGTCTGACATTCGTACTATAGGGTGCTAGGCCAGGGCTAGGCCCTGGGCCCTAGCCCCTCACTCCACACTCGGTGATGACCACTCACTGTCTCTCGAATACTCGACTGCTACTCTCTACCTGGTCGGGGTTCTCCTCCGTCCACTTATACCTACAACTCTGCTCGACCTACTTACGTTGCACTGCACGTGACAATATCGTGGGTATTCTAATGCTACTGTACTGTGATGCGTGAAAATGTGAAAATTTCGCAGTAGATATTTTTACCTTCGTGTTTGACAACAAAAAGTGTGATATTGATGCATCATTAAATTCAGATAAGCGCAAGGAAGAAAAAAAGAAATAATATTGCTGCTATTTGAAAAACAAAAGTTGACTGTCAGTGCTCAGAAGCATCATGATTAAAAAATGAAAAATTTGCAATTGAATGACCAATCTAAAAAATGCGATGAAAATGGATCATATAGGAAAACATGCAAATAAAATGGACATGAAAAAAAAGTTGCCATCTGGAAAACAAAGTAGGTAGAAAGTAGTGACGAATAATGAAAATTTTTATAAATAACGACACCACAAAGGTAGCTGTGGTCATTTTTAATGCAGCATGCAGCTATCTTCCTCTGTATCTCTAATAATATGATCGGTTCGGTTTAGAACAGCTGTAGTTGAGTGGATAGGGTAACGTTGATAGATAAAAATATGCAACATACATCAAGATGCCAAGGTAGACCGATAGTAGTGGACACGAGGAGGAAGAATGCAAATATGAAGATAAATTTCATTTTTGCGGCTTGAAATGTGCGGTATGTACAGAACTTGTGTGACTTTTGATGTGTTGTTGCCAACTTTGAATGTACAGTAGGCCAGTTATTTTTCCCGTGGGATGCATCGTTCTGGAGTAAAAGTGGAGAAACACTGACGTGACATGAATAATTTTCAACATAGTCCCAATCCCCTCTAATTCCGCTGTCACTGGTTAGATTTGTTCAAGAATTTTGCATGTACAATTGCACTGTTGAGAAACTTCTCTCGACCAAATTTGAAGTTCCTACCTTTGACGATTTTTCAGCAAATAATCAAAAACTTTGTTCAACTTCGTACCTTCGAGGGGCTGTAACTCCCTTAGAAAACATTTCAGGGGAAACTGTCACTCCCACTTTTCGACTTATTTTCTTGAGAGGAATCACCTCCCAAAGTATAATGCAAGATCACCAAAACACTCTGTATGCCTACAACTAAACTGGGCCTCGAACTGGGCCAAAATTTGAGTGGACCACCCCAAAATTTTGGTTCACAGCCTAATTAATTTGATGTAGGGAAGGAGGGATATCACAGTACCTAACTATATCTACGATCATCTTTAGTGGGTAGTTATACCTAACCATGTTATCAAGCCTCACCCAACGTAATTGCGGTGGCTATATTTGTTGCCGCTTTTTTTTTCCGTGATTTTTTTCTTCGTTTCTCGTTTCTTGTTTCCCTACAATATTCACCTGTAACAACAACTGTAAAGAAGTAGTGCGCGCATGCCACTCGTATCAACTATGCAAAATGTAGAGGTAACGATAATATCGATAGTTCATCGATAGTATCGATAGTCGACAACAAATTCAACCGCGAATTCAACTATCGATAGAATCGATAGTTCAAGGCGATAATCGGATAGTCTTCAAATTTGATTCGCGGTGGCAACTGACAAAGCAATTCACTGCACGCTGCTGGAATAATCAGGGGCAACAATAAAAAGTGCCTGATGTTCGTTTCGTTTTGCGTCGGCAACTGCTAGCCCCTATCTAGTCTTCTCTTTTTGATACATTCTCTTGAGCATTCTCTGTGATGTGCGAGAATGCGAGTGCGACTCATGTGGTTTTTGTTGTATTAAAATGTGATACGATTTATTTATTTTAGTTTGTTTTGACTTTCTTACTACAATGTTCAGAAAATCAAATAAACTGAAATCATTTTTGGTACTTTTCCGTTTACGGAACTATAGATTATTTATCGATACTATCGATAGTTGCCGCTGGTACTATCAAAGCTATCGATAGTTTATTTCAGGGACTATCGTCACCTCTAGCAAAATGCACTACATTCCTGCTCCGTGCACGACGCCAGCGTCACCCAGCGTATGCAACTCTGTGGGCGCAAAACTTCACTCATGTCATAAATTACAGATGACTGAACTGTTGTAAATGATAGATCGCTGGCCTGGACTGTAATTATTTTGTGGTCAAGTGCTATGTCAACATGGACTTTGTCATTGACAAATTGTCAATCAACCACGTGGCATCTGTTGTGACCCATGGTTGTCAATTATTACAATTATTTCCACTGTTAAATTGACATCAATGACAATAATCATCAGAGAATTGACAGCCCAGTCACGCAGCGCCGAGTCATCAATGTTGCTCTATTTTTCCACACAAAACGCAGTGATCGGCTCCGTTACCCCCACTCTGTCCTTCGCACGGGGTGAATAATGCTGATCTTTGATCTTTTACAGAAATAACGAGATATTTTGCTCTTTACAAAAAAAAAACCAAGGCGCACCCGTTCAAGCCAGCCGAGTTATGGGGCGAAGACCGCTCTCAACGGTACAATGGTATTAACGTAAAATAGGTATGAGGTATGATGGAGATGAAACTATTCACCCTAATTTCTACATCGAAAAGGTCCAATTTCAAACCGAGATACCTACTTCACAATTTACAGTCAATTGTTTCAGTTCCGGTAGCTGTGTCTACATACTTAGGTACCTCTTGGATATTAGTGTTATTACAGACAATATAATATTTTATTGTTGCATTGTTGCATCAATCAATAGCTCGTTCTATCGGTTATTTTTTATTTGGTTATGGTTTAAGGCAAAATTTAAAGTGAAAATAAACTCGTTGATAGATTTACGTAAGTCATGTAGGTACCTACTTAAAATAACAATGAAATTTACCTTATCTATTTCGGAGTAATACTGGCTACTTTTCGACACTAAGGGCGGTATAATAATAATTTTCGTATTTTATGCAACCGTATTATAAGACAACATCTACTGTCCAATTTTCGAATTTTCTTCAAACATTCGAGGCAAAATAGATGATGAACCGGACATAGCATAACGAACGTGAATGCATGCATGTAAGAGAGTTATGCTATGCCGTTTCCAGCGCGAGTAGCACACATCGTTTTTCGTGCTGCTTTTAATAAAAATACAAATAAATAAGATCATATCGCAATAATAATCGGAATAAATTTCAAGTGTCAAATGTCGATTTGAAAAATTGCGTCCTTTGTTTGAATTTACTTGCTCAAAATCCCCCTCCCCAATTAGAAGGGCCATCCCCCAAAAGTCCTGAAATCACTGAGCTCTAGTGTCTTGTGTGACGACGAAACACAGGAAAGGCATAAATTAATCGTTTTCGCGCCACAAAACGTCAAAAATCATTCTGCAATTGTACTAACAGATATTAGAAAAATGGCCCTAAAATATCACTTTTAAAAATGATTATTTATGATTTTAACTGATTCAAACCGAAAATTTCAAGCTATAACATTGGAAACGTGGTCTCTCTTGAATTCTGCATGATTTTGCAAGGTTTGTTTATCTTTCACGTGTACTTTTTACTTTGCCGCTCAAAATCTTTTTCAGGATATTACAGTGCAGGACATCTAGCGTATATTGTCATTTTCGGTTATGGCAGCACGAAAAATTGTATATTGCACTCGTTTAATAAGACGTTTCGTCACACTTCTTCCTTTAGGACCCTCCTCACTGCTTTACGCCGTGCCCCAAAAACATCCGTAAAACAAACTTTTTCTTATTGAACTCGTATAATAATATTATACTATTATTAAAAGGATAGGTACATTACTGACTGTCTTAAAAAAACAGTTTGCCAACATGACACAGTCTAGAAATTACCTAACATAAAATGCAATTTTAGAAATAGTTATTGTTGTTCAGTGTTCAATTGCAAGAAATGTCAGCCCTCAAAAGTAGCTCATAGTGATAAGACAAACACATCTTCAAGGATAAGCTGAAGCTATATATGTAAATTAAAACAATGTTTGGAAAAACCCCTCGACCTCGCCCTCGACCGAATACAATGACATGTCTATCAGCATTTTTTTTCACTAATTCTATCTCAAAAAATCTGTTGTGGGGCGACACAAAACTTTCCCGGCGGTATCCAGGGACGTCGGTAATGATTTTGATCGAAGTGTCCCTTCGGGAAGGTGAGACTTAATTCAGAAATTGATGGAAACATTTTACTCAGTTGTGCGTTACGCGATCATTCTGCATCCATTGTTGGGCCTACAGAACAAGTGACAGGCTCTTAGGTTTCCATGGTGATGAAATATTTCGAAAGGTAGAACTAGGAAGAAGACAATTGTTGCGAAATTTGAAGAATGCAATAATATCCTATATCCAGACAAGCCCAGTCCCAATGTGTCACCTGAAGGCTTTCGATCAAAATCATCTACCTAAAATCTAATCAGGTCATTCCAGGCTGAACTTATGCTTTCGTACCTGATTTCGATTTGATCGAATGAATAATTCGGTAATTATCGTGGCAGAACCGCTTAATTTGCACGATCGCATGAGCGGCTTTATATTTTCAGTAGGAAAATTCCCGGGAAATTGGAGAGAAATTATTGGAAAATGTTCTTGAACTAGTTATCTATTCTTCAAAAACAAATGGTAGAAATCTGTTCACGGAATAAAAAGTTGAAAAATTTCCAGTTTTTCCAGAGAGGAAAACTTGAAAACCGTTGTATTGGTCCGATTTTGAAAATTTTTTCTCCAAAAATTAATTCAGTCTTTTTTCCAACTTTCATTCGCAGCATGTCTGCACCTAAAATGAATATTTCGTGTGGCTCACCGCATGTTGAAGTTTACGCTGCGGTTTTTTCAAATTCGCGGAATATGTAAATTTGTTATTGAAAAAATTACAGTCGGAAAACCGAAGCTGTGTCGATTTTGAAAATATATCCACAAGACGCCCAGTTCAATCTACTTCCGATATCAGTCGAAATTTTTCGAAAAAAGTCGATCCTCGTGCAGGAATGAATTTATGAGTGGAGTGCTGCATCAAAAGCGAGTCATCCTGGTGGAAATCCGGGTGAGTCGTTCTCTCGAGTGGCAACGGCTAGGAGAAACTTTGAAAATTCATAACGCCCGATAGAAAAATAGTGGAAAATTGCAACTGCAGACTTGATTTGACTCTTATGTTTTGTTGCTTCCTACCAAATTTGGTCCCAATTCATCGGATAGATTTCGAATAATCTCGGAATAATTGAATGGTAAAGTTTTGAATTTTGACATTTTTTATTTTTTGACAGGTGACAGACAGGGCACAATTTTTAACTGTTCTGGATACAGTTTTTCATGGGCTTTCAAACGGCATTTTGCAAGTCAAGTTCTGTGAGATATAGCTTCTGTCATTTTTTGACAGTGACACTTCCGTTTGACAGATGACGGCCAAAAACTAATCAGCTCATTGAACAGCAAGATCCTGTCTGTATACCAAATTTCAAATTGATCGACAATCGGTTCGGCAGCTATCGTGTTAGAACGTTTTTTCCTGCATCCTGCATCATTACATAACTTTCCCTTGGACGGGCCGGGAAAGTAATTGTTTGCGGCCAAAAGTTAAAGATGGTTGAGCAATTTATACAATTCAGGACTCCAATAATATCCCCAGCGTCGGACTGGCAAATTTTGGCCTACCGGGCAAAGAATGGAAGTGGCCTCGAAACCGAAGGGAGATGCTTGCCCCCCAGTTAGTGCCGCAGTCGACTTTTTCTAATAATGATGAAAATGCTAATAACAAAAAAAGATGCTGACCAAATTGACTATAGATTTCTTCAAGCTCTAAACTTTTGCTTGAAATACACTACGATAGAGAAAACAACGGAGGAAAAAGATATTTATTATTGTTACGTATTTCGCGTACGGGTTCGAATATATATGAGACTATCGTTTCAAAACACACACTGTTTATTACTGCGTACTACAATAAGTACACGCCAACAATTATTTACTTAGGAATATCACTGTGATTCCTACTCGCTTTGAATCTGCTCGCTACCACTTCGCATTACAATTCATAACTGCTAGTGAGGCGACGATTGATACCTTATATTATATAGGCCCGACTGATTCATCTCGAATGTTCCATGCATTCTCCAGCAGTCTCCACAGTGACCCGACATACGGTTTCCATACGACTCCCAAAATATCTTGCACATTACCCGTATAACTCTGATGTGCTATGGAACCGGCGCCTTCGCCATGATAGACAGATGTAGCTTGACCTACTGCTGAAGTCTCTGTACAGTTGTACGGGAAAAAACCTACACGCGCGCTCCGAAACACACCAGAACGCTCCGCACTAGTACACTGAGATCTAACGGGAAGAGTCTAGAAAGATCGCGTGTTATCCAGAATCGCCGCTCGTAACATTAGTCTAACATTAGTCCAGGAATTACAGAAATAATAGCGAACAAAAATGAAACCCAGCCAGATTTTTGCATATAAGCTCATCAACAGTTTTGATTTCAAAGAGACCTACTTGCGAATTTGTCGATGATTTCTGCATGTGGCTGAAGATGTGAATTTTATATAGACGGTAAAGAAAGAGCACGACTGGATGGCAGATAAAACAAACCAACTGCGGGAGCAGCGGCAGGGCTGTCTTATCCATAAGGCAGAGTAGGCTGAGTGCCTAGGGCCTACGAACTTTTGAGGGTCTACAAGCTAGGTATTCTCTCCGATTTATTTCAATTTTTTTCAACTCAAGAAAACAATTTTTTTGTCCAATACATATACTTATCCAGCTATTGAGAGAAAATATCACAATAACGAGCTTTTAAGAGCCTACAAACTATCGTCTCGTCTTCGATTTATTTGAACTTTCTTAAATCGCTGTGTTTTATTCAGTGTAACACACATTGTCAGGGGGGGTCGAGGGGCCAGAAGACCCCCTAAAATTTAGAAAATTTTCAGCTGCGGCGCTTTATTCTCTGATACCAGCTTGTCCCTCATCATGTGGAATGTGCCTAGGACCTACAAGGACTATAAGACGGCCCTGAGCAGCGGGAGCCTCACACATACAACCTTGTCATTCCACGACTAGTGACTACTTAGAAATAATCAATGCATGATAATATGCACAAACAAAACTGGACCAGACTTTGACACAAAATTAGAAATTTGGATTTAAAAAAAAACATCAAAGTGCAATTTTTTCCAAATGTGGACAATTTGGCCTCCAAACTGGGGATTGGCCTACCGGGCATCTGCCCGGTTGCCCGGTGGACCAGTCCGACACTGCATCTGTGTCAGTACCTACTGTCAGTAATGTAACCACTACCCTGCCTGAAATGACCATGCGGAACCACAAAAAGTCCGAGCCGGATTTTTTTTGGGTTTCACATGTATTCCGTTTAGGTTTTTGATACGTGAAATTTCTACATAAAACCATAAATTCCCATCATGGTCATCCCCACAGCAGTTCCAGGACTAAAAATGGTTTATACCACAGAGAACCACACAGTTTCAGAAAGGCGCATTCATGGTAAAATATGCGGTAATTTCACCGATGATAAACTAAATCCATTTTTTTTATTCGTTTATTCAACGTTGGCCTGATGTTTCCGCAACGAGGCCTAACACCGACGCCGGTGAATGCTTTCCTCCACTAGGTTGCACAGGGAATTTTGCCGAACCCCTATGTGTTCCAACTTCGGTTCCAACACAGCATTGGAATTTTAACGATCACTAACATCGCATGGGGTCGGCACCATCGTTCGTATTTCACGTGCCAAGCGACACACTTGCGCGTCTCGCATTTAGCAAGCATCCCAACTAAATCAAAGAGCTTGTTTGGAAACGAAAATCCGATGGCCCTCAGTGGGACTTGAACCCACGATCCTTGATGTGGCAGTCGACCGCGCTAACCACCACACCACAAGCACCTCAATCCATTGTTGTTCAATAATTCAAATCTCAAATGATTTTTCCTGCACGATTACAAAACTTTCCCTTCAATATTGGTGTGAGAGGGGGGAGGGGGGAGTGAATAACACACTGAACGTGCTATAGTTCAAAGTCGTAACAATTGAATATGTATTATGGGGGAGAGCAGGGGAATATGGACCACTCAAGGCAAAAAATTCAAAACCAGTCGCCATGTGCACTGTCGAGGCTGTACATTTTGTACCATATTCCCCAATCATGTAACTACTCAAAACTTTGAATAGTCACTCACTAAGTAGAAACATTTTTGCGGAAAAAATTCGAAAGCAAAGTGAATATTTCAGCGGGTAATATCGAATAGTGAGGCAAAATCGACCACCAGGTCGGATAATATCGATCGCACGTTTTCTTTGCCATTTTGTAGTCTGCATGCTTAGCAAAAGCGCAAAAATACAAGTCGAAACATCTCTTTTCGAAAAAAATCTAGTTTTATTATGATTTCGCCTCCAAATTCCTAATATTTACCAAGAACGGCGCCCATGATAGAAACCTAGAAGAATAACAGAGAAAATTGAAAATAATTCTTGTGTAAGTACTCTCAAGAACCTCATCAGGTCATCTTCGCACCACACAAGGCACGATTCGTTCTTTGCCGATATTTTTTGCAAGGCATCTAAAATGATGTATAAAACTCCATTTGTACAATATCGACCATCGTGATCGATATTGGCCGACAACAGAAGCAAAAAACAATTCTTTGATGATAAAGAACATGGTTAGATCATGGAACTAGGCCTACCACACAAAGTTACTATCAATAATCCTTGGTACATCGCGCCAGGAGACCCGAGTCTAATTACAAAAGTTGCGGAGAAGTCCGCAATACTTTATCATGAACACTCCTGAACTTGTCATGATTTCAAGAAACTTTCAGGGTGGGCCACAGTGGTGTGGTGTGGTCAATATGAGACCGCCGGTCGATATTCGCCTCTCTTCCCCTATTGTCTGTAACAACCAAAAGGTAGGTACTTAACTACCGGAACTTAAACAATTGAATGTAAATTATTAAGTAGGTACCTAGGTGGGTTTCTATTCACTTGCGTCCACCTATTGTTTGTTCGGTCTCAAAAACGAATAAAAGGAAACCTCCTCTCCGTAAAGGCCTACTGTACATTCAAAGTTGGCAACAACACATCAAAAGTCACACAAGTTCTGTACCTATCGCAAATTTCAAGCCGCAAAAATGAAATTATTCTTCATATTTGCATTCTTCCTCCTCGTGTCCACTACTATCGGTCTACCTCGGCATCTTGATGTAAGTTGCATATTTTTATCTATCAACGTTACCCTATCCACTTAACTTCAGTTCTAAACCGAACCGATCATATTATTAGAGAGACAGAGAAAGATAGCTGATGTTGCATTAAAAATTAACAGAGCTAGGTACCTATCTGGTGTCGTTATTTATGAAAAAATTGAATTATCTGCCACTCTACCACTCACCTACTCTGTTTCCCAACTGGCAACTTTTTTTTGATTTCCATTCTATTCGCATGTTTGTCTAGATGATCCATTTTTATTTAATTTTTTTGATTGCTCATCCAGTTGCAAATTTTTCACATTTATTTTTTTCCTGGTAAAAAATAAAAAATATTTTTTCACCATGATGAGCACTGACAGTCAACTTCTGTTTTTCGAATAGCAACCATCTTTTTACATTTTTCTCCTTGCGCTTATCTGAATCTAACGATGCATCAATAACACACTTTTTGTTATCAAACACGAAGAAAAAAAATCAAATGCGAAATTTTTTTACGCATCACAGTCAGTAGCACTTTTTATGCACTCCCCAATAATACACTATTACCTACAAGCGTTAAATAATACCCGTCACTTTCAGCACGTCGTCATGGGCGACGTAAAAAAATGATGATTCTGCGCGTTCTTGTCATATTTTCAATGAATTCTGACATTGACCAAACATTCCAAAGACCATTGTAGATAAAATTCTGTACGATACACGCGTTAAAAGTGTCTTATTTTGTTCGCGGGGTTGCTCTACTCGCTGATGCTCGTTTCGCAAGCGTCCCCGCTCACAAAATAATACCTGTCACTTCCAACACTCGTATCGTAAATAGCTATTATCTACTCTCGTATCGCACAGGGGGCCAATTTTCTACTCTTCGCAACTTTAAAAAACGTTCGCAAGTTTGCGATTTCTGTAAATTCCAATTTTTGAGCCATCGTTTCTTTACGTATGCGCATCGATGCGCACGTTTTCATACGTTTTGCTGCGAGCGGACCTGGACTGGCGCAAGTCACTTTGCGTATACGCTTTCATGATGAAGTGAGGTTAGGTAGTAATGTTTTCATTGTTATCAATAAAACAAACAGCATTGCTGAAGGTATGTGGCGATCATGGTGCCGAGTCAGGTGGCTAATGAGATACAGCACGGAATAACTTCACGAATGCGTCCTAAATAAAGAATTACTCACTCTTCTGTCATTCTTTTTAATCATCAGCTTCAGGGACACTGTTTAAAACTTGTCACGATGATGTTTAATTTTTTTCTTTCCATCGTCTGCAGTCTGCAGTGAAGCTTTGCATTTGCTCCTCACTAACGAGATCCAGGTTTTTGGAAATAGGTAAAAATGTTCAGTTGTCTTCAACTGAACAACAAATTCAACTGTGAGTAGATAGATCTTGTCAAAATATTACGAAAACTCATAAACCGCTTTGTAGAGTTCGGCCTATTGTCAAAGATACAGCCCTTTATAGTTAATTTTTTTTTGATTTCAAAAATTTGTAACTCAGGAACATTTCGACAAAATTAGCCTAAATTTAGCGTTGACTGGTTTTATTGGCTACTTTTCCAATTTTTATGATGGTACAGGGTGTTCACGTATAAATTGGAGGCTTCCGCTCAAACATAGTTTCAAAAATTTAAGACCACTTTTTTTTTCGCAGGTTTCGAAGGCACTAAAATTTTCTGTCGTCTATCGCGAGTCATTGAGAATTTTTCTCAAATTAGACACGTGTATGTAATTATAGGAATTGATTCAGCTTTCCATCCTGATTATAAATATATACGTATATCATATATCTCACTCGATAGGTTAGTTAGGAAAACTACCAAGCAATACAGGGTGTCCGTTTTTCGAGGCTAAGCATGGGTATCTCGCTTATCTTTAGAGATACAGAGTCGGTTGAATTAGAAAAAAGTTGCGAATTTTCATCACAATCAATTATCTAAAAAGATATTTGACTTGTCAGTTTTAGTTTTCGAGATATCGAGAAAAAACTGAAATTTGTAATTTTTGTTTTAGTTTTTTATTTGAAAAACGGTTGAAGATAGCCTTTTCTAACTAAGACATTGTGTAGGCACTTTTCCAGAGGGAATTCAATGTTGCCAAAATCTTCATTCTAGATTTCAAAACAACCGAGATATGACATTCAACTGTTTTTTCTCTCATAGGCGCCATATTGGATTTTGACATTTTTAAATACAATATTTTTCTCTGGTTTCAACGATGTGTCACATGCCACTGTTGAATTCATGCTTTTGAGCAAAAACATTTTTTGATTAAGAGTGCTTTGAAAACAAAATCAGCACCGACAATAAAAAAAGTAAATGTTGAACATTTATTCAACAGTGACATGTGGCACATCGTTGTAACCAGAAAAGAATACCGTATTAAAAAATATCAAAATCCAATATGGCGCTCATTGGAGAAAAAAGTTGAATGTCGTATCTCGGTTGCTTTGAAAGCTAGGATAAAGATTTTGGCAGGTTTGAATTCCCCTTGAAAAAGTGCCCTGACAATGTCTAGATTAGAAAAAGCCACCTTCAACCGTTTTTTGAATAAAAAATGAAAACCAAAATTCAAATTCCTGGTTTTTTACGATATCTCAAAAACTAAAATCGATACGTCAAATTTGTTTTTGGAGCATTGATCGTCATGAAAATGCGCAACTTTTTCCCAATTCAACCGACTCTGTATCTCTCAAGATAAGCGAGATACCCATGCTTAGCCTCGAAAAACGGACACCTGTATTTCTTTTACAAACGTTTGATTTTGTAAAGTCAAGTTAGGTTCAGTAAAAGTTTCAAACTATAGTGAAATCAATTTAAGAACCTACTAAAATGATAGAAAAGTTTCAAACTATAGTGAAATCAATTTAAGTACCTACTAAAATGATAGAAAATTTACTGAGTTACTTTAAAACAAAAAATAACTTTCCGATCATTTTAAAACTTCATTACTTTTTTCACATGCATTTGTGTTTTGTCGATTAACCTATCAAGTGTGATGCATATTTATAATCAGGATAAAAATCGGAATCAATTACCATATCAGAATAGGGCGTCGAATGTGAGAAAAATTTTCTATGTTGCACCCTGTAAGTGATATCCACAGATATTTTTCGTCGACAGATTCAAAGCCTACGAAAAAAATTATGTTGTAATCGTTTTTCATTTCCTGAATTATGTTCAAGGGGAAGTCTCTAGACGTATTCTTTGTTGTTAAATATGGAGGTTATGAAAATGTATCAATCTGAATGAAAACACGAACATCAGAAACTGACGTTTGAAAGCTTTGGTAGGCTTGGCGTGGCTTGAGTAGATAAAATGCACCGATATTTGCAACGTTGTCGCGTCTACCATGCGTTTATTTACGAAGACCCAATTCGAACGTTTTTCGTTTTGCGAACACTGCTCAAAAATTGGCAAACGGAAACGTATACGTAAATCTTCGTACGCAAATTTGCGTATACGTAACTTTACGTATATTTTCAAAAATTGGCCCCCTGGGGGCCAATTTTCCACTCTCCGCAACTTTAAGAAACGTTCGCAAGTTTGCGATTTCTGTAAATTCCAATTTTTGAGCCATCGTTTCCTCACGTATGCGCATCGATGCGGACGTTTCCATACGTTTTGCTGCGAGCGGACCTGGACTGGTGCAAGTCACTTTGCGTATACGCTTTTATGATGAAGTAAGGTTAGGTATTGATGTTTTCATTGTTATCAATAAAACAAACAGCATTGCTGGAGGTATGTGGCGATCATGGTGCCGAGTCAGGCGGGTAATAGGATACAGCACGGAATAACTTCACGATTGCGTCCTAAAAGAAGGATCACTCATACACATCTGTCATTCTTTTTAATCTTTGTCAGCTCCAGGGACACTGTTCGAAACTTGTCACGATGTTTCATTTTTTCTTTTCATCGTCTGCAGTCTTCAGTCAAAATTTAACGAAAACTCATAAACCACTTTGCAGAGTTCGGTCCATCGTCAAAGATACAGCCCTTCATAGTTCACGTTTTTTGGATTTCAAAAACTTGTAACTCAGGAACATTCCGACCAAATCAGCCTGAATTCAGCGTTGGCTAGTTTGTCAAACATATATATTCATCTACCTGTCAAATTCAGAAAAAATAGGAGGCATAGAAAGTTGGTAGTAGTCCTAGTGGTGGAACCACGAGCTTTCGACAGTTGTCGATCTCGACAATTTTTCCTTCCCTAAAGAGTGAGGGGTGCGAAGGGGAAAGGGAAAATGAGGGTGAGAGGTGCAGAGGGGAGAGGTGAAATTGTCAAGATCGACAACTGTCGAGTTACGTTTTTTTCACCTTTTGACCAGATCCATCCATGATTGAATTTTTTGCACTCTGTATTAAGGATCTGAATGTGAATTATACACGAGTCATATTTTTACAACCAACGTCTTTCAGATGTCTGAGACATTCATTCGTCCTTCGTCATTCCCTGATCGTTTTATCGGTTGCTCCTTCAATTTTTATATTGGTACAGGATGTTCACATATGAATTATGCCTCCTTCTGGAGCTTGTGCTCGAGCATAGTTTCAAAAATTTAACCACTTTTTTTCACAGGTTTCGAAGGCACCAGAATTCTCTGTCGTCTATCGCGAATCATCGAGAAGTTTTCTCAAATTGGACACCGTGTATCTTACAATAGGAATTGATCAAGCTTTCCATCCTGATCATAAATATACGGATCTCACCCGATAGGTTAGTTAGGAAAACTATCAAGCAATATTCCTTTTTAAAAAGTTTGACTTTTAGTGCAGTAAAGATAGGTTTTGAGGTTGAAATAATTATTCCATGAAATTTTGAAGCTGTTATCGATTCAGAATTTCATCCTCTACCATGTACTCAAAATCCCCGAAAATCCCACTTGAGCATTTTTCTTGCGGCGCTGTCAAAGTATATCATGTTTGCTGCAGCAAGTCCGAAAATTTTATCCTCGCTTTTGTCTCATTGGAGCTATATTGTTAGCTCAGAGCTGTTGGTATATACTCCAGGGCATGACCAGAACGTCATCTGAACCGTCGACATCCTATTTCCCGCAAAAGAAAACACGTAACTAGCTTAATCTGCAATTACCAGTGGTAATTAAGTGTAGTTCGGGGATTAGTGACCAAATTTAATAAAATCTGTTCTTTTTGTGATAAAAGCATAAAATTTGGTATGAGTGGTCTTCATGGTCCCCTTTTCAAATGTAGACATGACGCTTCGCCATATTTTGGTGAGGGGGCTTAGGGGCCCCCTTGAAAATTGAAGTTGCAGATACTCATACAAACCACCATTAATAATCGTCACGCATCTCAAAAAGTAATCATTTGACTCTACGTTGAATCTCAACAAGATGCAGACCAGTTGTCGTCATGTACGCACTGCTCTTCATAATGGAAAAAAAATTCTTTGGAATGTCAAAAAAAAATCAGGTTTTTATAATTTTTTCATGTAATAGAAAAGTAAATTCATCTTCCGCATATCATTATCCACTAATTCGTATCTGTTGAAGACGTTGATGAAGTCAATTTCTTGATATTGACATCTTAGAAGCAACAATCCCAGATAAAACCAGCCAATTTATGTGCTCAGTTCAGCAGCGTTTCTTCTAATTTTACCAATCAATATGATGACAATTCATTATTGGGTGGATAGCTTCAACTGTTTCATGATTTTAATGAGTATAACTAAATGTGAAATGATGCGCGAAAGCCCCGAAAGAAATTTTTTTAACCGCCACCTGTCACTGTTAGAATTGCACCAAATTTCATGCTACTTTGGCGAAACAACAGCAAATACAGACTTTGAGTATATACAGACGTCAATACGATCTGCAGTTGTCAAGTAGAAGGCACAAAGAATCAAGATTGAGGCGTGAAATACTTCAAAGCTTTGAAATTGAGCTAATACACGGTATAGAAATATTTTCAACACACCCTAGGGGCACAAATTTTATGATGGTGAGCGACGTAAAAAACATTTTTTCCTAGGCTTTTGCGCTTGGCTCCGCGTGTAGTCGAAAGCAATCAAGTTACAGAACAGTTTCAGCTATCCATTCATTCATAAATTGTCAGTCATATGAATTGGGAACAATGAAAAACCGCTGTTGAACTTCACACTTAAATTGGCTTATTTCTTCGGGAGCTGTCATTCCTAGAATGACAGTATCAAAAAACAGACTTTATGAATAGCTTCGGAAAATACAAATTAGTGAATAATGATACACAGCAGATCAATTCACATTTTCTTAGATGGAAAAATCATTAAAAACTGTGTTTTTTTTGACACTCCGAAGAAATTTTTTTTCAACCCGAAGAACAATGCGTACATGTCGACAACTGTTGTGTATCTTGTCAAGATTTGGTGTAGAGTCGAATGATTACTTTTTGAAATGTGTGACGATATTTACCGGTGGTTTGTAAGAGTTCCTGCAACTTCAAATTTTAAAGGGGGCCCTTGGGCCCCCCTAACCAAAATATGGCGAGTCGTCGTGTTTACAATTGAAAAGAAGACCATGAAGACTACTCATACCAAATTTTATGCTTCTATCACAAATCAAACAGATTTTAATTAACTTGGTCATTAACCCTCCGATTATCTTTAATCAACACTGTTAATTGGGAATTAAAGCGACTTCCGTGTTTTTTTTTCTCGGGAAATACGAGTTAGAAGTTTAAACAAAACTCTGGTCATGCCCTGCAGTGTATATCAACAGCTCTGAGCCAACAATGTAGCTCTAGTGTGACAAAAACGAGAATACCATTTTCGGACTAGTTGCAGCAAACATGATATACTTTGACAGCGCCGCAAGAAGAATGCTCAACTGGGATTTTCGGGGATTTTGAGTGTGTGGTGGAGAATGAAATTCTGAATCGATATCTGCTATAAAATTTCATGAATTAATTTTTTCAAGGTTTTGGGTCTTTTTTGACTATCTTTACTGCACTATTTGAAAAGTTAAGTCAAGTTCAGTAGAAGTTCGAAGCTACAATGAAATCCATTTACTAAAATGAAAGAAAATTTACTGAGTCTTTAAAATAAAAAATGACTGTTTTCGATCATTTTCAAACTTCATCTCTTTCTTCACATGCAGTTGTGTTTTGTTGATCAACCTATCAAGTGTTATGCATATATTTATAATCAGGATAAAAATCGGACACTGGGTGTCTGACACATCTGGGTGTTTGACACCTCGACACCCAGATGGGTGAAAGGAGTTACGATTATTATATATATATATATATATATATATATATATATATATATATATATATATATCTTGATGGATGATGTATTTCGGGCTCGCGGCATATTTTGTGACAAACAATGTAAAAAAAAATATTTTTTCCACAGATTCACATTGTTGGACGTCTCATGACATTTTAGGACGTAATTTTCAGGTAATCCCATCGCCAATGTTGATTTTCAAATATATATATATTTCTAAATGTACATGATGTATTTTGAGCTCCCGGCATAATTTGAAAAGAAAATGCATTTGTTCACGTATTTATATCATTTGTCACCTTTCAATGAACTTCCTTTTGAGATTTGTCGTCTGGATTATTCCACTCTATATTTTTTCTCAAAAACGTTTCGAGAGCCTGATTTACGTCATACACGGTCATGATCGAAAAGTTCATAATGTATTTCGGACTCACATGGGCTCATCGAGAATGTGAATTGGGCTCTATACAACAATTTGCGAAATTACGCCCATTGTTTATGAATTTATGTTCTCAGATGTCTCTTAACCTCATAGAACGTGATTCCCAAGTTAGCTTGTTACGATTTGACTGTTAAAGTACTCGTATCATTTATATTTCGGGTGAACAACTACGAAAATTGTCGAAAAAACGAGTACCTGTCGTAAAGTGCACAGTAGCTTTTATTTCGAGTTTGGGACGTTTCCATTTTTCTATAGTTGAATAACTTCAAATTTCTGGGCTAATCAGGTCCTACGTCACCATTTCTACAATGTTCGCGTCCGTTCTTGTCCATACTGTCTTTTCAAAAAAATCTTCGGGAGCCTAAACTACATCATACACGAGCACGATCAAAACGTTCAAGACGTATTTTGGGCTCACATGTTCATCAAAAATGTGAAATGGGCTCGCGACAGCTTTCAATCCAATTCAATTTCCTCTCCTTATTACATTCTTTCTTTTGTACATGAATGTCATTTTGATCAATTCTTATATTGTTAGATGCCTCCCAACAAATACTACTTTCTTGATGCTGCCATCCGAGTTTTTCAACCTCATTTTCGCCCACAATTTCTTCGGGAGCCCGGTGTACGTCATGCACGGGCATAATCGAAGAATTTATGATGTATTTTGGGCTCACATAGGCTCATCAAGAATAGCCCAAGAAAAATAGATTTTGACCTCAAAAAAAATACTGTAGTCGTGAAAATCACAGATTTTGTTCAGAATTTTGTCCTCTTTCCAAATTTTTGGGTTTTAGAAAAATCCCAGCGGAGGCTTACTTTTTAGAGCTGTCAAAAATCTGAAAACTTATAATTCCGAATAATTTCAAATTAAGCTCAATTTTTCATGAGATTTCAAGTACACACAGTTATGTGGAGACTGCACATGTTGAGAATGAACATTTGAACAATTCTGAACCAAACACGATGAAAAATTTCATAGTTCTATTGGAATATTTCGATTTGTTCTGTAAAATGTATATGATATAGGAAAAATAGTAAAAAAATCGCTAGAACCTTGGAAAAAATGAAGACGTCCTGAAAATTTGACATTCTGTTTAGACTTGGATGCCCTACTACATACCCAAAATTGACAGAAATCCCACCCCGGGGTCTTGAGTTATCGGAGGGGGGGTAATCAATTGCAACTCAGAATGGAGGGGATGAAACCTGTTAATCCACTGGATGCAAATACATCGCAATTCGACGCATCATATCTCGTTGATACCATTTTGGCACAAAAAGTGTCGATCATTGTTGAGGGGGGGTCGTGGGAGGGGCGAAGCTCAGCTAGGTGGTTCTTTTTGTTTTCCTGGTCATATAGAACCGATCACGACAAGTCTGGATCTTTTCCGACTAAATTCAAACTCCTGACCTCGAATTCGATTTGTAAATTTTAATGAAAACAAGTTTGAACAAGTTAACTTGAAAAAACTTGTTTTTTTCTTTGGCAATTTTGACAGTTTTTTTTTCACTGTTAGAGGTCTGAAATCCTTGAAAATATTTCAAAAGGCATTAGATTCAAGTGTCTTTTGCACGAAAATCATTCACTCAACGTATTATTTTGTTTTTTGATATTAAAAAATCAATTTGAACCTGTGAGTCGATCCGGCGCGGTGTCTACTACTGACCAGAACACTACAACATGCACCTGCAAATATAAATAGCTCAAACTCAAAATCCTGCAGAGCGACCTATAGCGATTTTGTTTTATGTTATAGCAAATTCAATTCTGCAGAAATCCTCGAACTTTCAAAGATAAGTTATCATTTGTTCAATAGTTTGAGCTAGTTTCATTTGCAGGTGCATGTTGTAGTGTTCTGGTTATTAGTAGAAACCGCGCCGGACCGACTCACAGGTTAAAATTGATTTTTTAATATCCAGAAACAAAACAGAACATCGAGTGGATGATTTTCGTAAAAAAGACACTACAATCCAATGGACCATGAACTATTTTTGAACGATTCAGACCTTTAACAGTAAAAAAAAGCTGTCAAAATTGTCAAAGAAAAAAGCAAGTTTTTTCAAGTTAACTTGTTCAAACTTGTTTCTATTCAAATTTACACATCGGATTCAAGGTCAGGAGTTTCAATTTAGTCGGAAAAGATACCAAACTTGTCGTGATCGGTTATATATGACCAGGAAAACAAAAATAATCACCTAGCCGAGCTCCGCCCCTCCCACGACCCCCCCTCAACAATAATCGACACTTTTTGTGCCAAAATGGTATCAACGAGATATGATGCGTCAAATTGCGATGTATTTGCATCCAATGGATTAACGGGTTTCATCCCCTCCATTTTGAGTTGCAACTGATCACCCCTCCTCCAATAACTCAAAACCCAGGGGTGGAATTTCTGTCAATTTTAGGTATGTAGTAGGGCATTCAAGTCTGAACAGAATATCAAATTTTCAGGACGTCCATATTTTTTTCAAGGTTTTAGCGATTTTTTTTACTATTTTTCCTGTATCATATACATTTGACAGAAAAAATCAAAATATTCCAACAGAACTGTGAAATTTTCCATCGTGTTTTTCCATCATTTTTCTGAAACCCAAAAATTTAGAAAGAGCACAAAATTTTGAACAGAACCTGTGATTTTCACGACTACAGTATTTATTTTGAGGTTGAAGTGATATTTCGGCTAAAATTCCTGTACTAGAATGTGAATGAGCTCTCCGCAATATTTTTTAACGCTGAGTTCTCTCTGTAAAGTGCACAATAGGTTCGATTTCGAAATTGGGGTGTTTTCAGTAATCCATTCTTAAATAATTTTGAGTTTCTGGGTCGAACAGGTCTCACGTTGCTGTTTCTAAAATGTTATGGTCCGTTTTTGTCCACTTTTGACTTTTTTCCACGAAATCCTTCGGGAGCCCAATCCACATTAAGCACGAACATGATTGAAAAGTTCAAGACGTATTTCGGGCTCACATGCTTATCCAAAATGTGAAATGGGCTCTCTACATATTTTGTACATAAATGCCATTTCTTTGATAATTATTTTGTTAGATGCTCCCCAACAAATACTACATTCTTGAAGTTACCATCCAGGTTTTTCCCCCTCATTTCTGCCAAAGAAAAATTTCGGGAGCCTTAATTACGTCATGCGCGAGATGGATGAAAGAATTCATGATGTATTTCGGGCTCACATGGACTCATCGAGAATGTGAATTGAGCTCTCTACAATATTTTATGGAAAAATGACATTTATTTACATAATTTGTATCCAAACACCTCTCAATTTTCTTTGACGTGATTTGCAACTTATTTTGTCACATTTTCAAAATTTATCATAGATTCGTTTCGAACAGCTGCAAAAATTTTAGAAAAAATAGGTTCCCGTTGCAAAGTGCAGAATAGGTTTTATTTCAAGTTTTAGATGTTTTCAGAAATCCATTCCTGAATAGTTTTGAGTTTTTGGGTCAGAGAGGTCTCACTGTGCCATTTCTGCAATGATATAATCCGTTTCTGTCCACTTTTGACTTTCTTCCACGAAAACCCTCGAGAGTCCAATCTACATTCTGCACGAACACGATTGAAAAGTTCAAGACGTATTTCGGGCTCTCATGCTTATCCAAAATGTGGAATGGGCTCTTGACATATTTTGTACGTAGATGTAATTTTTTGATTTATTATTTTGTCAGATGCTTCCCAACAAATATTACATTTTTGAAGGACCATCCGGGTTTTTCCACCTCATTTCTGCCCAAAAAAATTCGGGAGCCCTGATTACATATTGCGCGAGCTGGATGAAAGAATTCATGATGTATTTCAGGCTCACATGGACTCATCGAGAATGTGAATTGAGCTCTCTACAATGTTTTGTGGAAAAATGCCATTTGTTTACATGATTTGTTTTCAAACACCTCTCAATCTTCTATAACGTGATAAGCAACTTATTTCGTCACAGTCTCAAAATTTATCATAGATGTGTTTTGAACAGCTGCAAAAATTGTAGAAAAAATAGGTTCCCAGTTGTAAAGTGCGAAATAGGGTTTATTTCAAGTTTTGATTGTTTTCAGAAATCCATTTTTGAATAATTTTGAGTTTTGGTGTCAAACAGGTCTCACGGTGCTATTTCTGTAATGATATAGTCGTTTTCTGGCCACTCTTGACTTTTTTTCACAAAAACCTTCGGGAGCCCAATTTACGTTATACACGAGCACTATTGAAGTGTTCAAGACCTATTTCGGGCTCACATGATCATCCAAAATATGAAATGGGCTCTCGACATATTTTGCACATAACTGTCATTCTGGTAAATTATTATTGTGTTAGACGCCTACCAACAAATACTACTTTCGTGATGTTGTCATTCCGGTTTTTCAACTTATTCTCCGCCCAAAAATTTGTCGGGAGCCTGAATAACGTCATGCACAGGCTCGACAAAAAAATTCATGATGTATTTTGGGCTCACATGGACTCACCGAGAATGTAAATTGGGCTCTCTATGATATTTTGTGAAAAAATGCCATTTGTTTATAACTATTTGTTTTCGAACACCTCTCAATCTTCTAGAACGTTAGTCCCAAGTTATTCCGTCACATTTCACAAAATTTGTCCTTTTGGTTTGAACAGCTGCAAAAATTTTAAAAAAAGATAGGTTCTTATTGTAAAGTGCAGAATGGGTTTTATTTCAAGTTTTGGATGTTTTCAGAAATCCATATTCTTGAATAATTTTAAGTTTTTGTGTCAAACAGGTCTCACGGTGCTATTTTTCCAATGAAATAGTCCGTTTTTATCCCCTCCAGACTTTTGTCATGAAAACTTCCCGCAGTCCAATCTACATCATGCACGAGCACGATTGAAGTGTACAAGACGTATTTCGGGATCACATGCTCATTCAAAATGTGGAATGGACTCTGGACATATTTTGTACATGAATGTCATTTTTTCAATAACTATTTTGTCAGATGCTTCCCAACAAATATCATATTGTTGAAGTTACCATTCAGGTTTTTCCACGTCATTTCCGCCCAAAAAAAAATAAAAATTGGGAGCCCTAATCACGTATTGCGCGGGCTGGATGAAAGAATTCATGATGTATTTCGGGCTCACATCGAGAATGTGAATTGAGCTCTGTGGAAAAATGCCATTGGTTTACATAATTTGTTTTCGAACACCTCTCAATCTTCTATAACGTGATAGGCAAGTTATTTCGTCACATTTTCAAAATCTATCATAGATGTGTTTTAAACAGCTGCAAAAATTGTAGAAAAAATAGGTTCCCGTTGTAAAGTGCAGAATAGGGTTTATTTCAAGTTTTGGATGTTTTCAGAAATCCATTTTTGAATAATTTTGAGTTTTTGGGTCAAACAGGTCTCACGGTGCTATTTCTACAATCATATAGTCGGTTTCTGACAGTTTGTGTCCACTTTTGACTTTTTTTTTCACAAAAACCCTCACGAGCCCAATCTACGTTATACACGAGCACGATTGAAGTGTTCAAGACGTATTTCGGGCTCACATGCTCATCCAAAATATGAAATGGGCTCTCGACATATTTTGCACATAACTGTCATTCTGGTGGATTAGAGGGTAAGTTATTATCGTGTTAGACGCCTACCACCAAATACTACTTTCGTGATGTTGTCATTCTGGCTTTTTCACTAATTCTCCGCCCAAATTTTTTTCGGGAGACTGATTTACGTCATGCACGGGCTCGACAAAAAAATTCATGATGTATTTCGGGCTCACATGGACTCGCCGAGAATGTGAATTGGGCTATCTGCAATATTTTGTGGAAAAATGCCATTTGTTTACATAATTTGTTTTCAAACACCTCTCAATCTTCTATGACGTGATAAGCAAGTTATTTCGTCACAGTTTGAAAATTTATCATTGATTAGTTTTGAACAGCTGCAAAAATTGTAGAAAAGTAGGTTCCCCGTTGTAAAGTGCAGAACAGGGTTTATTTCAAGTTTTGGATGTTTTAAAAAATCCATTTTTGAATAATTTTGAGTTTTTGTGTCAAACAGGTCTCACGGTGCTATTTCTACAATGATATAGTGCTTTTCTGGCAACTTTTGACTTTTTTTCACAGAAACCTTTGGGAGCCCAATCTACGTTATACACGAGCACGATTGAAGTGTTCAAGATGTATTTCATGCTCACATGCTTATCCAAACTATGGAATGGGCTTTCGACATATGCACAAAACAGCCATTCTGGCAAATTATTATTGTGTTAGAGGCCTACCAACAAATACCACTCTCGGGATGTTGTCATTCCGGTTTTGCATCTTGTTCTCCGGCCAACATTTTTTAGGGAGCCTGATTAACGCCATGCACGGGCCCAACAGAAAAATTCATGATGTATTTTGGACTCACTAGGACTCACCGAGAATGTGAATTGGGCTCTCTATAATATTTTGTGGAAAAATGCCATTTGTTCATAAATATTTGGTTTCAAACACCTCTCAATCTTCTAGAACGTGAGTCCCAAGTTATTCTGTCACATTTTTCAAAATTTGTCCTCAATTTGGTTTGAACAACTGCAAAAAATTTGAAAAAGATAGGTTCCCGTTGTAAAGTGCAGAATGGGTTTTATTTCAAGTTTCTGATGTTTTCAGAAATCCATTCTTGAATAATTTTATGTTTTTGATTCAAACAAGTCTCACGGTGCTATTTTTCCAACAAAATAGTCCGTTTTTGTTCTCTTAAGACTTTTTTTCATGAAAACCTTCGGCAGCCGAATCTAAATCATGCACGAGCACGCTTGAAGTGTACAAGACGTATTTCGGGCTCACATGCTCATCCAAAATGAGGAATGGGCTGTCAACATATTTTGCACATACCTGCCATTTTGGTAAATTATGATTGTGTTAGATTTTTCCCAACAAATACCTACTACATTCTTGAAGTTGCCATACAGGCTCTTCCACCTCATTTTCGCCAAAAAAATCTCAGGAGTCTGATTTACGTCACGCATGGGCATGATGTAAAAATTCATGATGTATTTCGGACTCACATGGACTCATCGAGAATTCAATTTGTGATGTTTACAATATTTTTGTGGGAAATGCCATTTGTTTACCTATGTATGTTCTGAGACGTCTTTCAATCTTAGAGAATAAAGCTCCCAAGTTATCCATTTTTGAATGATTTCGAGTTTTTGGGTCGAACAGGTCCCACGGTGCTATTTTTTATAATGATAAAGACCGTTTTTTGTCCACTTCCGACTTTTTTTACAAAAACCTTCGGGAGCCTAATCTACATTATGCACGAGCACGATTGAGATATTCAAGACGTATCTCGGGCTCACATGCTTATGCAAAATGAGGAATGGGCTCTCAACATATTTTGCACATACCTGCCATTTTGTAAATTGATAGTCTGTTAGACACCTACCAATAAAAATACTACTTTCGTGATGTTGTCATTCCAATTTTTTCAACTTATTTTCCGCCCAAATTTTTTTTCGGGAGCCTGATAAACGTCATGCACGGGCTCGACGAAAGAATCCATAATGTATTTCGGGCTCACATGGATTCATCGAGAATGTGAATTTGGCTCTCTACAATATTTTGTAAAAAAATGCCATTTGTTTACAAATATTTGTTTTCAAACACCTCTCAATCTTCTAGAACGTGATTCCCAAGTTATTGAGTCACATTTTCAAAAATGTATCCTAGATTTGGTTTGAACAGCTGCAAAAGTTTCAGAAAAGATAGGTTATCGTGTGTAAGTGCAGAATAAGTTTTATTTCAAGTTTTGGATGTTTTCAGAAATCCATTCTTGAATAATTCCAAGTTTTTCAGTTGGACAGGTCCCATAGTGCTATTTTTACAATGATATAGTCCGTTTTTGTCCACTTCTGACTTTTCTCACAAGAACCTTCGGGAGCCCAATCTTCATTATGTACGAGTACGATTGAAATATTCAAGACGTATTTGGAGCTCACATGCTTATCCAAAATAAGGAATGGGCTCTCAACATATTTTGCACATACCTGCCATTTTGGTAAATTATTATTGTGTTAGACGCCTACCAACAAATACTACTTTCGTGACGTTGTCATTCTGATAATTTCAACTTATTTTTCGCTCAAAATTTTCTAGGGAGCCTAATTTACTTCATGCACGGGCTCGACGAAAGAATTCATGATGTATTTCGGGCTCGCATGGACTTGAAAAGAATGTGAATTGGGCTGTCTACAATATTTTGTAGAAAAATGCCATTTGGTGTCATATTTTGTTTTCAAAGACCTCTCAATCTTATGAAACGTGATTCCAAAGTTATTTAGTCTCTTTTTTCAAAATTTGTCCTAGATTTGATTTGAACAGCTGCGAAAATTCCAGAAAAGATAGGTTCCCATGGTAATAAACAGTGCAGAATAGGTATTATTTCAAGTTTTGGATGTCTTCAGAAATCCATTCTTGAATAATTTCTAGTTTTTGGGTTGAACCGGTCCCACGGTGCCATTTTTTCAAATTTATAGGCCGTTTTTTGTCCACTTCTGATTTTTTCTACGAAAATCTCCGGGAGCCCAATCTACATTATGCACGAGCACGTTTAAAATGTTCAAGACGTATTTCGGGCTCACATGCTTATCCAAAGTGAAGAATGGGCTCTCAACATATCATTTTGTACGAAAATGCCATACGCCTCCCAACAAATACCACTTTTTTCGCCCAAACTTTTTTCAAGGGCTTGATTCACGTCATGATTGAATCAAGCCATAGATACATAAGTATCAGATTTCAAAAAAAGTTCCTGTTAAAAGTGCAAAATAATTCAGACGCATGCGCATGTGAGCAAGTTCTTGGACTACAGTTGACATTGATTGTGATGTTGGGCGTCTGCGTAGGGCGTGGCTTCCCGGACTAAGCGATTGTATACAGTTTCTCCTTTCTCCCTTCAACTGGTATAATAAGCAGCGACAGCCTAGTGTTTTGGCTGAAGATTCAAAATAACCGGAATTCACAATTAACAGTTGAAAAGATCCGCCGTTAAATGGTGCCGTCTCCCTTGCACTCAAAGTGTTTAATTGGGAGCTTTGCGTAAGAGGCAGCAGGAGATTAGCTGTTTGCGGTCACATTGCTATCAGAGTACTATTTACTTAAGGTGCGTTCAGTCAGCTTATTTAGCCGCAAGTTTTAATTTTAGTCGCAAGCGCAGCGACGCCCATTGGCTCTTATGAACCATCCTCCTCGGAACAGCCAATAAGCGATGCAGCGCTTACGGCTAAAACTAAAATTGCGGCTGAATAAGCTGACTGAACGCACCTTTAGGCCGTACGAAACTATTTCATGCATCAGAGACCCACTACAGGTCCTACTTAACAAATCATACCTATCAAAGTACTTGACAATCATGCACAGTGCGAGTGCAGTCACCAATGGTCTTATCTCAAGTGCGCACTTGCGATTAGAGCGTTAGACAGCTATAAGAGCCCGATTCCGGTCAAATATGAGGATGAACAAAAACTCAGGATCAACTAGCCTGATTTCAAAATATCAGACTGTGGTATGTTGTATTTGTGGCAACGGAGCACAATAATTGGTTTTCATTAAAAAGCCAGAGGTGTAACTACTGACGAGCTCAAAATACTATATAAATATGTCCAGTTTTTGGACTCATGAGCCCAATATATTATTTTGAGCTCAAAGTAATATATGGACGTAGAAAAATGAGCCCGAAATACATCATTCATCAAGATATATATATATATATATATATATATATATATCTTGATGAATGATGTATTTCGGGCTCATTTTTCTACATCCATATATTACTTTGAGCTCAAAATTATATATTGGGCTCATGAGTCCAAAAACTGGACATATTTATATAGTATTTTGAGCTCGTCAGTAGTTACACCTCTGGCTTTTGATTAAAAACCAATTATTGTGCTCCGTTGCCACAAATACAACATACCACAGTCTGATATTTTGAAATCGGGCTAGTCGATCCTGAGTTTTTGTTCATCCTCATATTTGACCGGAATCGGGCTCTTATAGCTGTCTAACGCTCTAATCGCAAGTGCGCACTTGAGATAAGACCATTGGTGACTGTGCACTGTGCATGATTGTCAAGTACTTTGATAGTTATGATTTGTTAAGTAGGACCTGTAGTGGGTCTCTGATGCATGAAATAGTTTCGTACGGCCTAAGTAAATAGTACTCTGATGGCAATATAACCGCAAACAGCTCATCTCCTGCTGCCTCTTACGCAACGCTCTCAATTGAACACTTTGAGTGCAAGGGAGACGGCACCATTTAACGGCAGATCTTTTCAACTGTTAATTGTGAATTTCAGTTATTTTAAATCTTCAGCCAAAACACTAGGCTGTCGCTGCTTATTATACCAGTTGAAGGGAGAAAGGAGAAACTGTATACAATCGCTTAGTGCGGGAAGCCACGCCCTACGCAGACGCCCAACATCACAACCAATGTCAACTCTAGTCCAAGAACTTGCTCACATGCGCATGCGTCTGAATTATTTTGCACTTTTAACAGAAACTTTCTTTGAAATCTGATACTTATGTATCTAAAAGTCAATCATGACGTGAATCAAGCCCTTGAAAAAATTTTGGGCGAAAAAAGAAAAGTGGTATTTGTTGAGAGGCGTATGGCATTGTCGTACAAAATGATATGTTGAGAGCCCATTCTTCACTTTGGATAAGCATGTGAGCCCGAAATACGTCTTGAACATTTTAAACGTGCTCGTGCATAATGTAGATTGGGCTCCCGAAGATTTTCGTAGAAAAAGCCAGAAGTGGATAAAAAAACGGCCTATAAATTTGTAAAAATGGCACCGTGGGACCGGTTCGACCTAAAAACTGGAAATTATTCAAGAATGGATTTCTGAAGACATCCAAAACTTGAAATAATACCTATTCTGCACTATTTATTACCATGGGAACCTATCTTTTCTGGAATTTTTGCAGCTGTTCAAACCAAATCTTGGACAAATTTTGAAAAAAGAGACTAAATAACTTTGGAATCACGTTTCATAAGATTGAGAGGTGTTTGAAAAGAAAATATGACACCAAATGGCATTTTTCTACAAAATATTGTAGACAGCCCAATTCACATTCTTCATGAGTCCATGCGAGTCCGAAATACATCATGAACTCTTTCGTCGATCCCGTGCATGACGTTAATTAGGCTCCCTAGAAAATTTTGAGCGAAAAATAAGTTGAAATTATCAGAATGACAACGTCACGAAAGTAGTATTTGTTGGTAGGCGTCTAACACAATAATAATTCACCAAAATGGCAGGTATGTGCAAAATATGTTGAGAGCCCATTCCTCATTTTGGATAAGCATGTGAGCTCCAAATACGCCTTGAATATTTCAATCGTACTCGTGCATAATGTAGATTGGGCTCCCGAAGGTTCTTGTGAGAAAAGTCAGAAGTGGACAAAAACGGACTGTATCATTGTAAAAATAGCACCGTGGAACCTGTCCAACTAAAAAACGTGGAATTATTCAAGAATGGATTTCTGAAAACATCCAAAACTTGAAATAAAACTTATTCTGCACTTTAACACAATAACCTATCTTTTCTGAAATTTTTGCAGCTGTTCAAACCAAATCTAGGATACATTTTTGAAAATGTGACTTAATAACTTGGGAATCACGTTCTAGAAGATTGAGAGGTGTTTGAAAACAAATATTTGTAAACATATGGCATTTTTTTACAAAATATTGCAGAGAGCCGAATTCACATTCTCGATGAATCCATGTGAGCCCGAAATACATTATGGATTCTTTCGTCGAGTCCGTGCATGACGTTTATCAGGCTCCTGAAAAAAAATTTGGGCGGAAAAGAAGTTGAAAAAATTGGAATGACAACATCACGAAAGTAGTATTTTTATTGGTAGGTGTCTAACAGAATAATAATTTACAGAATGGCAGGTATGTGCAAAATATGTTGAGAGCCCATTCCTCATTTTGCATAAGCATGTGAGCCCGAAATACGTCTTGAATATCTCAATCGTGCTCGTGCATAATGTAGATTGGGCTCCCGAAGGTTTTTGTAAAAAAAGTCGGAAGTGGACAAAAAACGGTCTTTATCATTATAAAAAATAGCACCGTGGGACCTGTTCGACCCAAAAACTCGAAATCATTCAAAAATGGATAACTTGGGAACTTTATTCTCTAAGGTTGAAAGACGTCTTAGAACATACATAGGTAAACAAATGGCATTTCCCACAAAAATATTGTAAACAGCACAAATTGAATTCTCGATGAGTCCATGTGAGTCCGAAATACATCATGAATTTTTACATCATGCCCATGCATGACGTAAATCAGACTCCTGAGATTTTTTTGGCGGAAATGAGGTGGAGGAGCCTGTATGGCAACATCAAGAATGTAGTAGGTATTTGTTGGGAAAAATCTAACACAATAATAATTTACCAAAATGGCAGGTATGTGCAAAATATGTTGAGAGCCCATTCCTCATTTTGGATGAGCATGTGAGCCCGAAATACGTCTTGTACACTTCAAGCGTGCTCGTGCATGATTTAGATTGGGCTGCCGGAGGTTTTCATAAAAAAAGGTCTTAAGAAAACAAAAACGGACTATTTTGTTGGAAAAATAGCACCGTGAGACTTGTTTGAACCTTAAACATAAAATTATTCAAGAATGGATTTCTGAAAACATCAGAAACTTGAAATAAAACCCATTCTGCACTTTACAACGGGAATCTATCTTTTTGTTTTCAATTTTTGCAGCTGTTAAAACCAAATTCAGGACAAATTTTGAAAAATGGGACGGAATAACTTGGGACTCACGTTCTAGAAGATTGAGAGGTGTTTGAAAACAAACATTAATAAACAAATGGCATTTTTTCACAAAATATTGCAGATAGCCCAATTCACATTCTCGGCGAGTCCATGTAAGCCCGAAATACATCATGAATTTTTTTGTCGAGCCCGTGCATGACGTAAATCAGTCTCCCGAAAAAAATTTGGGCGGAGAATTAGTGAAAAAGCCAGAATGACAACATCACGAAAGTAGTATTTGGTGGTAGGCGTCTAACACGATAATAATTTACCCTCGAATTTACCAGAATGGCAGTTATGTGCAAAATATGTCGAGAGCCCATTTCATATTTTGGATGAGCATGTGAGCCCGAAATACGTCTTGAACACTTCAATCGTGCTCGTGTATAACGTAGATTGGGCTCTTGGGTTTTTGTGAAAAAAAAAGTCAAAAGTGGACAGAAACTGTCAGAAACCGACTATATCATTGTAGAAATAGCACCGTGAGACCTGTTTGACCCAAAAACTCAAAATTATTCAAAAATGGATTTCTGAAAACATCCAAAACTTGGAATAAACCCTATTCTGCACTTACAACGGGAACCTATTTTTTCTACAATTTTTGCAGCTGTTCAAAACACATCTATGATAGATTTTGAAAATGTGACGAAATAACTTGCCTATCACGTTATAGAAGATTGAGAGGTGTTCAAAAACAAATTATGTAAACCAATGGCATTTTTCCACAGAGCTCAATTCACATTCTCGATGTGAGCCCGAAATACATCATGAATTCTTTCATCCAGCCCGCGCAATACGTAATTAGGGCTCCCGATTTTTTTTTTTGGGCGGAATTGACGTGGGAAAACCTGAATGGTAACTTCAAGAATACGATATTTGTTGGGAAGCATCTGACAAAATAGTTATTGAAAAAATGACATTCATGTACAAAATATGTCGAGAGTCCATTCCACATTTTGAATGAGCATGTGAGCCCGAAATACGTCTTGTACACTTCAATCGTGCTCGTGCATAATGTAGATTGGACTGCGGGAAGTTTGCATGACAAAAGTCTGAAGGGGACAAAAGCGGACTATATCATTGGAAAAATAGCACCGTGAGACCTGTTTGACACAAAAACTCAAAATTATTCAAGAATATGGATTTCTGAAACCATCCAAAACCTGAAATAAAATCCATTCTGCACTTTACAATAAGAACCTATCTTTTTTAAAATTTTTGCAGCTGTTCAAACCAAATTTAGGACAAATTTTGTGAAATGTGACGAAATAACCTGGGACTAACGTTCTAGAAGATTGAGAGGTGTTTGAAAACAAATATTTAAAAACAAATGGCATTTTTTCACAAAATATTATGGAGAGCCCAATTCACATTCTCGGTGAGTCCATGTGAGCCCAAAATACATCATGAATTTTTTTGTCGAGCCTGTGCATGACGTTATTCAGGCTCCCGAAAAATTTTTGGGCAGAGAATAAGTTGAAAAACCGAAATGACAACATCACGAAAGTAGTATTTGTTGGTAGGCGTCTAACACAATAATAATTTATCAGAATGACAGTTATGTGCAAAATATGTCGAGAGCCCATTTCATATTTTGGATGAGCATGTGAGCCCGAAATAGGTCTTGAACACTTCAATAGTGCTCGTGTATAACGTAAATTGGGCTCCCGAAGGTTTTTGTGAAAAAAAGTCAGGAGTGGCCAGAAAACGACTATATCATTACAGAAATAGCACCGTGAGACCTGTTTGACACAAAAACTCAAAATTATTCAAAAATGGATTTCTAAAAACAATCAAAACTTGAAATAAACCCTATTCTGCACTTTACAACTGGGAACCCATTTTTTCTACAATTTTTGCAGCTGTTCAAAACACATCTATGATAAATTTTGAGACTGTGACGAAATAAGTTGCTTATCACGTTATAGAAGATTGAGAGGTGTTTGAAAACAAATTATGTAAACAAATGACATTTTTCCACAAAACATTGTAGAGAGCTCAATTCACATTCTCGATGAGTCCATGTGAGCCTGAAATACATCATGAATTCTTTCATCCAGCTCGCGCATTATGTAATCAGGACTCCCGAATTTTTTTGGGCAGAAATGAGGTGGAAAAACCCGGATGGTCCTTCAAAAATGTAATATTTGTTGGGAAGTATCTGACAAAATAATAAATCAAAAAATTACATTTACGTACAAAATATGTCAAGAGCCCATTCCACATTTTGGATAAGCATGAGAGCCCGAAATACGTCTTGAACTTTTCAATCGTGTTCGTGCAGAATGTAGATTGGACTCTCGAGGGTTTTCGTGGAAGAAAGTCAAAAGTGGACAGAAACGGATTATATCATTGCAGAAATGGCACAGTGAGACCTCTCTGACCCAAAAACTCAAAACTATTCAAGAATGGATTTCTGAAAACATCTAAAACTTGAAATAAAACCTATTCTGCACTTTGCAACGGGAACCTATTTTTTCTAAAATTTTTGCAGCTGTTCGAAACGAATCTATGATAAATTTTGAAAATGTGACAAAATAAGTTGCAAATCACGTCAAAGAAAATTGAGAGGTGTTTGGATACAAATTATGTAAATAAATGTCATTTTTCCATAAAATATTGTAGAGAGCTCAATTCACATTCTCGATGAGTCCATGTGAGCCCGAAATACATCATGAATTCTTTCATCCATCTCGCGCATGACGTAATTAAGGCTCCCGAAATTTTTCTTTGGCAGAAATGAGGGGGAAAAACCTGGATGGTAACTTCAAGAATGTAGTATCTGTTGGGGAGCATCTAACAAAATAATTATCAAAGAAATGGCATTTATGTACAAAATATGTAGAGAGCCCATTCCACATTTTGGATAAGCATGTGAGCCCGAAATACGTCTTGAACTTTTCAATCATGTTCGGGCTTAATGTGGATTGGGCTCCCGAAGGATTTCGTGGAAAAAAGTCAAAAGTGGACAAAAACGGACCATAACATTTTAGAAATAGCAACGTGAGACCTGTTCGACCCAGAAACTCAAAATTATTCAAGAATGGATTACTGAAAACATCCCAACTTCGAAATCGAACCTATTGTGCACTTTACAGAGAGAACTCAGCGTTAAAAAATATTGCGGAGAGCTCATTCACATTCTAGTACAGGAATTTTAGCCGAAATATCACTTCAACCTCAAAGTAAATACTGTAGTCGTGAAAATCACAGGTTCTGTTCAGAATTTTGTGCTTTTTCTAAATTTTTGGGTTTCAGAAAAATGATGGAAAAACACGATGGAAAATTTCATAGTTCTGTTGGAATATTTTGATTTTTTCTGTCAAATGTATATGATACAGGAAAAATAGTAAAAAAAATCGCTAAAACCTTGAAAAAAAAAATATGGACGTTCTGAAAATTTGATATTCTGTTCGGACTTGAATGCTCTACTACATACCTAAAATTGACAGAAATCCCACCCCTGGGTTTTGAGTTATTGGAGGAGGGGAGTTATTGCAACTCAAAATGGAGGGGATGAAACCCGTTAATCCATTGGATGCAAATACATCGCAATTTGACGCATCATATATCGTTGATACCATTTTGGCACAAAAAGTGTCGATTATTGTTGAGGGGGGGTCGTGGGAGGGGCGGAGCTCGGCTAGGTGATTATTTTTGTTTTCCTGGTCATATATAACCGATCACGACAAGTTTGGTATCTTTTCCGACTAAATTGAAACTCCTGACCTTGAATCCGATGTGTAAATTTGAATAGAAACAAGTTTGAACAAGTTAACTTGAAAAAACTTGCTTTTTTCTTTGACAATTTTGACAGTTTTTTTACTGTTAAAGGTCTGAATCGTTCAAAAATAGTTCATGGTCCATTGGATTGTAGTGTCTTTTTTACGAAAATCATCCACTCGATGTTCTGTTTTGTTTCTGGATATTAAAAAATCAATTTTAACCTGTGAGTCGGTCCGGCGCGGTTTCTACCAATAACCAGAACACTACAACATGCACCTGCAAATGAAACTAGCTCAAACTATTGAACAAATAATAACTTATCTTTGAAAGTTCGAGGATTTCTGCAGAATTGAATTTGCTATAACATAAAACAAAATCGCTATAGGTCGCTCTGCAGGGTTTTGAGTTTGAGCTATTTATATTTGCAGGTGCATGTTGTAGTGTTCTGGTCAGTAGTAGATACCGCGCCGGATCGACTCACAGGTTCAAATTGATTTTTTGATATCAAAAAACAAAATAATACGTTGAGTGAATGATTTTCGTGCAAAAGACACTTGAATCTAATGCCTTTTGAAATATTTTCGAGGATTTCAGACCTCTAACAGTGAAAAAAAAAACTGTCAAAATTGCCAAAGAAAAAAACAAGTTTTTTCAAGGTAACTTGTTCAAACTTCTTTTCATTAAAATTTACACATCGAATTCGAGGTCAGGAGTTTGAATTTAGTCGGAAAAGATACCAGACTTGTCGTGATCGGTTCATGACCAGGAAAACAAAAAGAACCACCTAGCTGAGCTTCGCCCCTCCCACGACCCCCCCTCAACAATAATCGACACTTTTTGTGCCAAAATGGTATCAACGAGATATGATGCGTCGAATTGCGATGTATTTGCATCCAGTGGATTAACAGGTTTCATCCCCTCCATTCTGAGTTGCAATTGATTACTCCCCCTCCGATAACTCAAGACCCCGGGGTGGGATTTCTGTCAATTTTGGGTATGTAGTAGGGCATCCAAGTCTGAACAGAATGTCCAATTTTCAGGACGTCTCCATTTTTTCCAAGGTTCTAGCGATTTTTTTACTATTTTTCCTATATCATATACATTTTACAGAACAAATCGAAATATTCCAATAGAACTATGAAATTTTTCATCGTGTTTGGTTCAGAATTGTTCAAATGTTCATTCTCAACATGTGCAGTCTCCACATAACTGTGTGTACTTGAAATCTCATGAAAAATTGAGCCTAATTTGAAATTATTCGGAATTATAAGTTTTCAGATTTTTGACAGCTCTAAAAAAAAAGCCTCCGCTGGGATTTTTCTAAAACCCAAAAATTTGGAAAGAGGACAAAATTCTGAACAAAATCTGTGATTTTCACGACTACAGTATTTTTTTTGAGGTCAAAATCTATTTTTCTTGGGCTATTCTTGATGAGCCCATGTGAGCCCAAAATACATCATAAATTCTTCGATTATGTCCGTGCATGACGTACACCGGGCTCTTGAAGAAATTGTGGGCGAAAATGAGGTTGAAAAACTCGGATGGCAGCATCAAGAAAGTAGTATTTGTTGGGAGGCATCTAACAATATAAGAATTGATCAAAATGACATTCATGTACAAAAGAAAGAATGTAATAAGGAGAGGAATTTGAATTGGATTGAAAGCTGTCGCGTGCCCATTTCACATTTTTGATGAACATGTGAGCCCAAAATACGTCTTGAACGTTTTGATCGTGCTCGTGTATGATGTAGTTTGGGCTCCCGAAGATTTTTTTGAAAAGACATTATGGACAAGAACGGACGCGAACATTGTAGAAATGGTGACGTAGGACCTGATTAACCCAGAAATTTGAAGTTATTCAACTATAGAAAAATGGAAACGTCCCAAACTCGAAATAAAAGCTACTGTGCACTTTACGACAGGAACTCGTTTTTTCGACAATTTTCGTAGTTGTTCACCCGAAATATAAATGATACGAGTACTTTAACAGTCAAATCGTAACAAGCTAACTTGGGAATCACGTTCTATGAGGTTAAGAGACATCTGAGAACATAAATTCATAAACAATGGGCGTAATTTCGCAAATTGTTGTATAGAGCCCAATTCACATTCTCGATGAGCCCATGTGAGTCCGAAATACATTATGAACTTTTCGATCATGACCGTGTATGACGTAAATCAGGCTCTCGAAACATTTTTGAGAAAAAATGTAGAGTGGAATAATCCAGACGACAAATCTCAATAGAAAGTTCATTGAAAGGTGACAAATGATATAAATACGTGAACAAATGCATTTTCTTTTCAAATTATGCCGGGAGCTCAAAATACATCATGTACATTTAGAAATATATATATATTTGAAAATCAACATTGGCGATGGGATTACCTGAAAATTACGTCCTAAAATGTCATGAGACGTCCAACAATGTGAATCTGTGGAAAAAATATTTTTTTTTACATTGTTTGTCACAAAATATGCCGCGAGCCCGAAATACATCATCCATCAAGATATATATATATATATATATATATATATATAGGATAGGGCGTCAAATAAAAGAAAATTTTTCAATATTGCACCCTGTAAGCGATATCCACAGACATTTTCCGTCGAGAGATTCGAAGCCTACGGAAAAAATTGTGTTGTGGTCGTTTTTCATCTCCTGAATTATGTTCAAGCGTCTTCAAGGGAAAGTCTTCAGACGTATACTTCGGTAGGCTTGGCGTGGCTTGAATAGATAAAATGCACCGATCTTTGCATTGTTGCCGCGTCTACCATGCGTTTATTCACGAATACCCAATTCGAACGTTTTTCGTTTTGCGAACACTGCTCAAAAATTGGCACACGGAAACGTATACCTACGTAAATTTTCGTACGCAAAGCGCATACGCAACTTCATGTATACTTATTCTCAAAAATTGGTCCCCTGAACAGTACCTAGTTGCAAAGGTAGGTAGCGACTGAGGTGTCATAGAGAAGTCGGATTTCGAAAAAAATTGTCAAGTCAGCTTCATTTTCGATGGTCTACCCATTCTCAAAATTACAAAGGTCAAAGTCAAGACACGCTGTAATGTACGGAGTGTTGAAAAGAATCTGTGATCGAGGCAGGCATGGGCCAGGCCGAATAATGCAGTAACAGGCGCAATTGAGGTCTCCAATTTCCCGTTGTCTCTCTTCACTGTGACGTCATGCGTATAAGAGATGGTTAATCGAGGTCATTGGGCGCTTCCCAAGAAGGCGTATAAAGACACAATTCGACACAGCTAGCGTTCCAATAGCAGTAATAGCACCACATGTCGACACAATCGAAACATTGGCGTGGCTAAGTTTGGAATTGAGCTGGCAAGTGCACTTTGACATTGTGTATCCGTTTTTTCGCAGTTATTGGAAAGCGCCCTATGTTTCTTGAGATATGACATTTCGCTTCTGACAATGGGGATTTTTCCGAATCTGACAAGCGCTCTGTCGTGTATTTATTTGATTTCAGCATGGATTTCATGATTTCACTTGTTCTTACCCTCGTTCTTACCAATAAGTGTGTTATATGTAGTGGAAAACTGAGTAGGTACCTAGATACTTACAGAAATGGTTCAAGGGTGTTGTGTCGCTCTATACGAGTGCGAGAATAAGACGAATACACCCGGCATAAGCATGCACCGGTTCACGAAAGACCCAAACTTGATGGAAGTGTGGCTGCACCAGACAATGCTTGATGTTTCTGCCAACATCGTGAAGCGTCGTGTAGGTTGACAAAAAATCAATAATGCCATCTGGATTACTTCGTAATTTGTAGCCTCTTGTGAAATTGGCTTCCACGTGCATCTTACTACGAAAAAACTTTATTGGCTTATGGGCTCTAGTGACTTTTTCACATGAAAATGGGAACAGTATAGCTAACCGATTCAAAATTCCCGCAAAAGTCAGAAACGAAACGTCCAAACGTCATAAATGTCAAAACGTCAAAGGTGACCTCGAAAAACCATGTATTTTCTATCTCCTAATAGTCCAGTCTTTCTTCTTCGGAAGAATTAGTGGAGGGTTGGAATTTTGTACACTCATTCCTTTGATTGTCATGAACGGCCTGTTAAGAGTCCCCTAGAATTCAAGCTCAGGAACTTTGGATAATGGCCATCAAGTGTTGAAAAGTTGTTTTTTCGGCGAAGAAGTCATTTCTTCATGACAAGATGGTCCTTTTTGTGATTGAATGATTGCGTATCACCATCTTGACAGTCACCATTCACTATTTCTACTTTTGCTTAGATGGCGGATCCAAGATGGCGGCCAAGAAGGAAAGACAGTTGACTGTCTTACTTCCATCAGTAGGAGATTTGAAAAATGTCTGATGATTGCATTTTATTTATGACATAATTTATCATGGAAATACTAAGTTTTACTTCAATATCTCAAAAAATCACTGATTTATTGAAAAAAGTTAACTTACGAGAAATTTTCAGTTATTTCAGAATATTTCAAAAACGGTCCAAGATATTTCGGAACCGTTCACAATATCTTCGTTAGCATGAAATGACGAATATATAGGGTGATTTTTATGTCTTCAGCTATTTTGGTTTCTGAAGATTTTTTTCTCCATTCCTTTTCTCGACGCGTTTGGTATTACCGTTATCTAGTCTGAAGCAATTCCCACAATGCGAAATTTATTTGCACATCATGTTCTTACTAGTTTTTGATTGATTGTGAATGTAGTTGCAGGATAAATATCACCTATACCCATGCAAACGCCAAATTCAGCAGGTTGAGGGAAGTGAAATATAAAAAAAAATACCTCAGAAACCAAAACAGCTGGAGACATCTAAACCGGCCCATATATTCGTAGTTTTATGCTTACAAAGATTTTGTGGACGGTTCCGAAATATCTTCGACCGTTTTTGAAATATTCTGAAAAATCTGAAAATTCTCCACAATTCAACTTTTTTCAATAAATCAGCGATTTCTTTAGATATCAAAGTATAACTTGGTATTTTCATGATGAATTATGTCAGAAGTGAAATGCAATCATCCGACGTTTCTTGAGTCTGCTACTATTGGAAATAAGACAGTCAACTGTTTTTACTTCTTGGCCGCCATCTTGGATCCGCCACCCACGCAAAAGTGGAAATAGTATGGGGTCATTATCAAGATGATGATTCGCAATCATTCATGTACAAAAAGGACAATCTTGCTGTAAGGAAATGACTTCTTCGCCGAAAAAGCGACTATTTAACACTTGATGGCGATTATCCCAAGTTCCTAAGCTCGGATTTTAGGGGAGTTTTTATAGGTCATTTAAGACTATCAAAGGATTATGTGTACAAAATTTCAACCCTCTACTATTTTTTCCAAAGTTGATACTATTTTTTGAACATAGTGACTGGACTATAAAATTGGAAAGGTCGATTGTATTGATCGAAAGCGGATTCCAAGGACGATGCGATCACAGACATTCATAAACATCCGGTATAATGCCTTGAGAGATTTTTTTTTTTTGCAGAGCCAAGGAGGCGGCGCAGTTCAACGTGATAATGGTGAGAATTTGTTCTTTTTCCACTTCCTCTCTGCCTTTCTTCTGTAGGATTAGATCGTGTATTGACCTTACCAAACCAGGGAGGTATTTTATTCCATTGTAAATATGTATATTGTTACGTATCTCGCGTACGGGTTCGGATATACCTAATTGAGACGATCGTTTTATTCACGTCATTATTCACTTGGGAATATCGCTGTGACTCCTACACTGAGAGAAAAGTTTCATTTATAGGTAATAAATACTTGTTGCAACTGCTGCTTGCAACTGATCAGCCCCCCTCCAAGACCTCAAAACCCCGGGGTGGAATTTCTGTCAATTTTGGGTATGTTGTAGGGCATTCAAGTCTGAACAGAATATCAAATTTTCAGGACGTACATATTTTTTCCAAGTTTTCAGAGATTCTTCCACTACTTTTACTATATCATATACATTTGACGGAACAAATCAAAATATTCCAATAGAACTATGAAATTTTTCATCGTGTTTGGTTCAGAATTGCTGCAACATTTGCAGTCTTCACATACCCAACTGTGCATACTTGAAGTCTTATGAAAAATTGAGCTTGATTTGATATTATTCGGAATTATAAGTTTTCAGATTTATGACAGCAACAAAAAAAAAGCCTTCGATGGAATTTTTCTGGAACCTAAAAAATTTGGAAAGAACGCAAAATTCTAAACAAAATCTGTGATTTTCACGACTACAGTATTCCTTTTGAGGTCAAAATCTATTTTTCTTGGGCTATAAGCGGAACAATTCTGTGGCTAGGAGGTACCTATTCCCTCGCCTGTCCCAGCTCTTCATATTGAATTGGTCACTCACAAATAATATTCACGAAGCTACATATTGTTTCAGAGGCAGTTGCGAGAGTGGACGCCAATGAAGTTTCCATCCAACAACGCGATGATGATTCGCTAGAAAAGCGTTTTCTTCCTCTTCTCCTCCCCCTCATAGGTCTGATTGGTGGTGCGGTAGGTGGTGCTGTTTCCAAAGGTTAAAGTTTCAATGTTTGTATTAGTTTATCTGTGATAACAAATAAACGCAAAATGTACATTTGAAGAAATTTTGGCGATCCAATAAAACATGAATACAATAATAATGTACCTACCTATCTACTAATTTTTTTTTTCACAACTGAAGACCCAATTATAGTAGGTATACATATTGTGAGGGATCGCACTTTTGCGACTTGTTTTAAAACTCAATCTCAAGAAGGACACGGCAATGCTGGAACAGACAACAACAACCGTCAATGTCATAACCGAGTTATGACTTGATCTTCACTTCGAAACATTTCATTAGAGCTTCAAATTTATTTTCGATTGAAACTCTGAATAGCAGAATTTTGTGCGAGATTTTGTGTTTCAAGTGTATAATTAAATGTCAAAATATGCCATCAAAATTGTCAATGGACGACTTAAATAACAACAAATTGAGGTAATCAGCATCAGAGTCATTATTTCTCGCAAGGTATTTGCCAACATTTGTTGGAAATTTCATCCCAGGAGGAAATATTGTTTGGAAACTCTACCTTACCCTGAAGAAAATAATACACCTTATTGTAACTGCAAAGGTCCTTCAATAACAAAGTTCCCAAATTCCATCAGCTGTCGTAGCCAAACATGATTAATGAACTGTTTCAAAGACTAACAAGAAAAAATCTAACTTTCAAGTTTCATGTTTCAACCCATTATCCCAGAATTTTTGAAGAGTCAGAACTTTTGCAAATGTCAATAAATCAAGAGTAAATCTTTCAACCAGTTCAGCTATGAAACAATCGAAACATCAAATTAGCTTGGCTTCTACATTCCTGAATAACAAAATTTTGGATAGTGAGCTTAAACATGGAAAGGCAACTCCTTTTGTAAAAAAATCCTATGAACTGCCTGGAAACCTCAAAGGATTTAAATTTTCAAAATGTTTTTCTGTATCCTCTGTAGATATTCAAGGTGTCTCGTACAGAAAACAATCAATTTTGTTACTACACTTCTGGCCAATATTAGCGTGTCAAGAAATTTCTGCCTCAAGTTTGATGTTGATTTTTTTCTGAACCATTTGTCTGATTTGGCTAAAGTTTTTTCAATAGTAGGTTGATTCTTTGGGAATACAATCGTGATAGAAATTGCCATTGATAATTCAGTTTTGACTTTATACTGGGTGACACAAAAATGCGGTGATTTTCAATCAAAACTCTTAGCCCCTAACTTTTTGTGTTAGCAACAACAGCAACTGACATTTGATAGTCCACTGTAGCCTTATGTTCACTCGACATTTTCTTTTTTACTTTGCGTCATTATCTCTATTAATAAAGGAGATAGGTATGCAATATTTTAGAAGAACATGCTTCTTTTGAAAAGTCAAAAATTTAAAAAAGGATAAGAAACGGTTTCCAGAGAAACAGATACCAACAAGAATAATTCCGATAATTCCAATTGTCAAAGAAGTTATTCACCAAAAACATGTTTTTTAGGCGACCAACACACAAAAGCTTTCTTTACGTCCTTTTTGACGTCCCAAAAGTGTCTTTTTTTTGTACGCTAATGTCAATATTTCCCTTTTCGGCCGCTAAACCTCAATTGTTTTATTTTGTTGGGACGCTAATGTCATTCTGCTTTTTTCACGTTACATGATTTTAGACCGATTTAGCTGTTGAATATTTACATCACGAAGTAGTCGGCGGTATACCTGATTAATAAAAAGCAGGTAATCATTCAATGATGACCCAAAATCAGATGTAATAATTACATAAATTTGAAAATACAGTTATTTTCTCCGTAAGGTTGGTGCCACTGCAGTGATTTCCGAGAGTTGCAAGATTGCTACGCTACTCATCATTGGTCAATTCATGTGAATGCTGTCAAAGTCAATTTCATTATTTTGTTTTGTTGGTTATGGGTCATGCTATGCTTATTGTCGTGAAAATTGGCCCAACTAGGTCCGAAACTCGCGTGTCTGTTGGATTTCGATGTATACCGCAGCCCTCACCATGGAATAAATAGACCACCAACGTTGATGACTTGCACGATTGTGATTTTCCCGAAAGGTAGGCCAGAGAAACAGACCCTGTCTAGATTTTTGCCTTGTTTTACAGGCACCACCTCATCACAAAATGTTCATACCTACTGCTGCAGGTAAGTACCTATACAGCTTGTAATTTCAGCGAAAGCAAATTCAAAGCTGCCGCATTTGAGCTTCAGCCTATGTGGTGCCAGCGGGGTTTGAGAAAAATCGCTTTCACCATACCTCGTTCATCATTGACTTGTCTAAACTACCTACTGTCATAATAATACACCTACAAATTTTGTTTTCTAATGTCACAGGTAACTATGTTTTATAAAGAAAAGCACTCTTGCGATTGCGAGTAAGAAATCAAACAATTCAAACATCAGTATTTTGCTCAATTTTTTGTGACAGTCGCCTAAAAAATGTCGTGTGCACCTCGGCCAAAAGGTTCTTCTTTGGCCTCACCTGTTTTGCAGCCTCGGCTACGCCTCGGCTCCAAAATTTCAGATTCGGCCAAAAAACATTACCTTCATGGCCTTGATACACAAAGTACTATTTTATTGACCGGTTAACATTTTTGCATTGAAAAATCACCAAATAAAGTTCCTAACAAAAGTAAGACGGGGACCATCTACTTCTGAAAATAAAGAAAACAGTAAGCAATTGGATAATGAACAAATTAATAATGATAAATTAAATTAATTGATGTGATCAACGAATCGTAGTTCAGTAACGTGTGTTTCCTCCCCTTGATCTCCTGCATGCTTCTACTCTTCGTAACACCAGAAACGGTTACAGTTTGTTTTGTATTCCTTTTGTTATGTAACCTTGCGTCATGAATATAACTGCTGACCTGTTTCCTTTTTGCTTTTCCTGTCCTTGACCCTATGCTGAATGCACGAAATCCCATAACCCGAACCCACACTCACCCCAGACTTCCAGACTATGAGCTAGTCGTGGCCAAGACCATCAAGGGGTATATACCCGAGGAGCGATTCTCCTTGCCCCGAAGCCATGAGCGGCTTGAACTGGTCACCCAGATCAGACGGTATTAGTTTTTGATGGCATATCGAGCGGCCATTCATGACACAACAGGCGAAACACCAGCCCGGGTCATGTTTGGTCGGGAGATACGTCTCCCTTGCGATTTGCAATTTGGCACGCCAGAGGACGACCCCAAAGCTGTTGCGGAGTATGTCGACGACTTGAGACAGCGGATGCACGACGTCCATGAATCAGTGCGGGACCGGATTCGACTCTCCACCGACCGGATGAAGACACGCTACGACCTGAAGGCGAATTCAGCAGGATTTCAAGCTGATGATCTTGTCTGGATATACAATCCTCAACGGAAAAAGGGGAAGTCACCAAAGTTACACCCCGCCTGGGAAGGACCTTACACGGTGGTCAAGAGAATCAACGACGTTGTTTATCGGATCCAGCCAGCCCCGAGAACCAAAATGAAAGTTGTTCACATCGATCGTCTCGCACGTTACGCGGAGAGTAATGTTCAGCCTATTCGGGACGAACAGGGTTAAAAGGGGGGCAGTGCTACGAAGCTCGCGACCATCCTGGCTCTTTCTAGAGAAATCTAGATTTCCGCGTTGCATTCGGGAAGCATCGAGAGACTTCAGCGGTAGGTCACGACACGTCGAGACTTCTGGCGGAGGTGCCGTAGAAGGTACGCGTATAGTCTCGACGCAGATACCAGAGAAATCCTCGTGTGCTGTAAACACCATAAGGAAGCATCCAGAACCTTCGATGCCACTATGAGAGAAGAACTCGACCTGGCATCGGGAGAGTTTTAATCGAGCGATCGTGGCGTCAACATCTCGGCGGCATTGTGAATTTCTAAGCGATTATTAATTCTGTGCGTTATATAGTTGTATCGGTAGTAGCTAATAAAGTGCAGTTTGTTCACAAACAGATCAGCGCGTTTAATTTCGAGATAGGCGAACCCGTATACCGTAACATTATTGTAGTAGAAGTCGGCTGGATTCCAGAAATGTAAGCTGCTTAGATCGTTCTTAAGTGCCGGTTTTGATTATGATCAATCTATCTATAATCAGAACTGGCATTCAAGAACAATCCAAGTAGCTAACATTTCTCGAATCCAGCCGATTTCCTAGCGAAGCCGAATGAATGATTTCGCTCCCAACGTAAGTACTCTCATTGTACAAATTAAAATAACCAGTGAGTAAATTATAATTTTTATTCAGTTCAATTCATCTAAAATAACAACGAAATGGAACGTGACATGGGATAACAATCATTTTAACTTTTTTTTTTTCAAAAAGTAGGTACACAGTAATGTGCTCCAGATCTTCGCCAACTACAAAACCTATACTTCCTGTGAATTCCACTACAAAACTATAATAATGTTCATCGAAATGACTCGTCAGCAGTTTTTCAAAAACAAAGCATACGTTTCTATTCTCTGAAATAATTATATCGATTACTTGTCCAAAGCAAGGCAAACCAATGTCATCAAAGCTACATAGTAACAAAATTGATTGTTTTCTGTACGAGACACTTTGAATATCTACAGAGGATAGGAGGAGTTGCCTTTCCATGTTTAAGCTCACTATCCAAAATTTTGTTATTCAGGAATGTAGAAGCCAAGCTCATTTGATGTTTCAATTGTTTCATAGCTGAACTGGTTGAAAGATTTACTCTTGATTTATTGACATTTGCAAAAGTTCTGACTCTTCAAAAATTCTGGGATAATGGGTTGAAACATGGAACTTGAAAGTTAGATTTTTTCTTGTTAGTCTTTGAAACAGTTCATTAATCATGTTTGGCTACGACAGCTGATGGAATTTGGGAACTTTGTTATTGAAGGACCTTTGCAGTTACAATAAGGTGTATTATTTTCCTCAGGGTAAGGTAGAGTTTCCAAACAATATTTCCTCCTGGGATGAAATTTCCAACAAATATTGGCAAAAACCTTGCGAGGAATAATGACTCTGATGCTGATTACCTCAATTTGTTGTTATTTAAGTCGTTCATTGACAATTTTGATGGCATATTTTGACATTTAATTATACACTTGAAACACAAAATCTCGCACAAAATTCTGCTATTCAGAGTTTCAATCGACTATATAATACATTAAACAAGAACCAATCAAAACTCTTAAAATGCGAATGGGCAGCCACACAGCACGTCTGTACGCGTACCACCCCGGCAATGCAGGCGCCGTCCTTGACGTAAATATTATCGCTGTGGTACCGTGGTCCTTCCCCCTCTCCCAGACCAGGGCAGTGACTGTCATTTGGAGCGCATTTACGCAATGTCACTTCTGTCAATTGTCACAATCAAAATGTATGAAACTGAACATGGAAAGAACGTTTTCCATGCATTATAGGTATCATTTTCTACCATTTAAAGGTATAGTATCTCCACTTTCCTAGTAAATTTTCATTCCACACTGTTAGTTGTTAAATTTTGTGCTTTCTGATTTATAGGAGAAGAGAAAAAGAAGCTCAAGTTTTGTTGAACTGCAAACAGAACACACCCTGGTTAATTTACCAAGACCCAAGTAGCAATCCGACGTCGGGCCAATGTTGCGATTCGCGACCTGAGGTCGGCAGCCGACGTCCGCGCGACGTTGAGGCGACTCACATTTGCACCCATTTGGTCAATGAAATTCGGGTCGGTACGACGTTGGCATCCGCGACGTTGTGATTGCCGACCAAAACTCGATCAAATTCGACCATCTTACCTACGTGTAGCCAAAGTCGCCTGTCGTGTACCTAATCCGACTTATGCTAGTCGCATTAGGTGGACTTTATTCAACCTGTTTTGTACTAAAGAAATATAGCTCCAAATATAGGACGGTAAAGTTTCCCTAATCCAACCATCAGTCAAATTCAGACCAAAACTACCTACCACAATACAATATGTTGACGTATAAGATATAACAGACAACAGAGCATCTGAACTTCAATAATGAAATTTTGTGATTGGTTGATATGAAAACTTGATGCGAAGAAAATTTTACTGATGACAAGTATGTTTTGAGTCGAAAATACTCATCGCCCACCAAAAATTTGGCTGTTCTCAAAATATTTTAATTTTATATTAAAACATTCATCAATTAAAACACCGTTTCTCAAAAGAAAAGAAGACCAAAGAAGTATGTATATATACTTAATTAATCAATAGCCACCATAATTTCGTTTCTCGAGTTCAAAAATGATAAATTCAATAATTTCAAAGATTTTCATTGGCATTTCTTCAACATGGCGTCTTCTTGTTGTTTTGATATTGGAAGAAAAAATGGCCGCGTCGGCTCTTTCTACCTATACTGACTAAATCCGACTAAGTTTTATACGAGTATAAATTTCTAGACCAATTCCGACCAATTCTGACTTCTGGTTTGATTTATTGTACCAATGCCGACCTAATCCGACCTATAGTCGGCGTATATACAATAATTGCACCAAAACGCCGTGCCCAAGTCCAGGGCCACCCAGCATAGCGGTTAATAATGTCCATTGTTGCTGCGGTCCCGGCCGTTTTCGCCCAGGGCCGGGCCGGCGCTAGGTATTTTGCCGTCTGAACCAAAGCTCAATTTTTCCGCTTTCATCGGACGTGATCTAACAATGGTTAAGTCTATATACCTATGTCCTATACCCATATTATTTTTGGATTTTACTACACTTTATACAACCCCGGGTGCAATCTCAACAATAAGATTTGAAAACTGGTGCACGACGTTTCCGCGTGCCAGTTAATTTCCGGACCTCTCAAATTACGCCTGGAATCTAACACAGGGGCGGCGCCACGGCTTCTTGAAGTGAAAAAAATACAAAATGAAATTTTGGAACATTTTGCCTCCAGAATTTGCCACCCCTGGAGTTTGCCGCCTGAATCAGGGGCTTCGCCGATTCATGCCTAGCGCCGGCCCTGCGGGGATGAAATCTGGACGACAGTTACACCAGATTAGACTGGTCGCATTAGGTACAAAAATATACACCGAATCCAACGTTGGATACGCCAACGTCCAGCCGACGTTGCATATCCCAACGTTGGGTATGCCGACGTCAGCCGACGTTGTCAAGCTTGCCCAGATATAACTACAGACTGATTTGGTCGCATTAGGTATAAAAATACCCACCGTGTCCAACGTTGGGTATCCCAACGTCCATCCGACGTTGGATGCGCCAACGTTGTATTTACCGACGTCGTGCCAACGTCGGTTTTAGTTGCATGGGGGACGTCGGGTCGCCGACGTAAAGGCAACGTTGTTCCAACGTCGCCTCGTGACTTTCAAATATTGGTCGCCATCCGACCAAAATTTGCACTAATTCCGACGTCGGAATTGGTAAAAATTTGGTCGGAAGTCGGGTAAATGTTACTTGAGGAGGAATCTCAATTCTATCTATTCACGGACTTCACCAAAAATGGCTTCACACCCCACAAAGACGGCGGCTTTCCAATTCACAAGCAGACGCTTCTGCTACATCGAAGAAAAATGTCATTCGGTTCCATTAAAAACATTGAATCAAGATTCAACTTTGCATGTGAAGACTCTCCCCAGCCTGTTACAATATTTGAGTGAATTGTGATAACATAAAGTGTAGGCAATAGTTTATTTGATAATCTGTCCATGCATGCTTTACTACAGTATGTGTCTTGAATCTCAACTTCGTGTCACTACCTACTTACCGTTCAAGCAATAATCATGTTTTTTGAGTATGTTCCTCGACTCTAAACATCGTCTTACTTCCGTAGTGTTTCATTAAATTATTAAAACAAGTTCAGTGCATATAACGCATTTTACTCAATTTCCTTTTACAAATAATTTGCATTGAGAAAAATTGTATGTCTACATCGTGTCAATCGATCAAAACGTTCCATCTCCATTGGCTCATTTAGAGAATTTCTGAAAGCTCCTGCACTTTCCAAAATCAGTCGAAGGATTCCTTATTGCTAAAAAAAAAAAATCCTTCAAGTATTTCAGTAGAATCAATCATAGCTGAACTTCCTATAACCTACGCGGGTCTTGTCCATTCTCAGGTAGAATATCCTCCGATTTGTCCATTTCGCAGTAACACGCTGAATTTGGTAATGAATTTCAGTGTAGCTGGATATGGCATGAAAGCCACTTCTGATTCTGAATAGGTCTACTGCACTTTTTGTGTGGAAGCATTTTTCATCTTCCGATTTCCAACTGCAACTAACCTGCAAACTCGAACGTCGAACGTCAAACAATGACGTTTCCAACTTGACGTATTTACCGACGCAGCATCTCGATTCCGTTGCCAACGTTAAGAAAAAAGCGCTATTGCGCTAATAAGAACGCAGTTTATTATGATGATGAAGTGAATATTAAAAACCATTTTGAGTAAAGAATAAGATTACCCTGATTATTCAGTGTACACCACAAAGTTCTTTGTGAAATTTCAACCATTTGAACAACACTGGTAGAACCAGAACCTTGGGTAGCGCTCTGTCGATTCACTATGTAGTCTTACCAAATACAATGCGTTGTACGCTTAATCGTCAGATAATTTTTTAATAATATCATTTCGTTATAATCCCAATGCAAGAAAATACAACTCGCCCTATGGGCTCGTTGTATTTTCAGCTTTGGGATTATAACTCATAATATTACTAAAAAATTATCGACAATAATCGTACCACTCATTGTATTACTACTGAAAATAAATTTGAAGCTCTAATGAAATGTTTCGAAATGAAGATCAAGTCATAACTAGGTTATGACATTGACGGTTGTTGTTGTCTGTTCCAGCATTGCCGTGTCCTTCTTGAGATTGAGTTTTAAAACAAGTCGCAAAAGTGCGATCCCTCACAATATGTACACCTACTACAATTGGGTCTTCAGTTGTGAAAAAAAAATTAGTAGGTAGGTAGGTACATTATTATTGTATTCATGTTTTATTGGATTGCCAAAATTTCTTCAAATGTACATTTTGCGTTTATTTGTTATCACAGATAAACTAATACAAACATTGAAACTTTAACCTTTGGAAACAGCACCACCTACCGCACCACCAATCAGACCTATGAGGGGGAGGAGAAGAGGAAGAAAACGCTTTTCTAGCGAATCATCATCGCGTTGTTGGATGGAAACTTCATTGGCGTCCACTCTCGCAACTGCCTCTGAAACAATATGTAGCTTCGTGAATATTACTTGTGAGTGACCAATTCAATATGAAGAGCTGGGACAGGCGAGGGAATAGGTACCTCCTAGCCACAGAATTGTTCCGCTTATAGCCCAAGAAAAATAGATTTTGACCTCAAAAGGAATACTGTAGTCGTGAAAATCACAGATTTTGTTTAGAATTTTGCGTTCTTTCCAAATTTTTAGGTTCCAGAAAAATCCCATCGGAGGCTTTTTTTTTGTTGCTGTCATAAATCTGAAAACTTATAATTCCGAATAATATCAAATCAAGCTCAATTTTTCATAAGACTTCAAGTATGCACAGTTGGGTATGTGAAGACTGCAAATGTTGCAGCAATTCTGAACCAAACACGATGAAAAATTTCATAGTTCTATTGGAATATTTTGATTTGTTCTGTCAAATGTATATGATATAGTAAAAGTAGTGGAAGAATCTCTGAAAACTTGGAAAAAATATGTACGTCCTGAAAATTTGATATTCTGTTCAGACTTGAATGCCCTACAACATACCCAAAATTGACAAAAATTCCACCCCGGGGTTTTGAGGTCTTGGAGTGTAGGAGTCACAGCGATATTCCCAAGTGAATAATGACGTGTATTCATTGTAGTACGCAGTTATGAACAGTGTGTGTTCAAAACGATCGTCTCAATTATATCCGAACCCGTACGCGAGATACGTAACAATATATTTACAATGGAATAAAATACCTCCCTGGTTTGGTAAGGTCAATACACGATCTAATCCTACAGGAGAAGGTGGAGAGGAAGTGGAAAAAAAACAAATTCTTACCATTATCACGTTGAACTGCGCCGCCTCCTTGGCTCTGCAAAAAAAAAATCTCTCAAGGCATTATACCGGATGTTTATAAATGTCTGTGATCGCATCGTCTCTGGAATCCGCTTTCGATCACTACAATTGACCTTTCCAATTTTAGGAGATAGAAAATACATGGTTTTTCGAGGTCACCTTTGACGTTTTGACGTTTGTGACGTTTGGACGTTTCGTTTCTGACTTTTGCGCGAATTTTGAATCGGTTAGCTATACTGTTCTCATTATCATGTGGGGAAAGTCACTAGAGCCCATAAGGGGGTTTTTAATGGACGAAGCGATAAAGTTTTTTCGTAGTAAGATGCACGTGGAAGCCAATTTCACAAAAGGCTACAAATTACGAAGTAATCCAAATGGCATTATTGATTTTTTGTCAACCTACACGACGCTTCACGATGTTGGCAGAAACATCAAGCATTGTCTGGTGCAGCGTGATCCCTGCTGGTGCTGGTGCAGCCACACTTCCATCAAGTTTGCGTCTTTCGTGAACCGGTGCATGCTTATGCCGGGTGTATTCGTCTTATTCTCGCACTCGTATAGAGCGACACAACACCCTTGAACCATTTCTGTAAGTATCTAGGCACTCAGTTTTCCACTACATATAACACACTTATTGGTAAGAACGAGGGTAAGAACAAGTGAAATCATGAAATCCATGCTGAAATCAAATAAATACACGACAGAGCCCTTGTCAGATTCGGAAAATTCCCCATTGCCAGAAGCGAAATGTCATATCTCAAGAAACATAGGGCGCTTTCCAATAACTGCGAAAAGAAGGATACACAATGTCAAAGTGCACTTGCCAGCTCAATTCCAAACTTAGCCACGCCAATGTTTCGATTGTGTCGACATGTGGTGCTATTACTGCTATTGGGACGCTAGCTGTGTCAAATTGTGTCCATATGTGTCGAATTGTGTCCTTATACGCCTTCTTGGGAAGCGCCCAATGACCTCGATTAACCATCTCTTATACGCATGACGTCACAGTAAAGAGAGACAACGGAAAATTGGAGACCTCAATTGCGCCTGTTACTGCATATTTCGGCCTGGCCCATGCCTGCCGCGATCACAGATTCTTTTCGACACTCCGTACATTACAGCGTGTCTTGACTTTGACCTTTGTAATTTTGAGAATGGGTAGACCATCAAAAATGAAGCTGACTTGACGATTTTTTTCGGAATCCGACTTCTCTATGACACCTCAGTCGCTACCTACCTTTGCAACTAGGTACTATTCAGGGGACCAATTTTTGAGAATAAGTATACATGAAGTTGCGTATGCGCTTTGCGTACGAAAATTTACGTAGGTATACGTTTCCGTGTGCCAATTTTTGAGCAGTGTTCGCAAAACGGAAAACGTTCGAATTGGGTATTCGTGAATAAACGCATGGTAGGCGCGGCAACAATGCAAAGATCGGTGCATTTTATCTATTCAAGCCACGCCAAGCCTACCGAAATATAAACTGCTCACAAATTGAAGTGGATATTTTTAAAAAATGTTTTTTTTTAAATCGCCACAAAATTCTTAAAAATCACTCGATTGTGAAACCGCTTGCACTGTTTTGAAGAAAAATGTCAATATTTTCAAGAACTACTGAAGTCCTCCACAAAAATCACATGGATATGTCTAATACAGGGTGATGAAGAAAGTCGTTCAGTTTTGTTCTTTTTTACTCTCGTGTAGGAGATTGTTCATCCACCCTGCACACCTATATTTACTTGGATCTTATATTCTGCAGCTTATGTAACTCGTCAGTTTTTAGTTTTTCGCTTTCCGTTGCGTACTTACCAAAATATAGCCTTTTCACTTTCCAAAGTCGTTTTATCGATGAATCTACTAAATCCGGACGCTACTGGATTTTTTTTTGTACTAAGCAATGCCACTTGGTACTTTTAGAACGATTTTTTGCGCAGATTTCAAAATTAATGAAGGTATGGCGTCTCAACCATCTGATGTATACAGGGTGTCGCAAGAAATTCATTTATAAGATTCATTTTATTTCGAAATAATCAGTAGCAAAATGCCGTTGCAAAGATCAACTCCAGGTAAGTTCGATATCGTGGCAAATATCTTGCGGAATGGTACAAGGCAAAGAGAAATTGTCAATTTGGTGAACGTATCACAAAGTGTCATCGGTGGGCAAAGAGACGACTCCTGGCCACTGGCAGTGCCCCAATTACACATGGAGAAGGTCGGAGAATAATTCCGGTAATGGACGATCTCTTCTTGTTAGACATAAAATTGTGAAATTGAAAAGTGAAATTTTCTAAAACCTGTAATAAGGTGTCAGAAACAAATTTCTTCGTTCATGCGACACCCTGTATATTTTGATGTAGTCTTTCATTTGAAATCTGCTCAAAAAATCGTTTTAAATGTACCAAGTGGCATTGTTTTGTAAGCACCAAAAAATCCAGTAGCCCCCCGGATTTATTCATTGACAAAATGACTTTGGAAAGTAAAAAGGCTATATTTTGGTAAGTACGCAACGGAAAGCGGAAAAATAAAAACTAACGAGTTACATAAGCTACAGGCTATAAGATCCAAACAAGTATAGGTGTACAGGGTGAATAAACAATCTCCTGCATGAGATTAAAAAAGAACAAAACTGAACGACTTTTTTCATCACCCTGTATTAGACATATCCATGTGATTTTTGTGGAGGACTTCAGTAGTTTTTGAAAATATTGACATTTTTCTTCAAAACAGTGCAAACGGTTTCACAATCGAATGATTTTCAAGAATTTTCTGGCGATTTTAGAAAAACCTTTTTTTAAAAATATCCACTTCAATTTGTGAGCAGTTTACGTCTGGAGACTTTCCCTTGAAGACGCTTGAACATAATTCAGGAAATGAAAAACGACCACAACACAGTTTTTTCCGTAGGCTTTGAATCTGTCGACGGAAAATGTCTGTGGATATCGCTTACAGGGGGCAATATTGAAAAATTTTCTTATATTTGACGCCCTATCCTATAGGAATCGATTCCGATTTTCATATACAGGGTGTTTCATGACTTATACGACATAGCTTAAGGATATATCCAGTTTTTTGAGGCGGATCCGGATCTAGCTTCGAAATTTTTCTAAGATCCTGCGTTTCAAAGTTACAGGGTGATTTATGTATTTTGGTCAAAACTTTGATAGGTCATAACTTTGGAACAAATGGATGGAATCGAATGAAATTTGACAGGAAAAGTTTCTTACTAAGAACAATCACAATGACCAACGAGGCATGAAAAAATCCAGGGCTGGACTGAAAAAAATGGCCCTCTAATTTTTGGGCAAAAATAGTTGTTTATACAACAAGGGACTAAAGTGGATTTTTAATCCCGGGGGTGAAGTTTGTTGCTCGAGGGCCCTTTGGGCCCGAGGGCAACAAATCACCCTAAGGGATTAAAAATAACTTTAGTCCCGTGTTGAATACAAGACTTTTCGCAATACCGGAATATTTTCTGAAGCCGAGGAATTACAAAAAGAAATTCCAGTTTTTGGTGCTTTCAATAAATAAGAAGGCTGAATCGCTAAACGTAGGTACCTATAGCAACCATAGCAAACTGAAGTGTGTTGTCAAACAATGAACACAAATTTGACGTTCGAAATTTTCTACATGGGCATTTTCAGTGAAAATGTATGAAGATTCCATTCCACAAGAAGTTTTGAACGAAGCCTTCCAAGCGAAGAAAAATCTGCAGCCGAAGTCGCGAAGTCGCTTGGTTTATGAATCGAAGAAATCGCTAATATTGATTGACAAGAGAACAAACAACTAAATCCATGGTGGAGGCTCCAGATGGTACTTACCTTATACATTGGTACATAACTACCTTCTAATCAAGATACATACGTAGATCCGCAGTTCGAAATAATTTATAAGTACGGTTGAAATTATTGTAAGCCCCATTTTCTAGTGAGAACCTAATTATCCTTTTTTTTTAGGTTGCTGTATTATTTGGACTTTGTGGGGCGTTCAGGTGAAAGTACCCTATCATATGGCGAAGAGATCACCATAAGAGATTCAGAAGAACGTTGGTCCGTGGTGCACACCTACGATGCTTTTCGCAATGCCGAAGTTATTACAATAATATTAAAGATATTTGCCACAATTGAAAAACATAGAAACAAACTTTTATTTCAGGTACGAGATTGAAGATGGATACAAATACCTAGAATACATAATGTAGAACATCAATAAATAACTATGTAATAACTAAGCTTTCGTACGTCGCTTGTTTTGCCGTCTCTTCCAGCTCGGGTGGAGTAAAGGAATCTTCTGAATCTGAACAATCTATTGCTATAGCCGATCACTTTCGTTATTGAAAGCCGAACTTCCCACGTACAACAACCACAACGAAACTCAGAAGCTAGATGTCAGTTTGAAAAATTAATTATTTCAAACTGACATGCCGGCACTGTATCCCGTCAAATATTATTATTGCCCGCTTTCAAAAAGCGGGGCTAAAATTCTACTTTAGTCCCGCAAAAGTGGGAGTAAAGTTGTTGTTATCGTTACGGTATTGCGAAAAGGCCTTTTCGCATCGGATTCCTAAAAAAATAACATTGTATTTGGAAAGTTCAGAAAAAATGCTACAGAATCAGTCATCCAATACGAACGGCACACCTCAGTAGGTTTAGTAAAAAAAAAATTAAAAAAAAATTAAAATTTAAATAGCGATATTTTCTGAATGATTTGAGATAATTCATTGCATTTACTACTTTTCAAACAGGAAACGAGCAAAATTTTCAATCAAAAAAATTCAAAACTCCTAATAATAGGTGATAAATACATTACATGTTATTTACAAATGGTTTTCAAAATGCCCTCCCCCAACTTCGACGCATTTTCTACATCTCGTCAATAAATGTCTAGTGGCTTTTCGAATGGTTGGTCTATTGTTCTGCAATTCATTAGCATCTGCAATGATCTTTCCTCTCCAATCCTTCCTGGTGTTTATTTCCGTCTTGTAGACCTCGCCTGTGCGTCTCTAACAACCCAGGCAAAACATTTTGGAGGAAGTTTAGATAGCCTTCCCTCGTCAGCCGTTCCTCAAAGAAATGTGGCCCAATCAAAGTGTCGTCAACCACTCCGCACCACAAATTCAGTGAAAACCTCTGCTGAGAGTTCTTTAGTACCGCGGCAAAAGGTTTTCGTATGCCCATATGTGCGAATTTTTCAGTTTCAGTTTTGAAGGTTCTCTTCATTTTTTCGTTTCTCTTCGGTTCCGTTTTCGCCGCCCGCGTTGTACAAAGACAATTCCGGACTTCTCATTATTGTTATTGTGTATCACTACATTTTTCAACCCACAACCTCCCCTATCGTAACGCGCTGGACATCAGTGGACCACAGGGAGCGCTCTCTCCATCTCACGGTGCCGGACGTCACAAGGTAGGTCCTTTTTAATTTTTTACTTCAATACTTAAGACAGTGTAACCCAGCTGAAACATCTTGGCGTGATTCTCTCAGAAACCGTTTACCCAATACAATTCTTCTTTTTTGTAAAATTGAGCCCTAAATGTAAGCTTCAATCAGAAGCTAGAGCTAGAGAGGTGCCGGTGTCTGCAGCTGCTCTACTTCCCAAAATATGGCAATTTGAACAGGCCTCGGAACAGGCACATAATTATGGAGATTTATGATCAGCAGAAAGAACAATTCTACATCAGGATGCAATTGGGGCACCGTCTAATTTTTCATGAAACGTCAGCGAATACTTGGATGCAGAATACCCCCATCGCTGGATTGGTGTCGCGGGGGTCCTCATTCCTGGCTCCCAGATCTCCTGATCTCACAGTCCTAGATTACTATGTATGGAGCCACATGAAAGATCTAGAGGTCTACAAGACGGAAATGAACACCAGGAAGGATTGGAGAGGAAAGATCATTGCAGATGCTAATGAAACGTGGAACAATAGACCAACCATTCGAAAAGCTACTAGACATTTATTGACGAGATGTAGAAAATGCGTCGAAGTTGGGGGAGGGCATTTTGAAAACCATTTGTAAATAACATGTGATGAATGCAATGAATTATCTCAAATCATTCAGAAAATATCGCTATTTAAATTTTTATTTTTTTTTTATTTTTTTTTTTACTAAACCTACTGAGGTGTGCCGTTCGTATTGGATAGCTGATTCTGTAGCATTTTTTCTGAGCTTTCCAAATACAATGTTATTTTTTTAGGAATCCAATGCGAAAAGGACTTTTTTGCCCAAAAATTAATGGGGGCCATTTTTTTTAGTCCGGCCCTGGATTTTTTCATGCCTCGTTGGTCATTGTGATTGTTCTTAGTAAGAAACTTCTCCTGTCAAATTTCATTCGATTCCATCTATTTGTTCCAAAGTTATGACCTATCAAAGTTTTGACCAAAATACATGAATCACCCTGTAACTTTGAAACGCAGGATCTTAGAAAAATTTCGAAGCCAGATCCGGATCTGCCTCAAAAAACTGGATCTATCCTTAAGCTATGTCGTATAAGTCATGAAACACCCTGTATATATATTATAATCGTAACTCCTTTCACCCATCTGGGTGTCGAGGTGTCAGACACCCAGTGTCCGATTTATCCTGATTATAAATATATGCATAACACTTGATAGGTTGATCAACAAAACGAAACTGCATTTGAAGAAAGAGATGAAGTTTAAAAATGATCGAAAACAGTCATTTTTTATTTTGAAGACTCAGTAAATTTTCTTTCATTTTAGTAAATGGATTTCATTGTAGCTTCGAACTTCTACTGAACTTGACTCAACTTTTCAAAGTCAAACTTTTGAAAAAGAAATATTGCTTGATAATTTTGTTAACTAACCTATCGGGTGAGATCCGTATATTTATAATCAGGATGAAAAGCTTAATCAATTCCTATTGTAAGATACACGGAGTCCAATTTGAGAAAACTTCTCGATGATTCGCGATAGACGACAGAGAATTCTGATGCCTCCGAAACCTGTGAAAAAAAGTGGTCTTGAATTTTTGAAACTATGCTCGAGCACAAGCTCCAGAAGGGGGTATAATTCATATGTGAACACCCTGTACCATTATAAAAATTGAAGGAGCAACCGATAAAACGATCAAGGAATGACGAAGGACGAATGAATGCCTCAGACATCTGAAAGACGTTGGTTGTGAAAATATGACTCGTGTATAATTCACATTCAGATCCTTAATACAGAGTGCAAAAAATTTAATCATGGATAGATCTCGTCAAAAGGTGAGAAAAACGTAACTCGACAGTTGTCGATCTTGACAATTTCACCTCTGCCCTCTGCACCTCTCACCCTTATTTTCCTTTTCCCCTCTGCACCCCTCACCCTTTAGGGAAGAAAAAATTGTCGAGATCGACAACTGTCGAGAGCTCGTGGTTCCACCACTAGGACTACTACCAACTTTCTATGCCTCTTTTTTTTCTGAATTTGACAGGTAGATAAATATATGATTTTGACAAACTAGCCAACGCTGAATTCAGGCTGATTTGGTCGGAATGTTCCTGAGTTACAAGTTTTTGAAATCCAAAAAACGTGAACTATGAAGGGCTGTATCTTTGACGATGGACCGAACTCTGCAAAGTGGTTTATGAGTTTTCGTTTAATTTTGACTAGATCTACTTAATATTTTGACAAGGTCTACTTACAGTTGAATTTGTTGTTCAGTTGGAGACAACTTAACATTATTATTTCCAAAAACCTGGAACTCGTTGGTGGGAAGCAAATGCAAAGTTTTAACGAAGACTGCAGACGATGAAAAAAAAAATGAAACATCGTGACAAGTCTCGAACAGTGTCCCTGGTGCTGACAAAGATTGAGAAGAATGACAGATGTGTATGAGTAATCCTTCTTTCAGGACGCAATCGTGAAGTTATTCCGTGCTGTATCTCATTACCCGCCTGACTCGGCACCATGATCGCCACATACCTTCAGCAATGCTGTTTGTTTTATTGATAACAATGAAAACATTAATACCTAAGCTCACTTCATCATAAAAGCGTATACGCAAAGTGACTTGCACCAGTCCAGGTCCGCTCGCAGCAAAACGTATGGAAACGTCCGCATCGATGCGCATACGTAAAGAAACGATGACAAAAATTGGAATTTACAGAAATCGCAAACTTGCGAACGTTTCTTAAAGTTGCGGAGAGTAGAAAATTGGCCCCCAGTGCGATACGAGAGTAGATAATAGCTATTTACGATACGAGTGTTGAAAGTGACAGGTATTATTTTGTGAGCGGGGACGCTTGCGAAACGAGCATCAGCGAGTAGAGCAACACCGCGAACAAAATAAGACACTTTTAACGCGTGTATCGTACAGAATTTCATCTACAATGGTCTTTGGAATGTTTGGTAAATGTCAGAATTCATTGAAAATATGACAAGAACGCGCAGAATCATCATTTTCTTACGTCGCCCATGACGACGTGCTAAAAGTGACGGGTATTATTTAACGCTTGTAGATAATAGTGTATTATTGGAGAGTGCATAAAAAACGGCCACCGCTGTAGCATCGTTGTTCCGTATCCGATCTTAGACATTTAAGAGCCGGTTCAAATGGGATAATGTCTCCTATGATTCGACAGTAAAAGATATTTCCTTGATCATAATGCTCCTGAGCACTGACAGTCAACTTTTGTTTTTCAAATAGCAAACATATTTTCTTGATCCCTTTCTCATTTCTCACGCTTATATCTGAATATAATGATGCATCAATATCACACTTTTTGTTATCAAACACGAAGAAACAAATAAGGCAGCGAAATGAACTGCTCAACAATTGAAGTGGTCCACTCGAACATTTTGCCCGATTTCAAATGGAAATATCTCAAAAAAAATTTACCGATTCTCAAAAGTGCAGTGTTTTTGGATAGCTCATTCTTTTCACTATAAAGTGCTACAATAGACCAAAAAATTGATGACATAATGCATGATATACAAGGCGACAACAGCAGGAGTTTCAAAATGTTTCATTTTGAAGCAAGTCCCACTTCTGCCAAAAAAATTGCCGAATCTTTCTGATTATATTTTTATTAAAAGCACATCCATGACCCGAAACGGTTTTTCAAATTCTCGCCTATCTTTTTTGGTTACAGGGTCATGTAAAAGAAAAACAACTTTTTGTTTTTGTAGTGCTAACTTTTTTGCTTGTTAACCGATTTTCACAATTTGGAGCTTATGTCGAAGCGAAGACCTCAGGTAAGAGGAATCCATTAACATAATTGGATTAACACATGATTTCAAGAAGGCATGTTGCATCAAATGTGACCTGAGCATGAAATAAGGCCGGAATCCAATTTGGGGAAATTTTTCAAGAAGAATCAACTTGTCGTTGAAGAAACCACTCATTACGAACATTTCAAGATCACTCTTGCTTATTTGGGGCGATTATTAACGACGGAAAACCCAAATAAGGACTGCATGTTTTCACAGGCGGACCGATGCTCTTGCTTACCTGAAAATACACGTAACCTATGTTACGAGAAGCACTGGTCGAGTTTCCTTCAGGATTTGGACAGTCAACAGACCCAAGTAACATTAACTTGACTTCCGATTAAATTTCCACCAATTCCGACGTCGGAGTGAGTACAAATTTTGGTCGGATGGCGACCAATCTTTGAAAGTCACGAGGCGACGTTGGAACAACGTTGCCTTTACGTCGGCAACCCGACGTCTCCCATGCAACTAAAACCGACGTTACCACGACGTCGGTAAATACAACGTTGGCACATCCAACGTCGGATGGACGTTGGGATTATCAACGTTGGACACGGTGGGTATTTTTATACCTAATGCGACCAAATCAGTCTGTAGTTATATTTCGGCAAGCTTGTCAACGTTGGCTGACGTCGGCATACCCAACGTTGGGATCTGCAACGTCGGCTGGACGTTGGCGTATCCAACGTTGGATTCGGTGTATATTTTTGTACCTAATGCGACCAGTCTAGTCTGGTGTAACCGTTGTCCAGATTTCGGTCGGCAGGGCCGGCGCTAGGCATGAATCGGCGAAGCCCCTGATTCAGGCGGCCAATTCCAGGGGTGGCAAATTGTGGAGGCAAAATGTTTTTAAATTTCATTTTTTTTTCACTTCAAGAAGCCGTGGCGCCGCCCCTGTGTTAGATTCCAGGCGTAATTTGGGAGGTTCGAAAATTAACTGACACGCGGAAACGTCATGCACCAGTTTTCAAATTTTATTGTTGGGATTGCACCCGGGGTTGTATAAAGTGTAGTAAAATCGAAGAATAATATGGGTAGGTATAGGACATAGGTATATAGACTTGACCATTGTTAGATCACGTCCGATGAAAGCGGAAAAATGGAGCTTCGGTTCAGACGGCAAAATACCTAGCGCCGGCCCGGCCCTGGGCGAAAACGGCCGAGACCGCGGCAACAATGGACCTTATTAACCGCTACGCTGGGTGGCCTTGGACTTGTGCACGGCGTTTTGGTGCGATTGTATATACGCCGACTACAGGTCGGATTAGGTCGGCATTGGTGCAATAAATCAAACCAGAAGTCAGAATTGGTCGGAATTGGTCTAGAAATTTATACTCGTATGAAACTTAGTCGGATTTAGTCAGTATAGGTAGAAAGAGCCGACGCGGCCATTTTTTCTTCCAATATCGAAACAACAAGAAGAGGCCATGTTGAAGAAATGCCAACGAAAAATCTTTGAAATTATTGAATTCACCATTTTTGAAATCGAGAAACGAAATTATGGTGGCTATTGATTAATTAGGTACATATACATACTTCTTTGGTCTTCTTATCTTTTGAAAAACGGTATTTGATTTAAGGAATGTTTTATTATAAAATTCAAATATTTTGAGAACAGCCAAATTTTTGGTGGGCGATGAGTGTTTTAGACTTAAAACATACTTGTTCATCAGTCAAATTTTCTTCGCATCAAGTTTTCATATCAACCAATCACAAAATTTCATCATTGAAGTTCAAATGCTCTGTTGTCTGTTATATCTTATACGGCAACATATTATACTGCGTTAGGTAGTTTTGGTCTGAATCTGACTAATGGTTGTAATAGGGAAACTTTACCGTCCTATATTTGGAGCTATATTTCTTCAGTACAAAACAGGTTAAATAGAGTCCATCTAATGCGACTAGCGTGAGTCGGATTAGGTACACGACAGGCGACTTTGGCTACACGTAGGTAAGATGGTCGGATTTGGTCGAGTTTTGGTCGGCAATCACAACGTCGCGGATGCCAACGTCGTACCGACCCGCATTTCGTTGACCAAATGGGTGCTAATGTGGGTCGCCTCAACGTCGCGCGGACGTCGGCTGCCGACCTCAGGTCGCGAATCGCAACGTTGGCCCGACGTCGGATTGCTACTTGGGGAGGGTCGATAGAAACAGTCAAAAGTAACAATAAGTACGTATGTTTGTAGGAAAGCAAAGGTATCAGTTCTCCTGTGAAAACAAGCAGTCCTAATTTGGGTTTTCCGTCGTTAATTGTGGCCCCAAATAAGCGAGACTGAACTTAAAATATTCGCAATGAGTGGTTCTTTCAATGACAAGTTGATTCTTGTTGAAAAATTCCCCCAAATCGGATCTCGGCCTTATTTCATGCTTAGGTCACATTTGATGCAACCCTCCTTCTTAAAATTATGTGTAAATTCAATTTTGTTGTTCGATTCCTCTTGACTGAGGTCTTCGCTTCAACATAAGCAGCAAATTGTGAGAATTGGTTAACAAACAAGAAAGTTACCACTACAAAAAGAAAAAGTTGTTCCATTCCATCACCCTGTAACCAAAGAAGATAGGCGGGAGTTTTGAAAACCGTTCCGAGCCATGGATGTGCACTTCTCAAAAATGTAATCAGAAAGACTCGGAGATTTTTCTGGCAAAACTGGGACGTGCTTTAAATTGTAACATTTTAGCACTCTTCCCGTTGTCGCCCTGTACATCATGCATCATGTATTCAATTGTTTGATCTATTGTTGCATTTTATAGTGGAAAGATCGTGCTATCCAAAAACACTGCACTTCTCAGAATCAGTCAATTTTTTTTCGAGATATTCGTGTTTGAAATCGGGCGAAATTTTCGAGTGGACCACATCAATTGTTGAGCAGTTTATTTACACATCACAGTAGCATCTGAACACCTACGATATGCACATATTCCGGTAGGCTGGGTGCAGAATGATGTTGATTGATTGAAAATCAGTATAAGTAGGTATTCGGCCAAACCGAATATTCGGCCGAAGTAGCCGAATACCGAATATAAAGCGAATATTCGGTGCAACCCTACCGAGGATGTCTCAATAATTTTTCATTCTCACAATACATACAAAAGAATGACAGATGACAGCCAAACACTAATGGGCTCTTTTCAGGAAACAACCATGTTTGTATACCAAATATCAAGTCGATCCAGTCAACGTTACGGCAGTTATCGTGGAAGATCACAGACAGACACACACACACACACATACACACACACAGACAGACATCATTCTGAAAATGGTCTTAATCGTCTTGGGGGACCTCAAAACGGATATATCCGGTGAAATCTCAAAACTTTTTGTCTGCACGATTACAATACTTTCCCTCCGTGTTCGTGGGTGGGCCGGGAAAGTGAAATATAAAATAGTAAGTGAAATTGAAAAATAAACAAGTCTTAGAGACGGACAGCTTTTTTTTCAAATTTGGAAACATCTTGACATCTACATTTTGAAAAAACAAACGCCTGACTTACTCTGTGCTTTTAAACATCATTTTGCACCCAGCCTACCGGTTTGTGTGCATATCGTGAGTATTCTAATGATGCTACTGACTGTGATGCGTGAAAAAATTTCGCATTTGATTTTTTTTCTTCGTGTTTGATAACAAAAAGTGTGATATTGATGCATCGTTAGATTCAGATAAGCGCAAGGAAAAAAATGTAAAAATATGGTTGCTATTCGAAAAACAGAAGTTGACTGTCAGTGCTCATCATGATGAAAAAATATTTTTATTTTTTACCAGGGAAAAAATGAATGTGAAAAACTTGCAACTGAATGAGCGGTAGAGTGGCAAATATATCAATTTCTTCATAAATAACGACACCAAATAGGTACCTAGCTCTGTAAATTTTCAATGCAACATCAGCTATCTTTCTCTGTCTCTCTAATACTATGATCGGTTCGGTTTAGAACTGAAGTTAAGTGGATAGGGTAACGTTGATAGATAAAAATATGCAACTTACATCAAGATGCCGAGGTAGACCGATAGTAGTGGACACCAGGAGGAAGAATGCAAATATGAAGAATAATTTCATTTTTGCGGCTTGAAATTTGCGGTAGGTACAGAACTTGTGTGACTTTTGATGTGTTGTTGCCAACTTTGAATGTACAGTAGGCCTTTACGGAGAGAAGGTTTCCTTTTATTCGTTTTTGAGACCGAACGAACAATAGGTGGACGCAAGTGAATAGAAACCCACCTAGGTACCTACTTAATAATTTACAGTCAATTGTTTAAGTTCCGGTAGTTAAGTATCTACCTTTTGGATGTTACAGACAATAGGGGAAGAGAGGCGAATATCGACCGGCGGTCTGATATCGACCACACCACTGTGGCCCACCCTGAAAGTTTTTTTAAATCATGACAAGTTCAGGAGTGTTCATGATAAAGTATTGCGGACTTTTCCGCAACTTTTGTAGTTAGACTCGGGTCTCCTGGCGCGATGTACCAAGGATTATTGATAGTAACTTTGTGTGGTAGGCCTAGTTCCATGATCTAGCCATGTTTTTCATCATCAAAGAATTGTTTTTTGCTTCTGTTGTCGGCCAATATCGATCACGATGGTCGATATTGTACAAATGGAGTTTTATACATCATTTTAGATGCCTTGCAAAAAATATCGGCAAAGAACGAATCGTGCCTTGTGTGGTGCGAAGATGACCTGATGAGGTTCTTGAGAGTACTTACACAAGAATTATTTTCAATTTTCGCTGTTATTCTGCTAGGTTCCTATCATGCATGGGCGCCGTTCTTGGTAAATGTTATGAATATGGAGGCAAAATCATAATAAAACTAGATTTTTTTCGAAAAGAGATGTTTCGACTTGTATTTTTGCGCTTTTGCTAAGCATGCAGACTAAAAAATGGCAAAGAAAACGTGCGATCGATATTATCCGACCTGGTGGTCGATTTTGTCTCACTTCATCATCACCCCATAGAATCCGCTGACGGCAACCAAACGACCTGCCGACATATTCTGTGAAAACCAGACGTCGGATCTTGGCGGGGTATTTTTTTAAAAATTTTCGCAAACGAACCGCATCCCAAGTTGAGGGTGAGAATTTTTCGAAATTTTTGCCGAATTTGTAAAGATTTTTCGAAAAATTTCATAATCGATTCCAAATTTTACAAGGGAACCGATGTTTGGATAATTCGTTCCACATTTCTTGATACGGATTGCGGCGAAAACTCGGCTTTTCGGGCAGAATTTCGAGAAATTTGGTGTGAAATGCCGACCGGGGGCTTTCGAGGGCCGCATGTCGTCCAATGCGGCCCATGCGGTGGCGTTTTTCTTGAAATTTAGCCGAAAAATGTTGAAATTGGGTCACGGCACGGCCAAAGTGATCGTCACCTGACAGGAACGTCAATCGGCGCTCTGGGTTTTGAAAAACTCAGCACCTCGGGGCATTTCAACAATGTTTTTGGAGAAAATGTACCGTGTCAGCGTGCGAAATTGAATTGTGGTCCGGAGGAGACTTTTGACCGCCCACAGACACAAAACACAAGAGCCTCCGCCAGATTCGAACGGCACATTGATCGAAAATTCCCGGGCCGGGCCAGACGTTGACGGCGTATTTCACAAAAATAGAAGACTTGAGAAGGCAAAACACGTCTGGGTGGGTACTCACAGTTTATTTGAAATTTTCAGCGGCTTCACATTTCGAGAAAGGGGCCTTTTCGGTCCACCAGAGCACATTTCATGTCGGTTACAGGGGTTCCTTGTCGCGACTTGTTTTCTTGGGAATCCATAATAATAATTCCATAGGACCTTTTGGCCACACCTTTAGAAAGAATCCGTGTTGTGATCTGTATAGTTTTCATGTCGTCTCTTTTGTCCAGTTCTACAAAATCTGGCTCGAAATTGTGGCGTCACCTTTAGAGCTCGACTGTGACCAGAGAATAGCTAATATGAGAAATGAAAGGTCCCTGTTAATTGAGAGAAACACAAGTGACAGCTGTTCGTAGCGCCACCTGAGCATTAAATGGCCCGAACTAAAATATTGGCGGGCTATTCAAACGTGACCCACCCCCCCGGTTTTTACTGAATTTTATTTATTTCAACGACCAGTTTCAAAATCGACTTTAAAGTTGACGTTACTTCAAGTACGTTTAGATTGTCAGTACCACAAATGAAATAAAATGCCAAAATTCAGTCTAAACGCACTCGAAGTGAAGTCAACTTTAAGGTCGATAATGAAATCGGTCGTCTCATTGTGCAGGGTTTATCTGAAACAGAAATCAGATTTATAATAATTAGTTTATTGAAAAAACTGGCATTTCCTTAAAACTATTACAGAAAATAATGAATTGAGCAATAAATTCAAAAAAATAAATGAATTCGTTAGTATCAGGCCCTGTGAGTCAGCAACAAGGTGTTCTTCTGTTGGTACAAACTCAACAAAGCTTGACTGTGATGATCCGGCCGTCCCTGCGTCCTCGTCTGCTTTCATTACATCTTTGGCATACTACAACGGGCTGCCCAGATCATCGAGTGGCGTGGAAGTTCTTCAAAAACTGTCGAAAGTAAATCGACACATTATTCTCAGACACCGCTGGTGTTCTTGGCGTCTTGTGATGCCTTCTCGCCCTGAGCTGAAGGTACAGCACGCAAAACAAGGCGAAGTTTCTTCTCATTCACTAAACAGCTTGGTGAAAAGTGATCTTCACAAACAACGAAGAATGGTCCGGTCGAGGGTCCGGTGTGTAGCGTCACTTATCTGGCAAATGTCCTTCCATTCCCGTAGCAATTGAGGGTCCTTGGGGAAACAAAAGAGGGTCTTGTTCATTGCCTTCACGGCATAGAAGTTCTTGCAAGCGGGGAACTTGCAGTTATACTTCCTCTTGCCCTCCATACAGCCGTACAGCTGAACAAAGTAGAGATATTTTATTTTTATTTCATTTTTGATTCCAGCCAACCTTTACCTGTTAATATTGCACTAATTCCCGCATCTAGAACACCAGCAGGACACAGCCACTTTATTCACTTTTACATGTCGCAAAAAACTAACCTCTAACGCGAATGACCGCCAAGAAAGAGGCGGCAGAAAATGACAAGTAAATGTCAGCAGAAACGTCACTAATGTCAGTAATGTCACCTGTCACCCTTCCCCTTGCCCCGGGGTGTAATGGGTCACCCTCATCACCAAGCTGGCGTGTTGCTTGTCATTGGGCAGCAGTTTCACCCCCGTGACTGTGACTGTGAAATGTAAATAAACAAATGTCAAATGTAACGTGAAGTTGGCGCTGGAATGGTTGCATCATGAACTTAGCCGCTCATTCTTGAATGGATTGCGAATAAATTCCCAAAAATCACACAGTTCCACTACGAAATACAGCAAAGCGTCTACCATCAAGTTTCAGGTTCGTTTGTTTCCACTGTGAGTGAAATCTGTCAAAAACTCGGTGCCAAATTGGCTTGCACAAGATCGTGTGTCGTCGGCACACTTCGGCACCCGACTCGACTTCGCTGCTGTTTCGCTCTTGCGTCAATTTCATTTGTCATCAGAAGAAATGTCATTTTTTTGATTTGCTTTCCTTTTGATATTATAATTGATATACTTGATTGTTTGGCTTGTGCGAGTTATATTATGTGATCGAACGTATTGACTGAACAGTAATAACCGTATCAATCCTTAATCGATGTGCATACAACCAGGAAGACGTTCGTATATTATTCCTTGTGTCGTTTAGGTAGGTATACCTACCTACAATTCGCATGGTTCCATGTCCGATTTTCAACTCAACAACACTTTTTGTTTATAATTCCAAAATGTTAGTTACTAGTGAATGCCTTAGACCTCTTCCATCAAGACCCGAATCATGTGCTATTTCAGATTAGAACTCTCTGAAATCTTTGATCACTACAAGGGCTATTGCTCGCAATGTTCGCATAGTACTGCATTCGATATCCAACTTCAACTCGACAACAAAGTCCATCACGTTCCAGAAGAATCACAAATACTTTTATGGAGCACAAGAGAAAGAAGAAGAAGAAGAGCGAGAAGAATTCCCTTGCATTTGCTGCGGCTCTACAAGAGCAACAACTAGCTAGGTTACATATGCCTATCACTCCGAGTCAGTACGAACATTGCAAACAGCACATAATCTGGGATTTCAAACAATAGGGTCCTTGCACGATTTTTTTTATTGCCTCCAATGATGCTTTGGTACTTATTGGTAGCCAAATAGCACCACATACTGGACGGTTTCTCGAAAATCTATATATATTATTTTATTTTGTAAATTCAAAACACAAAAACTGTTGGGCATCAGTGATGTAAAATACCTACCCGGGTTTTTATATTTTAGGGTGAATACCCGGTATTGGGTAAATACCCGATACCGGGTATTTACCCAAAATCGGGTCTCTAATAGGGTATCTATTTTCAATAATTGTGACGAACAATAGGAGAATAACTACAACAAACGATAATGATTTTTGCTCACAGCAGCAAAATCATAATAAGTGCTTTGGCGATTATGTTTATGAAGCCTTGGGACTTGGAAAAAGAGATCATTCAACCTATAACCGTCAACACTGTCAACCGAGCTGTCAACAGTGTCAACTTTTCTGTCAAACTGGGTAGGGTGGGTAAATATCGTTCGGGAAAATACCGGGTAAATACCCGATTTATATTTACCTACTTACCCGGTAAATACCCGACTCACATCACTGTTAGGCATGCAACTTCCATGCACCGATGTGTCAGCTGCGGGATGATGTCATCGTGCCCCGGGCTGGGGCCACTTGATTCTACACTAACAGATAGCGACTACGAATTTTAAATGTTTGACATAATCTCACTGTCACCGTCTCAGATGTCTGTTGGGCTGACGCTCAATTCAGGTTGAAAAGCGTGTAGCACGAGCTTAGGGTGGCCCTGATACGTGAGCAAGGGCTGCGGCGCTGTTCGCGGCTACAAAATTGAAATAGGTCAGGTCTGTAAAATAATGAAGATTTGAATTTTCGCGGGGTTTCAGGGCGCAGGGCTGCAACCTCGCAAAGAAAAAAAACTTGCAAACGAAAAATAGAACTCTCGGGTTGACGTCATCATGATCATACGAGGTCATTGTAGAAGCCACCGCGTTTTTGGCGCGAAAAAAAATTCAAACTTTGATTTTCATTAAGGATGGACCAATTTTTTAGAAACATTTTTCTGAGCGGAAATTATTGTGGATAACGTTTTGAATGTATTTATGAAGTAACCGTCTCAATATAAAATTCATGTAAGGACCCTATTGAAATGTGACTTTTGTGGAATGATTTCAGCACATTCATGTGCATTCACTGCAAGTACGAATCGAATCCGAGTTTATGTCTCTTTTAAGATTCCATGATTTATGTAGACCACTCACAAGCAACCATCAGTGGCAGCTTCCCTGCTCGCTGTCATCTTTGTATGAGGGCATGAGGGCAAAGGTTCCACTTCCAAATTCCTCAACTTAGATTCAACCATGCGGTTGCTTTTTCAACACAATTACAGAGTATTTCATTCAGGAAATCGTTGCTCACAGACTAATTTGGGAATTTCGAATAATCTCGAAAATTTGATCATTTCAACGTAAATCAAATCAGCAGTTCAGAAATTTCATTTTCAACAATTCCGGTTCATTCATTTATTCTTCAAATTCTCCGAGGAACAACTGGAAATTCAATTTTTCACCACTTTCCATGTTTTCCTATGTTTTTCGACGCAATACGCAAAACATAACGATTCATCACTAAAACCGTTTGAGTAGGTACATTTTCTCATACAGTATTTGGTGGAAATTGCGATGTTAGTGTTCGGAGGTGCCAAACACGAAAAAATCGATAACTTTTCAACCGTACGTCCGAATTTATATCGGTTGAAATCAATAATAAATCATATTTTGTCGAAATTCATCATGGATGGGTGTGAATGTAGAATTTTTAATTTTTCACCTATTTCAATTCAAGGCAAGAAACTCTTTTTCACTTTTGGGCCTCTTAAGCCAGACGGTATGTCGATAGATTCACTACAATCTGGAAAAAATTCCGACAAAGCTTTTATGGTGTCAAACTCTTCGTTAGTTTTGCACCATTTTCCACTTTTCTCTCCAATTGATCTTCAACAATACGCAGAACAAAACGGTTCATGACCAAAGCCGTTTTCGTGAATTTCCCGATGTTTTTTGGTGGAAAACTGTGGATTTTCCCTAATCCACAAGAAAATTCAGTAGGTTTGGAAACCTCAGACACGGAAATATTTGTAAATCAGTAACCGTACGTCCGAATCCAAATTTGGTTGGTGTGATGAAACTGATCATAATTTTGCGCATTTTATCATGCAAATTCTTTAATTTTCCGGAAAAAATATACAGGCGATCAACTGTTTTACACGTTTGAGGCTCCAACAATCGACACGGTCGATGTGGAGACATGAAACCTACACAAAAAAAAAAATTCTTTTCCTGTCCTCATCCGCCATTATCAAACGCAATATGGTTACGTTGTAGAATTTTCCGGGAACAACGTTCACAGAATTGTCCTAATGTTATTCGGTGGAGAACTGTAAATTTTCCTTATTCCATAGGACATTCAGAATGTGTGGAAAACTCAGACACGGAAACACTTGTAACTCAGTAACCGTACGTCTGAATCCATATTGGTTGGTGTCATAAAATTGATCATGATTTTTTTGCACTTTAACATATCAATTTCATTTTCCTTCAATTTTCCAGGAAAAAGATACAGACGAAAAACTGTTATACACGTTTGAGGCTCCAGCAATCGACAGAGAAGTTGCGGAGACATGGGACCTATAGACCTAAAAATCGGGTATCTTTCTCCGCATTCACCAATATCAAACACGACATGGTTACAATGCATAATTTTCCGGGAACTTAGGCGAAAATACAAAATTTGACAAGATAATTGGATTCTGCCAACAAAAATGAAATCAACAGTTGATAGAACAAATTTTATAGACTTGGTTGATATTTCACAGTTCACCTTTTATTTGTATTCAATTGTGTCATTTCTATTCATAAACCAAAGTAGGTACTTGATCTAAATAAAAATATCTCCAGGTTTCTCATTGCATGCAGTTTTTTTTACGACGACTGAAACACATGCTTCACGATTTAGCCGTTTTCGGTAATGTAGCCCAAGTAGCAATCCGACGTCGGGCCAACGTTGCGATTCGCGACCTGAGGTCGGCAGCCGACGTCCGCGCGACGTTGAGGCGACTCACATTTGCACCCATTTGGTCAATGAAATGCGGCTCGGTACGACGTTGGCATCCGCGACGTTGTGATTGCCGACCAAAACTCGACCAAATCCGACCTTCTTACCTACGTGTAGCTAAAGTCGCCTGTCGTGTACCTAATCCGACTTATGCTAGTCGCATTAGGTGGACTTCATTTAACCTGTTTTGTACTAAAGAAATATAGCTCCAAATATAGGACGGTTAAGTTTCCCTAATCCAACCATCAGTCAAATTCAGACCAAAACTACCTACCACAATACAATATGTTGCCGTATAAGATATAACAGACAACAGAGCATCTGAACTTTAATAATGAAATTTTGTGATTGGTTGATATGAAAACTTGATGCGAAGAAAATTTTACCGATGAACAAGTATGTTTTAAGTCGAAAATACTCATCGCCCACCAAAAATTTGGCTGTTCTCAAAATATTTTAATTTTATATTAAAACATTCATCAATTAAAACACCGTTTCTCAAAAGAAAAGAAGACCAAAGAAGTATGTATATATACTTAATTAATCAATAGCCACCATAATTTCGTTTCTCGAGTTCAAAAATGGTAAATTCAATAATTTCAAAGATTTTCATTGGCATTTCTTCAACATGGCCTCTTCTTGTTGTTTTGATATTGGAAGAAAAAATGGCTTGTTTCTTGTTTCCCTACAAAATTCACCTGTAACAACAACTGTAAAGAAGTAGTGCGCGCATGCCACTCGTATCAACTATGCAAAATGTAGAGGTAACGATAATATCGATAGTTCATCGATAGTATCGATAGTCGACAACAAATTCAACCGCGAATTCAACTATCGATAGAATCGATAGTTCAAGGCGATAATCGGATAGTCTTCAAATTTGATTCGCGGTGGCAACTGACAAAGCAATTCACTGCGCGCTGCTGGAATAATCAGGGGCAACAATAAAAAGTGCCTGATGTTCGTTTCGTTTCGCGTCGGCAACTGCTAGCCCCTATCTAGTCTTCTCTTTTTGATACATTCTCTTGAGCATTCTCTGTGATGTGCGAGAATGCGAGTGCGACTCATGTGGTTTTTGTTGTATTAAAATGTGATACGATTTATTTATTTTAGTTTGTTTTGACTTTCTTACTACAATGTTCAGAAAATCAAATAAACTGAAATCGTTTTTGGTACTTTTCCGTTTACGGAACTATAGATTATTTATCGATACTATCGATAGTTGCCGCTGGTACTATCAAAGCTATCGATAGTTTATTTCAGGGACTATCGTCACCTCTAGCAAAATGCACTACATTCCTGCTCCGTGCACGACGCCAGCGTCACCTAGCCAGCGTCAGCTGAACTGTTGTAAATGATTGATCGCTGGCCTGGACTGTAATTATTTTGTGGTCAAGTGCTATGTCAACATGGACTTTGTCATTGACAAATTGTCAATCAACCACGTGGCATCAGTTGTGACCCATGGTTGTCAATTATTACAATTATTTCCACTGTTAAATTGACATCAATGACAATAATCATCAGAGAATTGACAGCCCAGTCACGCAGCGCCGAGTCATCAATGTTGCTCTATTTGTCCACACAAAGCGCAGTGATCGGCTCCGTTACCCCCACTCTGTCCTTCGCACGGGGCGAATAATGCTGATCTTTTACAGAAATAACGAGATATTTTGCTCTTTACAAAAAAAAAAACCAAGGCGCACCCGTTCAAGCCAGCCGAGTTATGGGGCGAAGACCGCTCTCAACGGTACAATGGTATTAACGTAAAATAGGTATGAGGTATGATGGAGATGAAACTATTCACCCTAATTTCTACATCGAAAAGGTCCAATTTCAAACCGAGATACCTACTTCACAATTTACAGTCAATTGTTTCAGTTCCGGTAGCTGTGTCTACATACTTAGGTACCTCTTGGATATTAGTGTTATTACAGACAATATAATATTTTATTGTTGCATTGTTGCATCAATCAATAGCTCGTTCAATCGGTTATTTTTTATTTGGTTATGGTTTAAGGCAAAATTTAAAGTGAAAATAAACTCGTTGATAGATTTACGTAAGTCATGTAGGTACCAACCTACTTAAAATAACAATGAAATTTACTTTATCTATTTCGGAGTAATACTGGCTACTTTTCGACACTAAGAGCGGTATAATAATAATTTTCGTATTTCATGCAACCGTATTATAAGACAACATCTACTGTCCAATTTTCGAATTTTCTTTAAACATCCGAGGCAAAATAGAGATGATGAACCGGACATAGCATAACGAACGTGAATGCATGCATGTAAGAGAGTTATGCTATGCCGTTTCCAGCGCGAGTAGCACACATCGTTTTTCGTGCTGCTTTTAATAAAAATACAAATAAATAAGATCATATTATCAGTAGTAATACAACAAGAGCATCAAAATAATCGAATATACCGCGATTGCGAGATGTATTGCAAGAAACACAGCGAGACCATAGGTCGAGCTGTGTTTTGAAGCAATACATCGAACAAGAGCGGTATATTCAGATTCTTTCGATGCTCGAGTTGTATTCGTCAAGACTATACAACGAGCTTTGCACGACCCACCTGCTTCCGACTTTTGTCAATGACAGTTTTCAAAATTCAGAAATAATTTGTCAAACTGACGTTTTGGTCCTGATTTACCTGTAATGCCTGATTCCTGTTTGATTTGTATCACGAAAACTACAATAAATATCATCATAACTACATTATAAGGAGCAAAGTGAATCGTTTATTTTGAACAGGTGATAAAAGTGAACAATTTTTATTGGTAGGTAACAGAAGAACTAGAGTCTTCGCCGAAAGTTTGTAGTATTCTGTGTAGCTCCTCAGCAGTCAATGGTGCTAAAATGCTTTTCCATAATTCCGTCATACCTTGGTGAACTCTTCCCTCGGAATTCCGAGCATCATTGCCTTACGAAATTCCAACACCTTTGAAAGAAGAGTGAAAAGTAATGACAACGCAGCAATCAGCCTACAAAGATTACCTTTGAAAGGACCAGTCTTTTTCCCGAATTCGGAGTAAAAGTTCAACTGCAACTGCTTTGCCGTCAGATTCCATAGGATCTTCAAATTTCCCTCTTCGAGTCACCCCCGTTCGTTTTTCGCATTTTGTATGCTCATCAGTTTTCCAGGATGTGTGCCATTTTAGCGTCGACTTTTCGTCCGGAAAATGGTTGAAACTGCCGTCAAACATATTCCTCTCTTCTAATAGTATTAGCTGGTTCAATTGACCATACAAAGTCTTGAATTGTTCGGCTGGAGTACGACCCATTTGTTGGTTTCGAAATGCGAAAGACAACCATTCAAAAATACATTGTCAAATAAATTATTTATGTTTGACATTGGCTATCACTTGATTTTTTTGGCCATGCCTTACCTACCTCACTTGAGATTTTCGCATTCCTTTTTATGAATTATATTTGCCTCACAGTAACAATATGAGCGAGTGAAAACTAGACCATATAAATGCAAGTTGAAATTTCATCCGTAACTTTCCAATTGCTGTAGGTGAACAAAAGTTCTGCACGATTTTCATTTTGATACATCTTACCGCTACTGGCACACCCGAGATAGAATTATATACGATATGTCAAACCATAGCTTCTGGTGCACAGGGTCAGCTATGGCTCAGTGTGTGGCAAGGCTGCTGGTTAGATCGTGAAATCCGGCAAGCACTGTTGCAAAGGGCGAAAATTGTGGTTTTTTGAATTCAAATGAACTGCGATTATACGAGAGGTCTACGTATAATCGATTTCGTATATTCGCAAAAATGCTATTCGCAAAAATGCCCCTTCGCAACGGCATACCCGATGTAATGCAGTGTTGTCAAGGAAAATCGAGACACTGGATTGGTCTAAAAAGCAGTGAGTTGTATAGTCGCAATAATAATCGGAATAAATTTCAAGTTGGTACTTCTGCCATTCATCACCAAGGCACGAGGCATACACCTACTAGATGCAGATTTTTGTGTCAAATGTCGATTTGAAAAATTGCGTCCTTTGTTTGAATTTACTTGCTCAAAATCCCCCTCCCCAATTAGAAGGGCCATCCCCCAAAAGTCCTGAAATCACTGAGCTCTAGTGTCTTGTGTGACGACGAAACACAGGAAAGGCATAAATTAATCGTTTTCGCGCCACAAAACGTCAAAAATCATTCTGCAATTGTACTAACAGATATTAGAAAAATGGCCCTAAAATATCACTTTTAAAAATGATTATTTATGATTTTAACTGATTCAAACCGAAAATTTCAAGCTATAACATTGGAAACGTGGTCTCTCTTGAATTCTGCATGATTTTGCAAGGTTTGTTTATCTTTCACGTGTACTTTTTACTTTGCTGCTCAAAATCTTTTTCTGAATATTACAGTGCAGGACATCTAGCGTATATTGTCATTTTCGGTTATGGCAGCACGAAAAATTGTATATTGCACTCGTTTAATAAGACGTTTCGTCACACTCTTGTCTCGCGTCTGCTTTACGCCGTGCCCCAAAAACATCCGTGAAACAAACTTTTTCTTATTGAACTCGTATAATAATATTATACTATTATTAAAAGGATAGGTACATTACTGACTGTCATAAAAAAACAGTTTGCCAACATGACACAGTCTAGAAATTACCTAACATAAAATGCAATTTTAGAAATAGTGAATGTTGTTCAGTGTTCAATTGCAAGAAATGTCAGCCCTCAAAAGTAGCTCATAGTGATAAGACAAACACATCTTCAAGGATAAGCTGAAGCTATATGTAAATTAAAACAATGTTTGGAAAAACCCCTCGACCTCGCCCTCGACCGAATACAATGACATGTCTATCAGCATTTTTTTTCACTAATTCTATCTCAAAAAATCTGTTGTGGGGCGACACAAAACTTTCCCGGCGGTATCCAGGGACGTCGGTAATGATTTTTATCGAAGTGTCCCTTCGGGAAGGTGAGACTTAATTCGGAAATTGATGGAAACATTTTACTCAGTTGCGCGTTACGCGATCATTCTGCATCCATTGTTGGGCCTACAGAACAAGTGACAGGCTCTTAGGTTTCCATGGTGATGAAATATTTCGAAAGGTAGAACTAGGAAGAAGACAATTGTTGCGAAATTTGAAGGATGCAATAATATCCTATATCCAGACAAGCCCAGACCCAATGTGTCACCTGAAGGCTTTCGATCAAAATCATCTACCTAAAATCTAATCAGGTCATTCCAGGCTGAACTTATGCTTTCGTACCTGATTTCGATTTGATCGAATGAATAATTCGGTAATTATCGTGGCAGAACCGCTTAATTTGCAAGATCGCATGAGCGGCTTTATATTTTCAGTAGGAAAATTCCCGGGAAATTGGAGAGAAATTATTGGAAAATGTTCTTGAACTAGTTATCTATTCTTCAAAAACAAATGGTAGAAATCTGTTCACGGAATAAAAAGTTGAAAAATTTCCAGTTTTTCCAGAGAGGAAAACTTGAAAACCGTTGTATTGGTCCGATTTTGAAAATTTTTTCTCCAAAAATTAATTCAGTCTTTTTTCCAACTTTCATTCGCAGCATGTCTGCACCTAAAATGAATATTTCGTGTGGCTCACCGCATGTTGAAGTTTACGCTGCAGTTTTTTCAAATTCGCGGAATATGTAAATTTGTTATTGAAAAAATTACAGTCGGAAAACCGAAGCTGTGTCGATTTTGAAAATATATCCACAAGACGCCCAGTTCAATCTACTTCCGATATCAGTCGAAATTTTTCGAAAAAAGTCGAACCTCGTGCAGGAATGAATTTATGAGTGGAGTGCTGCATCAAAAGCGAGTCATCCTGGTGGAAATCCGGGTGAGTCGTTCTCTCGAGTGGCAATGGCTAGGAGAAATTTTGAAAATTCATAACGCCCGATGGAAAAATAGTGGAAAATTGCAACTGCAGACTTAATTTTACTCTTATGTTTTGTTGCTTCCTACCAAATTTGGTCCCAATTCATCGGATAGATTTCGAATAATTGAATGGTAAAGTTTTGAATTTTGACATTTTTCATTTTTTGACAGGTGACAGACAGGGCACAATTTTCAACTGTTCTGAATACAGTTTTTCATGGGCTTTCAAACGGCATTTTGCAAGTCAAGTTCTGTGAGATATAGCTTCTGTCATTTTTTGACAGTGACACTTCCGTTTGACAGATGACGGCCAAAAACTAATCAGCTCATTAAACAGCAAGATCCTGTCCGTATACCAAATTTCAGATCGATCAGACAATCGGTTCGGCAGCTATCGTGTTAGAACGTTTTTTCCTGCATCCTGCATCATTACATAGCTTTCCCTTGGACGGGCCGGGAAAGTAATTGTTTGCGGCCAAGAGTTAAAGATGGTTGAGCAATTTATACAATTAAGGACTCCAATAATATCCCCAGCGTCGGACTGGCAAATTTTGGCCTACCGGGCAAAGAATGGAAGTGGCCTCGAAACCGAAGGGAGATGCTTGCCCCCCAGTTAGTGCCGCAGTCGACTTTTTTTTCTAATAATGATGGAAATGCTAATAACAAAAAAAGATGCTGACCAAATTGACTATAGATTTCTTCAAGCTCGAAACTTTTGCTTGAAATACACTACGATAAAGAAAACAACGGAGGAAAAAGATATTTATTATTGTTACGTATTTCGCGTACGGGTTCGAATATATATGAGACTATCGTTTCAAAACACACACTGTTTATTACTGCGTACAACAATGAGTACACGCCAACAATTATTTACTTAGGAATATCACTGTGATTCCTACTCGCTTTGAATCTGCTCGCTACCACTTCGCATTACAATTCATAACTGCTAGTGAGGCGACGATTGATACCTTATATTATATAGGCCCGACTGATTCATCTCGAATGTTCCATGCATTCTCCAGCAGTCTCCACAGTGACCCGACATACGGTTTCCATACGACTCCCAAAATATCTTGCACATTACCCGTATAACTCTGCCGTGCTATGGAACCGGCGCATTCGCCAAAATAGACAGATGTAGCTTGACCTACTGCTGAAGTCTCTGTACAGTTGTACGGGCAAAAACCCTACACGCGCGCTCCGAAACACACCAGAACGCTCCGCACTAGTACACTGAGATCTAACGGGGAGAGTCTAGAAAGATCGCGTGTTATCCAGAATCGCCGCTCGTAACATTAGTCCAACATTAGTCCAGGAATTACAGAAATAATAGCGAACAAAAATGAAACCCAGCCGGATTTTTGCATATAAGCTCATCAACAGTTTTGATTTCAAAGAGACCTACTTGCGAATTTGTCGATGATTTCTGCATGTGGCTGAAGATGTGAATTTTATATAGACGGTAAAGAAAGAGCACGACTGGATGGCAGATGGATGGCTGCGGCGCTTTATTCCCTGATACCAGCTTGTCCCTCACCATGTGGAATGTGCCTAGGACCTACAAAGACTATAAGACGGCCCTGAGCAGCGGGAGCCTCACACATACAACCTTGTCATTCCACGACTAGTGACTACTTAGAAATAATCAATGCATGATAATATGCACAAACAAAAGTGGACCAGACTTTGACACAAAATTAGAAATTTGGATTTAAAACAAAGCATCAAAGTGCAATTTTTTCCAAATGTGGACAATTTGGCCTTCAAACTGGGGATTGGCCTACCGGGCATTTGTCCGGTTGCCCGGTGGACCAGTCCGACACTGCATCTGTGTCAGTACCTACTGCCAGTAATGTAACCACTACCCTGCCTGAAATGACCATGCGGAACCACAAAAAGTCCGAGCCGGATTTTTTTTGGGTTTCACATGTATTCCGTTTAGGTTTTTGATACGTGAAATTTCCACATAGACCCATAAATTCCCATCATGGTCATCCCCACAGCAGTTCCAGGACTAAAAATGGTTTATACCACAGAGAACCACACAGTTTCAGAAAGGCGCATTTATGGTAAAATATGCGGTAATTTCACCGATGATGAACTAAATCCATTTTTTTTATTCGTTTATTCAACGTCGGCCTGATGTTTCCGCAACGAGGCCTAACACCGACGCCGGTGAATGCTTTCCTCCACTAGGTTGCACAGGGAATTTTGCCGAACCCCTATGTGTTCCAACCTCGGTTCCAACACAGCATAGGAATTTTAACGATCACTAACATCGCATGGGGTCGGCACCATCGTTCGTATTTCACGTGCTAAGCGACACACAGCAAGCATCCCAACTAAATCAAAGAGCTTGTTTTGGAAACGAAAATCCGATGGCCCTCAGTGGGACTCGAACCCACGACCCTTGATGTGGCAGTCGACCGCGCTAACCACCACACCACAAGCACCTCAATCCATTTTTGTTCAATAATTCAAATCTCAAATGATTTTTCCTGCACGATTACAAAATTTTCCCTTCAATATTGGTGTGAGAGGGGGGGAGGGGGGAGTGAATAACACTCTGAACGTGCTATAGTTCAAAGTCGTAACAATGGAATATGTATTATGGGGGAGAGCAGGGGAATGTGGACCACTCAAGGCAAAAAATTCAAAACCAGTCGCCATGTGCACTGTCGAGGCTGTACATTTTGTACCATATTCCCCAATCATGTAACTACCCAAAACTTTGAATAGTCACTCACTAAGTAGAAACATTTTTGCGGAAAAAATTCGAAAGCAAAGTGAATATTTCAGCGGGTAATATCGAATAGTGAGGCAAAATCGACCACCAGGTCGGATAATATCGATCGCACGTTTTCTCTGCCATTTTGTAGTCTGCATGCTTAGCAAAAGCGCAAAAATACAAGTCGAAACATCTCTTTTCGAAAAAAATCTAGTTTTATTATGATTTCGCCTCCAAATTCCTAACATTTACCAAGAACGGCGCCCATGATAGAAACCTAGAAGAATAACAGAGAAAATTAAAAATAATTCTTGTGTAAGTACTCTCAAGAACCTCATCAGGTCATCTTCGCACCACACAAGGCACGATTCGTTCTTCGCCCATATTTTTTGCAAGGCATCTAAAATGATGTATAAAACTCCATTTGTACAATATCGACCATCGTGATCGATATTGGCCGACAACAGAAGCAAAAAACAATTCTTTGATGATAAAGAACATGGTTAGATCATGGAACTAGGCCTACCACACAAAGTTACTATCAATAATCCTTGGTACATCGCGCCAGGAGACCCGAGTCTAACTACAAAAGTTGCGGAAAAGTCCGCAATACTTTATCATGAACACTCCTGAACTTGTCATGATTTCAAAAAACTTTCAGGGTGGGCCACAGTGGTGTGGTCGATATGAGACCGCCGGTCGATATTCGCCTCTCTTCCCCTATTGTCTGTAACATCCAAAAGGTAGGTACTTAACTACTGGAACTTAAACAATTGAATGTAAATTATTAAGTAGGTACCTAGGTGGGTTTCTATTCACTTGCGTCCACCTATTGTTCGTTCGGTCTCAAAAACGAATAAAAGGAAACCTCCTCTCCGTAAAGGCCTACTTTACATTCAAAGCTGGCAACAACACATCAAAAGTCACACAAGTTCTGTACCTACCGCAAATTTCAAGCCGCAAAAATGAAATTATTCTTCATATTTGCATTCTTCCTCCTCGTGTCCACTACTATCGGTCTACCTCGGCATATTGATGTAAGTTGCATATTTTCATCTATCAACGTTACCCTATCCACTTAACTTCAGTTCTAAACCGAACCGATCATATTATTAGAGAGACAGAGAAAGATAGCTGATGTTGCATTAAAAATTAACACAGCTAGGTACCTATCTGGTGTCGTTATTTATGAAAAAATTGAATTATCTGCCACTCTACCACTCACCTACTCTGTTTCCCAACTGGCAACTTTTTTTTAATTTCCATTCTATTCGCATGTTTGTCTAGATGATCCATTTTCATTTAATTTTTTTTATTGCTCATCCAGTTGCAAATTTTTCACATTTATTTTTTTCCTGGTAAAAAATAAAAAATATTTTTTCATCATGATGAGCACTGACAGTCAACTTCTGTTTTTCGAATAGCAACCATCTTTTCACATTTTTCTCCTTGCGCCTATCTGAATCTAACGATGGATCAATATCACACTTTTTGTTATCAAACACGAAAAAAAAAAAATCAAATGCGAAATTTTTTTACGCATCACAGTCAGTAGCATTATTAGAATACTCACGATATGCACACAAACCGGTAGGCTGGGTGCAAAATGATGTTCAAAAGCACAGAGTAAGTCAGGCGTTTGTTTTTTCAAAATGTAGATGTCAAGATGTTCCCAAATTTAAAAAGAAGCTGTCCGTCTCTAAGACTGGTTTATTCTTCAATTTTACTTACTATTTTATATTTTCTTTTGTATGTATTGTGAAAATGAAAAATTATTGAGACATCCTCGGTAGGGTTGCACCGAATATTCGGTTCATATTCGTTATTCGGCCTATTCGTATACTTCGGCCGAATATTCGGTTTGGCCGAATATTTATACTGATTTTCAAAATTTATCAAACAAAAACATACACTTCTTGATGAACATGTGTCAAATTCATTCAATTTTTGAGTGAAATCATTATCAAGATTCATGATAATCACCACAAAAAAGTCATAATTGAAACTTGAAGGCTTTATTTTCAAAACACTTATCAGTGATTATTAACAGAAAAAAAAATCATTCTCTGATAGTAAAAAAATAACTTGAATATTGTCGAGTCCTTTCTATTTTCTAGCAATCAACAGATTATGGAGTGAGAAAAAGAAAACTACTTTTCTGACTTTTTCTGGAAGAAGTCGGTTTCTGCTTTCTTTCATTATATTTCTCGCTGCTGAACATAAGCGCTCACTGTACACACTCGAGTACCTACTGGCTGGAGCACTCAAATATTTCTGAGCATCAAATTGTTAGGCTAGAACTGTGCATTGACAGATACCGAGCTATTCGGCCTAATATTCGGTATTCGGCAATGAGACTTGGCTGAATATTCGGCCGAAGCCGAATAGTGGGAAATCACTATTCGGTGCAACCCTACCCCGGACGTCTTTCCCTGAGTCCGGGACATACATACCTACTTGAAAAGATACAAAGTGGCAAGCTGAAAATAAAAAATAAAAACGTTTTAGAGATGCGCCAGCTTCTTTCGAACTTATCAAATATTTTGAAATTTACGTTTTGGAATACAAAACGTCTGATCTACTCTGTGCTGTTGTGCTGTTCAACATCATTCTGCACCCAGCCTACCGGATTGTGTGCATATCGTGGGTGTTCTGATGCTACTGTGATGTGTAAATAAACTGCTCAACAATTGAAGTGGTCCACTCGAAAATTTCGCCCGATTTCAAACCCGAATATCTCGGAAAAAAATTGACTGACTCTAAAAAGTGCAGTGTTTTTGAATAGCACATTCCTTCCACTATGAAATGCAACAATAGATCAAACAATTGAATACATAATGCATGATGTACAGGGCGACAACGGAATGAGTGTTAAAATGTAACATTTTGAAGCACGTTCCAGTTTTTCCAGAAGATTCTCCGAGTCTTCCTGATTACATTTTTGGAAAGTGCACATCCATGACTCGAAACGGTTTTCAAAACTCCCGCCTATCTTTTTTGGTTACAGGGTGATGTAAAATGGAATAACTTTTTCTTTTTGTAGTGGTAACTTTCTTGTTTGTTAACCGATTCTCACAATTTGCAGCTTATGTTGAAGCGAAGACCTCAGTCAAGAATAATCGATTAACAAAATTGAATTTAGATACACATAATTTCAAAAAAGGGGGTTGCATCAGATGTGACTCAAGCATGAAATGAGGCCGAGATCCGATTTTGGGAAATTTTTTGACAAGAATCAACTTGTCGTTGAAAGAATCACTCATTGCGATTATTTTAAGATCAGTCTCGCTTATATGGGGCCACAATCAACGACGGAAAACCCAAATTAGGACTGCATGTTTTCACAGGAGAACTGATACCTTTGCTCACCTGAAAACATAATACTTATTGTTACTTTTGACTGTTTCTGTCAACCCTCTGTTGACTGTCCAAATCGTGAAGGAAACTCGATCAGTGATTCTCGTAACATAGGTTCACGTGTATTTTCAGGTAAGCAAGAGCATCGGTCCGTCTGTGAGAACATGCAGTCCTTATTTGGGTTTTCCGTCGTGAATAATTGCCCCAAATAAGCGATAGTGATCTTGAAATGTTCAATGATGTACCTGAGGTCTTCGCTTCGACATAAGCTCCAAATTGTGAAAATCGGTTAACAAACAAAAAAGTTACCACTACAAAAACTTAAAGTTGTTTTTTTCCATCACCCTGTAACCAAAGAAGATAGGCGAAAATTTAAAAAACCATTTCGAGCCATGGATGTGCTTTTCATAAAAATGTAATCAGAAAGACTCGGCAATTTTTTTGGCAAAAGTGGGACGTGCTTTAAAATGAAACATTTTGAAACTCCTTCTGTTGTCGCCCTGTATATCATGCATTATGTTATCAATTTTTCGGTCTATTGTAGCACTTCATAGTGAAGAGAATAAGCTATCCAAAAACGTTGCACTTTTGAGAATCGGTCAATTTTTTTCTGAGATATTTGTATTTGAAATCGGGCGAAATGATCGAGTGGATCACTTCAATTGTTGAACAGTTAATTTACACATCACAGTAGCATCAGAACACCTACGACATGCACACAATCCGGTAGGCTGGGTGCAGAATGATGTTGAACAGCACAACAGCACAGAGTAGATCATTTCGCTGCCTAATTTGTTTCTTCGTGTTTGATAACAAAAAGTGTGGTATTGATGCATCATTATATTCTGATATGACCGTAAGAAATGAGAAAGGGATTAAGAAAATATGTTTGCTATCTGAAAAACAAAAGTTGACTGTCAGTGCTCAGAAGCATCATGATAAAGAAAAATTTTTTTACTGTCGAATCATAGGAGACATTATCCCATTTGAACCGGCTCTTAAATTTTTAAGATCGGATACGGAACAACGATGCTACAGCGGTGGCCGTTTTTCATGCACTCCCCAATAATATACTATTATCTACTCTCGTATCGCACTGGGGGCCAATTTTCTACTCTCCGCAACTTTAGGAAACGTTGGCAAGTTTGCGATTTCTGTAAATTCCAATTTTTGAGGCATCGTTTCTTCACGTATGCGCATCGATGCGGACGTTTCCATACGTTCTGCTGCGAGCGGACCTGGACTGGCGCAAGTCACTTTGCGTATACGCTTTTATGATGAAGTGAGGTTAGGCATTAATGTTTTCATTGTTATCAATAAAACAAACAGCCTTGCTGAAGGTATGTGGCGATCATGGTGCCGAGTCAGGCGGGTAATGAGATACAGCACGGAATAACTTCATGATTGCGTCCTAAAAAAAGGATTACTCATACTCTTCTGTCATTCATTTCAATCTTTGTCAGCTCCAGGGACACTGTTCGAAACTTGTCACGATGTTTCATTTTCTCTTTTCACCGTCTGCAGTCTGCGTTAAAACTTTGCATTCGCTTCCCACCAACAAGTTCCAGGTTTCTGGAAATAATAATGTTGAGTTGTCTTCAACTGAACAACAAATTCAACTGTAAGTAGATCTTGTCAAAATATTTAGTGGATCTAGTCAAAATTTAACGGAAACTCATGAAGCACTTTGCAGAGTTCGGCCCATCGTCAAAGATACAGCCCTTCATAGTTCACGTTTTTCGGATTTCAAAAACTTGTAACTCAGGAACATTCCGACAAAATCAGCCTGAATTCAGCGTTGGCTGGTATGTCAAAATTATATGTTCATCTACCTGTCAAATTCAGCAAAAATAGGAGGCATAGAAAGTTGGTAGTAGTCCTAGTGGTGGAACCACGAGCTCTCGACAGTTGTCGATCTCGACAATTTTCCCTTCTCTAAAGGGTAAGGGGTGCAGAGGGGAAAGGGGAAATAAGGGTGAGAGGCGCAGAGGGGAGAGGGGAAATTGTCAAGATCGACAACTGTCGAGTGACGTTTTTCTCACCTTTTGACAAGATCTATCCATGATTAAATTTTTTGCACTCTGTATTAAGGATCTGAATGTGAATTATACACGAGTCATATTTTCACAACCAACGTCTTTCAGATGTCTGAGGCATTCATTCTTCCTTTGTCATTCCCTGATCGTTTTATCGGTTGCTCCTTCAATTTTTATGATGGTACAGGGTGTTCACATATAAATTATACCCCCTTCTGGAGCTTGTGCTCGAGCATAGTTTCAAAAATTTGAGACCACTTTTTTCTCACAGGTTTCGGAGGCACCAGAACTTTCTGTCGTCTATCGTGAATCATCGAGAAGTTTTTTATCAAATTGGACACGTGTATCTTATAATAGGAATTGATTGAGCTTTTCATCCTGATTATAAATATACGTATCTCACCCGATAGGTTAGTTAGGACAACTATCAAGCAATATTTCTTTTTGGAAAGTTTGACTCTGAAAAGTTAAGTCAAGCTCAGAAGAAGTTCGAAGCTATAATGAAATCCATTTACCAAAATGACAGAGAATTCACTGAGTCTTTGAAATAAAAAATTACTTTTTTCGATCATTTTTAAACTTCATCTCTTTCTTCAAATGCAGTTGTGTTTTGTTGATCAACCCATCAAGTGTTATGCATATATTTATAATTAGGATAAAAATCGGACACTGGGTGTCTGGCCCATCTGGGTGTCTGACACCTCGACACCCAGATGGGTGAAAGGAGTTACGATTTTAATATATATATATGAAAATCGGAATCGATTCCTATAGGATAGGGCGTCAAATATAAGAAAAATTTTCATTATTGCACCCTGTAAGCGATATCCACAGACATCTTCCGTCGACAGATTCAAAGCCTACGGGAAAAATTGTCTTGTGGTCGTTTTTCATTGCCTGAATTATGATCAAGCGTCTTCAAGGGAAAGTCTCCAGACGTATACTTCGATAGGCTTGGCGTGGCTTGAATAGATAAAATGCATCGATCTTTGCGTTGTTGCCGCGTCTACCATGCGTTTATTCACGAGTACCCAATTCGAACGTTTTTCGTTTTGCGAACACTGCTCAAAAATTGGCACACGGAAACGTATACACGTAAATTTTCGTACGCAAAGTGCATACGCAACTTCATGTATACTTATTCTCGAAAATTGGTCCCCTGAACAGTACCTAGTTGCAAAGGTAGGTAGCGACTGAGGTGTCATAGAGAAGTCGGATTTCGAAAAAAATTGTCAAGTCGGCTTCATTTTTGATGGTCTACCCATTCTCAAAATTACAAAGGTCAAAGTCAAGACACGCTGTAATGTACGGTGTGTTGAAAAGAATCTGTGATCGCGGCAGGCATGGGCCAGGCCGAAGAATGCAGTAACAGGCGCAATTGTAGTGATCGAAAGCGGATTCCAAAGACGATGCGATCACAGACATTTATAAACATCCGGTATAATGCCTTGAGAGATTTTTTTTTTTTTGCAGAGCCAAGGATACGGCGCAGTTCAACGTGATAATGGTAAGAGTTTGTTCTTTTTCCACTTCCTCTCTACCTTCTTCTGTAGGATTAGATCGTGTATTGACCTTACCAAACCAGGGAGGTATTTTATTCCATTGTAAATATATTGTTACGTATCTCTCGTACGGGTTCGGATATAATTGAGACGATCGTTTTGAATACCCACTGTTCATAACTGCGTACTACAATAAATACACGCCATTATTCACTCGGGAATATCGCTGTAACTTCTACTCGCTTTTAGTCCACTCTCTACCACTTCGCATTCCAATCAATAACTGACTGTCGCATTCGAGGACGGTGCTTTCACAAGCCTCCGATCAATGTTCTCAAGCTTTGCATCATCTCCCAGCAATTTCCATAGTGGCCCGGCATAATGCGGTTTCTAGACCACTCCTGAATTATCACACACATTCCGCGTGTTTCATGTGTGCTTCGGAATGTCTGCACCTCCGCCAAAGTAAACCGATGTGCCTTAATCGAGCATTGAAGGTTCCCAAAGCCATCGCGTAAGTTCTGAATGCACGGGATCGCCGCTCGTAACAATATGTATACCTATATGGGACTTTACTTCCGCGAAATGATGGTTTGTGAATTAGGCCCCACCATGTCGGATTTTCAGGATTTCATCATCTGCATCATGAAATGCCCGCAAAATGCTGGAGATTGCTGAGTTTTTCCGCGGTGTTGCCTTCATGGTAAAAAAAACTTCTGTCGGCAGGGCCGAATTCGCCGTCCCGGCGCCGGCGTCTACTAATTGTACCTAGTCCGGCGGAAAAAGACACGATATGTGCAGTGCACGTATGGATAAAGTCTCTTTATAATGTTCTTCTTGATCTACACCTGATGGTAGGTAAGTCGGAGCACGGTCCTATCTAAATTTAGAAGAGTTTCGTAAGAATTGTCCGAGGAATTTTAGAAAGTTTGTCTGATGGCTCTCGGCTATACTTGTGTCGATTGCTATGTGTATTCAAGGATGAGAAACAGGACGAAATTGATCTCTAGGAGATAGCGCCATTATTTTTGGAAATACAGGGTGAAACTTGAATTTCGACCTAGGGTTTTTGAAGATTCCCGGATTTTTTTTCTGAATTGGTTTGGGAAAGAAGAAGCGAGGTGGTGGCGGGGTTAACGGCCAAAAATGGAATGATCTGTGCATTTTGTGATCAAAGCATGAAATTTGGCATACGTGTTCAGAAAACCCTCCTTTGCAATTCCAGATGTGGCGCCACGCAAGATATCGCACCAGAGGCACTGTATTGCGGTTAATATACCTGCTAGGGGTAAATTCTGCAAAAATGGTTCCTGGCCGGTCTCTGGTACCGCAGTCGGTATTTTTTAGTTCTGTTTAGCTAAAACTACATGTAGAAATGAGCGAGGAGTGCATTTTCACAAGCAAAGTTCCAAATGCTGCCTTTATACGTTGTTTTGATACATTTTAAGGCCAACTTTGTTTTAGTACAGGAAACATGGTAAAAAAAATTGCCAAAACCTCGGTAGAAATATGAACGTCCTGAAATATTTATATTCTGTTCAGAATTGAGTGCCCTACTACATATCTAAAATTGCCAGAAATCGCACCCCGAAGCTTCAAGTTATTGTAGGGGGGTAAAAAATTGCAACTCAAAATTGAAGGTATAGAACCCGATGGAACCCGTCAATCCAATGGATGCAAATACGTCATAGTTCGACGCATCACATCCCGTTGATACAATTTTGGCACAAAAAGTGTCGATCATTGTTGAAGGGGGGTCGCGGAGGAGGGCGAAACTCGGCTGGGTGGCTCTTTTTCTTCCTGGGCCATGAAGAATCGATCACGACAAGATTAGTTTCTTTTCCGACTAAATTCAATGTCCTGAACTTGAATCCGATGTGTAAATTTGGACAAAAACAAGTTTGAACAAGTTAACTTGAAAAAACCTGTTTTTTCTTTGATAATTTTCACAAAACTTTTTTTTACTGTTAGAGGCATTCATCTTCGAAAATATTTCAGAGGCCATTAAATTGGACTGTATTCTTCACGAAAATCATCCATTCGATCTGTAACTTTATTTTTCGAGATAAAAAAAATCGATTTGAACTTTAGTCGGCACAGCCCGTCGTCTACTACTGACCAGAACACAACACCATGCATCTTTGAATGAAAATAGCTCAAACTATCTGAAAAATTTTAACTAATCTTTGAAAGTTCGAGGATCTGTGCAGAACTGAATTCCCTATAACATAAACAAAATTGTCATAAATCGCAATGCAGGTTATTGAGTTATTACTTGAAGGTGCATGCTGTAGTGTTCTGGTCATTAGTAGACGCCGGGCAGTGCCGACTAAAGTTCAAATTGATTTTTCCTACCTCAAAAAACAAAGTTACAGATCGAATGGATGATTTTCGTGAAGAATACAGTTGAGTCTAATGGCCTCTGAGATATTTTCGAAGATGAATACCTCTCACAGTAAAAAAAAGTTTTGTGAAAATTGTCAAAGAAAAAACAGGTTTTCTCAAGTTGACTTGTTTAAACTTGTTTTCATCCAAATTTACACATCGGATTCAAGTTCAGGACATTGAATTTAGTCGGAAAAGATACCAATCTTGTCGTGATCGATTCTTCATGGCCCAGGAAGAAAAAGAGCCACCCAGCCGAGTTTCGCCCTTCCCCACGATCCCCCTTCAACAATGATCGACACTTTTTGTGCCAAAATTGTATCAACTGGCTGTGATGCGTCGAACTACGACGTATTTGCATCCATTGGATTGACGGGTTCCATCGGGTTCTACACCTTTCATTTTGAGTTGCAATTTTTTACCCCCCCTCCAATAACTCGAAGCCTCGGGGTGCGATTCTTGACAATTTTAGATATGTAGTAGGGCACATAATTCTGGACAGAATATCAAATTTTCAGGACGTTCATATCTTTGCCGAGGTTTTGGCAATTTTTTTACCATGTCTCCTGTACTAAAACAAAGTTGGCCTTAAAATGTATTAAAACAACGTATGAAGGCATCATTTGGAACTTCGCTTGTGAAAATGTATTCCTCACTCATTTCTATATGTAGTTTTAACTAAACAGAACTAAAAAATACCGACTGCGGTACCAGAGACCGGCCAGGAACCATTTTTGCAGAATTTACCCCTAGCAGATATATTAGCCGCAATACAGTGTTTCTGGCGCAAAATCTCGCGTGGCGCCACATCTGGAATGGCGAAAGAGGGTCTTCTGAACAAGTATGCCAAATTTCATGCTTTGATCACAAAATGCACAGACCATTCCGCTAACCCCCCCCCCCCCCCACTAAGGGAAGCAGCACCATTTCTGTTCAATCTTCATTTTTGGTTCATTTAGAACAGAGTCAGAATGATCGGCAATCGCAACCAATGATTAATGATTTGGTACAAATTATTGCGAGATCAAAACTTTTCGGCTTTGCCCCTACGCTCTACGGTCCGGATATATCGCTCCGGACAATAACTGGATAAACTACTGAGTACATCGGCTTGAGCAGTGGTTACAGGCGAACAGAACAAGTACTACAAGAAAGATAGATTCCAACCTCGGAAAAAATATGGACGTCCTGAAAATTCGATATTTTGTTCAGAATAGACCATATCAATTATTCGCACTTTCCTCTTCCATTAGTCATTTGTAAGTTAGGTATAATCAATTTCACGGCTATCTGCATTAGAGCAAGCTATGGAAAAAATATTTTTTGTTGGTAGGAATGAGTAGGAATCCATAACCGTCGTCGCAGATAGTTTGTGTAAATGTGGTATGTGAACAGGTTAGGTATTGTGGCAGATGTCATCCGTCGCGCGGTGTGATGCACATCAAGTCAAAATGTTTAGTTTTATTGGGGAAAACAGATGAACACGTGTTCCTCGAAGTGTAAATTTGCTGGACACCGTCTCCACGGGTTGGTGGGTCTTTGCTTGTGCTCGGGTCGTGGCGGCCAGTGAGCCAGTGTATAAAATGACGCCAGAGGAAGTCAGCGGCAGCACTAAAGGGAAGAAAAATTATGAAAATGCCTGTCCAGTGGCCCCAGTGAGGTTGAGAGAATTTGCTTCTATGGACGTTGATTTATGGAGTTGCACTGTACAAGACAAGACAGTCGAGACACGACGCGTGAGTGCACTCTGTGTTGGAAGATCTTCTCAATATGAAATTATTGACCATTTCATGTATGTATTCCCTTCTTCATCTTCTTCTGGCTTGTATGCTGTTTTGGTGTTGTAGAGCACGTAGTACTTCCTACTATCAGTCCTACTTCCCTTTAGTGCTGCCGCTGACTTCCTTTGGCGTCATTTTATACACTGGCTCACTGGCCGCCACTACCAAAGCACAAGTAAAGAGCCACCAACCCGTGAAGACGGTGTCCAGCTAATTGACACTCCGAGGAACACGTGTTTATCCGTTTTCCCCAAATATACTGAACATTTTGACTTGACGTGCATCACACCGCGCGACAGGTGACATCTGCCACAAATGCCACAATACCTAACCTTTTCACATACCACATTTACACAAACCTTCTGCGACGACGGTTATGGATTTCTACTCATTCCTACCAACAAAAAATAATTTTTCCATAGCTTGCTCTAATGCAGATAGCCGTGTCAGAATTTACGATTTCAAGGTGTTTTCTTTATTCTTGGGACGTTTCAACCTTCTCAACCATACTTTTACGTGATGGCTGACGCTCGGTTCGCTTTCAAGCGCGGTCAAAATTCTCGTTAGCGAAAGTTGTTTAATAAGATATGGCGGGTAATTTGAAATTGTTCTGGATTCAAAAAACCCCATTTTAAAATGCTTCGCATCAACTTCACAGCAAGATTTTTCATTTCATTATGGTGAAAAGTAGATCAGGTATTTCTTTTTACACACTTGTTATGTTATACATTCGTTGAAATTGTCAATTTGCACCTTGAATTGATCATTTTACAAAGTCATTCAACATGCATATTCTTATGGGAGTTTCAACTCAACACAATCATGTGATTGTCTCTCTCCTCGATCTGCGACTGCGCTTTGAATAATTAATATAGTCGATTGAGTGCTCTACAACATATCCAAAATCGCCAAAAATCGCACCCGGGAGTTTCGAGTTATTGGAGGGGGGGGGGGGGGGGGGGGGGGGTGAAAAATTGCAGGTAAAAATGGAGGGGATGGAACCCGTCAATCCATTGGATGCGAATACATTATAGTTCGACGTATCATATCCCATTGATACTATTTTGGCACAAAAAGTATCCATCATTGTTGAAGGGGAGTAGTAGGGAGGCGAAGCTCTGCTAGGTGGTCGTAGAACCGATCACGACAAGTTTGGTATCTTTTTCGACTAAATTCAATCTTCTGAACTCATATTTGATGTGCAAATTCAGATGAAAACAAGTTTGAACAAGTTAACTTAAGAAAACTTGTTTTTTCTTTGACAATTTTGACGAATTTTCGTTTTACTGTTGGAGGCGTTTATTTCCAGAAAATTTCCAAGGACCATTAAATTGAAGTGTATTCTCCACAAAAATCATCTACTCGATGTATAAATTTGTTTCTTGAGTTTAAAAAATTGATTTGAACTTGAGCTGGCGCGGTGCGCCGTCTACTACTGACCAGAACACTACAGCATGCACCTTCAAATGAAAACACCTCAAACTGTTGGAGAAATAACAAATCATCTTTAAAAATTGGAGGATCTGTGGAGAATTGAATTTCCTATAGCATAATCAAAATCGCCATAAATCGCACTGCACGGTATTGAGTTATTCAAGTGGAGAGGTAACAGTTCATCAAGTATCGTACACTGCCAAAGTGTTATCCTCCTCCTCGAATAACTCAAAATCTTGCATTGCGATTCATGGCGATTTTGTTCATGTTATAGGGAATTTAGTTCTGCACAAATCCTCCAATTTTCAAAGATAAATTGTCATTTCTTCAATAGTTTGAGGTGTTTCCATTCAAAGGTGCATGCTGTAGTGTTCTGGTCAGTAGTAGACGACGCGCCGTGCCGGCTCAAGTTCAAATCGATTTTTTAAACTCGAGAAACAAAATTATACATCGAATGGATGATTTTTGTGAAGAATACACTTCATGGATGGTCCCTGGAAATTTTCAAAGAACGAACGCCTCGAACAGTAAAACAAAAATTCGTCAAAATTATCAAAGAAAAAACAAGTTTTCTTTTTCGGGTTCGGGAAATTCAATTTGGTCGGAAAAGATACCAAACTTGTGATCTGTTCTACATGGCCATAAAAACAAAATGGACCACCTAGCAGAGCTTCGCCCCCCGCCCCCCACTACTCTCGTTCAACAATGATGGACATTTTTTGTGCCAAAATGGTATCAAGGTGATATGATACGTCGAACTATGATGTATTCGCATCCAATGGATTGACGGGTTCCATCTCTCACATTTTTACTTGCAATTTTTCACCCCCCCCCCCCCCCCCTCCAATATATCAAAACCCCCAGGTGCAATTTTTGGCGATTTTGGATATGTTGTAGAGCACTCAATGCTGAACAGAATATCAAATTTTCATGACGTCCATATTTATTCCGAGCTTTTGCCGATTTGTTTCCTATTTTTTCTGTACTAAAGAGAGTAAATTACAAAAAATGTGTGTTTGACACCAGAGGAAAATAATGAATTAAACACAACAAGTGTAAAAAACGACGCCCCTGGGGCAAGTTACATGATACGGGGAGGGAAGCTTCCCGTTCCAAGACGCAAACATGAAGGCATAAGGCTACTTTTGACTAGCTTGAGAGGGCAAAAGGGTCTTCTAGTTGAAACGATAACGGCCACCGGAAATTGAAAATTACATGGATGCATAATCATGCCGCATCTGGCTTGTTTCTAGCTCTCTAGCAGGGCCGTTCCTAACGGGGCGTTCAAGGCGTGCGACGCACGCGGGCGCACTTTACCAAGGGCGCAAAAATTCGACCGACTGAAAAAGATTCAAAAAGGGCGCTAGCGCCCCCCTCTATAGCCGGGCGGCGCTTTAGCGCCCTATGCGAAAACCAATTACTTATACCAATACGAAACAATTTTCCGCTGTTAAGCTTAGTTTATAGTCGACGCAAGCGGATACGGAACCGCATACGGTTACGCAAACGGTAGCGTAACCAAAACCGTATCCCGTATCTCGTAATTTCCATATCCCGTATACCTACGCAAGGAGTTGGTCAACATCCAACTTTTGCGTTGCGGCTACGTGAATGACCTTGGTTTCCACCAATCAGATTTTGGGTTTGGATGGCTAAGTGAACAACAATGTCAAAGTGGAGTGGAGCGACACACTCAGGCAAACAAATCCCTTATGATTCTTTCTCCTACGACGCAGGCGTCGTGCGTCTATGGAAGCGTTCACTATAAACTATCGGTTTTGCTTACGCTACCGTTTGCGTAACTGTATGAGGTTCCGTGTCCGCTTGCGTCGACTATAAACTAAGCTTTTAGTCGTAGAAAACCGTATCACAAGACAAAGACAATCACGAACCACGGTAACTATGGCAGCCAGCCCCGCCCCAGATGAGGAAAATAAACAGAATGCAAAGAAATGGTCTAATCCCTAGTAGCACGCGAACGTTCATTTGGTTTTCGGTTCGAATTGAACGTTCCGTGTCGAATGGCTAAGTCACCGAACGTTCTCCGCTAATGAATGCGAATCCTTCTAATTCGCTAAAAGCAAATGCTTCTACCTAACGAGTAGAAGTTTGGTATGTGATCCCTAAAAGATAATGAAAAGTCCCCAGCAAAAATGCAGAAATGTATTTGAAAACCCAAGATTCATTGATATCCTGGATATTATTGTTTTTTTTTTTCAATTCATTCACTGGATTATTTTTTTTTTTTTTGTTGTAAGATTTATGTCCGTTGAAACTGTATTACACTTCACAATTTCTTGTACATATTCTTGAACAATCTGTCAGGTGAATAATCAAGTTAATTTTTTTGACAGTATTTTGGAAGATTGTTCAATAAATTGTGCAAGAAATTGTGTAGTGTAATACAGCTATTATAGTACTTTTGTGAAAAAATAACAGATAGAACAGTGACAGTGATATGGATCCTGAATTCTTTCAGCTTTTTGGTCGAGTATAGAATGGGAGGGGGGGGGGGCGGACTAGAAGCTTTGCACACGGGCGCTCAAATCCCTAGGAACAGCCCTGCTCTCTAGCGAGTATAACAGAGTGAAAAAAGACTTCTCTGCTGCTGACGTGTGCTGCTGGAGCCTCTTACGTCCTCTGCTGTGCGCCCAAGGCTTCCCCGCTCTCGACGGACTTTTCCCGCGCCGTCCTCAGGTGCCCGTCCAAATCCGACTAGCTTTAGCATGGGGTGGGTGAGCTTATTTCGGGCGCCAAGGCCATGAAGCGTGTTCTGCCGACGCGCATGGTGGAGGAGCTGAGGAAGTCTTGTCCATCGGGGTAGACAAACACCTGTGAAACAACAGAGCGGATCAGGGCCAGACTTGGGTCGAATCCCGAGAAAAAGTATTCGAATACGAATCCCGATGCAAGAAAAGGATTCGAATCCAGAATATTTGAATACTGACTAACGAGAGTATTCGAATCAATGTATTCGCAAAAATATGAATACCGATTTTGGATACCTACGTAGACTCACTTGTTTACTTACTTCATTAGGCTGTATTGACTCGAAAGTACTCATTCCGCAAACAAAAATATCAATAAACATAATTTCAATGAAAAAGGTCGGTATGAACCTAAAAAAATTCTGATTTGGAGAAAAGTTAAATCTTATGAAAAAAATGATAAAATGAAAATTTTGAACTTGGGCCTCAGGAAACAAAAAAAATCTATTCCAATGAATGTTGAGCATAGACAAAATCGAAAATTTAGAAAAAAAACAATCTGAAATAAATCGTCGTTCAAATTTTTAATTTTTTTTTGGTAAATTGATAGATAGATAGATAGCGTTTATTCACGGAAAAAAAGCGGTACAACAACAAACAATCATCCCTATCACAAAGCTGAACTGTGTAAATAAACAACAAACTCACAAAGCAAAAATTACCGTCTGTGAGTGTACAGTTAAAAATTAATAAATAAATAAGTTACAAAGATAGATAAACAAATACAGCGACAATGATAGAATATTAATAGCACATAACACATCTGTGGGGCTTAAATTTAACAACATATAAAATAACAGTATATACAAGTAAAATCAGGATGAAATAGGTTTTAAAATATACAGCAACAAGATAAGGTACAGTTCAAACAGGTGCAACCGCACTCCAACATTAATCTATAAAACAAACCTCTTCTGTCTCAAAACAAAATCCTTCAATGCTCTTTTGAATAAGTGTTCATACTGAATGCCCCTTATGTCCTGCGGTAAACCGTTGTAAAATCCCGGCCCAAGAAAAGTTGAACATCTTTGGCCCAATGCTGTTGCCCTGAAAGGAACTGACAAATCGCCAACAGTTCTGGTATTGCGACCATGCACAGCCCGGGGTAGGGTTGCTCTATTCCTGAATGTATCCAACACAACCTCACAAAAAAACAACTGTCTGACATCGAGAACACCCGCCTCCCTGTAGAGCTCATCCGAAGAAAACATCCTATTTTTCCTCAATATCATTTTCAATACCCTCTTCTGTGAAATTTCAACCAATCTCAAACTGTTTGTATAAATTCCTCCCCAACCCAAAATACCATATTTCAAATGAGGCTCGAACAGGGCGGAATACATCATCATGAGGTAACGCAATTCTAAGAAACCACACAGAAACCTAAATCTATGCATAATTATTCTGAGTTTCTTTGCAATGAGGTTCGCGTGGTGGTTCCATTTCATGTTTTTGTCTATAAATACTCCCAGGTATTTTACATAAATCTCCTCCTTTATGATGTGATTATTCACTGACAAACCAACAAAATCGGGCGAATTACCTTTAGATATGGAAAATGGCAAGTATTTTGTTTTATGCAAGTTCATGGTTAGATATCTGCAATCAAACCAAATCTTAATGGTCTGCAGTGATGTTTCTGCTTTACTCCTTAGGTCAGACCATGTATGATCACGAAAAAAAACAGCAGTGTCATCAGCATAGCCAGTAATTGTACCATCAATAGGCAAGTCAAATAGCCCGTTTACATCAATTAAAAACAACAATGGCCCTAGTACGGTACCCTGAGGCACTCCACATTCCACAATCTTAGACTGACTTCTTATTCCGTTTATTTCCGTGTATTGTCTCCTGTCTGACAAATTGCTCTTGAACAAATTCAACGCTGGACCCCGAAAACCCACCCTCTCCAACGTATCCAACAGCTGTCCGTGATTGACTGTGTCGAACGCCTTGGCCAAATCAATGAAAACACAAAGACACTTTTCCCTCTTATCCAGTGATTTGTAAATTTGACGTGTTAATCTGGTTATTGGATCTATTGTCGATAATCCCTCCCTAAAACCAAACTGGCTGTCAGACAAGATCTTAAATTTTGATAGGTATTTACAAATTCGTACTTTCAAAACCTTTTCAAGAATCTTGGTGAAGTTGGTGATTATGGAGATTGGTCTGTACCTAGTTATTGAGTTCAAGTGTACTTCCCTGCTTAAATAAAGGTTTAATTATTGCCAATTTAAGAAAAGTTGGACAGTAGCCCGTCTCCATTATTCCATTGATGATGTGTGTCAAAGAAGAAGCTATCGACGTTGATCATTCAATTGCTTATGCACAAAGGTCGATGGGTGTGGGTGCGAAGGGGAAGTTAGCGATAGAAGAAACTCGTGCTATTTTGTTTCAAAAACAAATCTTCAAAACCGAGTTCAGAACCGAGCTCAAAACTGCGCAGTTCTGGCAAATCGTTATTTCAAAATTCACCCTTCTATTGTTATTGTAGGTACTCGGGTACTTGCTTTTTCTAGATTATCAGAATCCATAATTCATGGATTCGAAGTTGGAATTCAGTACAGGGATTCAAAATAAGAATCCAAGGATTCAAAACTAGAATTCTTCGAATCCATGGATTCTTTTCCAAACTGGGATTCGAATACCAATACTCTTTTCTTTGCTGGAGAATCCAGGAATCCGATTATAATATCCGAATACTCGAGTATTCGATTACTATGAATAGTAGAATACCGCAGAATAGTAACTTGAATCCAGAATCCCGAATATCGGCAAAGAAAAAGTAGCTGCATGAATACGAATACGAATACCGTTGAAAGTAACTTGAGTAGGATTCAAACTTTTGAGTATTCGAATACTACCCAAGTCTGATCAGGGCTCATCATGAACAAGCAGCATGGCACAAAACTTCAGAGCAGGCGCTAAAGTTTACACTTATAAAACATGGTAAAGTAGGTATATAGGAATTTTAGATGAGATATCACTCCAACCTCAAAAGAAATTCTGTAGTCGTGAAATCCACAGGCTCTGTTCAGATTGTTGTGCTCTTTCCAAATTTTTGGGTTCTAGAAGAATCCCAACGGATGCTTTTTTTGAAGCTGTCAAAAGTCTGGAAACTGATAATTCTGAAACAATTTCAAATTGAGCTCAATTTTTCATGAGATTTCAAGTATACACAGTTATATGGAGACTGCAAATGTAAGGAACGAACATTTGAACAGTTCTGAACCAAACACGATGGTGAATCACATAGTTCTGTTAAAATATTTCAACTTTTTATTTCATTTTTTCTGTCAAATGTATATGATACAGTGAAAGTATTGAAAAAATCTCTGAAACCTTGGAAAAAATATGGACGTCCTGGAAATCTGATATTCTGTTCAGACTTGAATGCCCTACAACATACCCAAAATTGACAGAAATTCCACCCCGTGGTTTTGAGGTCTTGGAGGGTGGGGTGATCTGTTGCAACTCAAAATGAAGAGGATGAAACCCGTCAAACCACTGGATGCAAATACATCGCAATTCGACGCATCATTTTTCATTGATATCATTTTGGAACCAAAAGTGTCGATCATTGTTAAGGGGGGAAGGGTCGTGGGAGGAGCGGAGCTCGGTTCTTTGGTTTTCCTGGTCATAATATATAACCGATCACGACAAGTTTGGTATCTTTCCCGACTAAATTGAACCTCCTGACCTCGAACCCGATGTGTAAATTCGAATAGAAACAACTTTTAACAAGTTAACTTGAAAAAACTTGTTTTCTCTTCGACAATGTCGACAGTTTTTCTTCTTACTGTTAGAGGTCTGAATCCCTCGAAAATATCACAAGGGCCATTAGATTGACGTGTCTTTTTCACAAAAATCATCCACTGGATGTATTATTTTGTTTTTTGATATAGAAAAATCAATTTGAACCTGTGAGTCGGTCCGGCGCGGTTTTTACCAGTGACCAGAACACTACAACATGCACCTGTTAATGAATCCAGCTCAAACTATTGAACAAATGATAACTTATTTCTGAAAAGTTCAAGGATCTCTGCAGAATTGAATTTTCTATAACATAAAACAAAATCGACATGGATCGCCACGCAGGGTTTAGAGTTTGAGCTGCTTTTATGTGCATGTGTAGTGTTCTGGTCATGTAGTAGGGCATTCAAGTCTTAACAGAATATCAAATTTTCAGGACGTCTATATTTTTTCCAAGGTTTAAGCGATTTTTTCACTATTTTTCCTTTATCATATACATTTGACAGAACAAATCAAAATATTCCAATAGAACTGTGAAATTTTTCATCGTGTTTGGTTCAGAATTGCTGCAACATTTGCAGTCTTCACATACCTAACTGTGCATACTTGAAGTCTCATGAAAAATTGAGCTTGATTTGATATTATTCGGAATTATAAGTTTTCAGATTTTTGACAGCAACAAAAAAAAAAAGCTTCCGATGGGATTTTTCTGAAACCAGAAAATTTGGAAAGCACGCAGAATTCTGAACAAAACCTGTGATTTTCACGACTACAGTATTCCTTTTGAGGTCAGAATCTATTTTCCTTGGGCTATAAGCGGAACAATTCTGTGGCTAGGAGGTACCTTCTCCCTCGCCTGTCCCAGCTCTTTATATTGAATTGGTCACTCACAAATAATATTTACGAAGCTACATATTGTTTCAGAGGCTGTTGCGAGAGTGGACGCCAAAAAAGTTTCCATCCAACAACGCGATGATGATTCGCTAGAAAAGCGTTTCCTTCCTCTTCTCATCCCCCTCATAGGTCTGATTGGTGGTGCGGTAGGTGGTGCTGTTTCCAAAGGTTAAAGTTTCAATGTTTGTATAAGTTTATCTGTGATAACAAATAAACGCAAAATGTACATTTGAAAAAATTTTGGCAATCCAATAAAACATGAACACAATAATAATGTACCTACCTACCTACTAATTTTTTTTTTCACAACTGAAGACCCAATTATAGTATCTAGGTATACATATTGTAAGTGATGTGGTGTGATGTGCGGGAATGCGAGTGCGACTCATGTGGTTCTTGTTGTATTGAAATGTGATACGATCTATTTATTTTAGTTTGTTTTGACTTTCTTACTACAATGTTCAGAAAATCAAATAAACTGAAATCATTTTTGGTACTTTTCCGTTTACGGAACTATCGATTATCTATCGATACTATCGATAGTTGCCGCTGGTACTATCAAAGCTATCGATAGTTTATTTCAGGGACTATCGTCACCTCTAGCAAAATGCACTACATTCCTGCTCCGTGCACGACGCCAGCGTCACCTAGCGTATGCAACTCTGTGGGCGCAAAACTTCACTCATGTCATAAATTACAGATGACTGGTTGTCAATCAACCACGTGGCATCTGTTGTGACCCATGGTTGTCAATTATTACAATTATTTCCACTGTTAAATTGACATCAATGACATTAATCATCAGAGAATTGACAGCCCAGTCACGCAGCGCCGAGTCATCAATGTTGCTCTTTTTGTCCACACAAAGCGCAGTGATCGGCTCCGTTACCCCCACTCTGTCCTTCGCACGGGGCGAATAATGCTGATGTTTCACAGAAATAATGAGATATTTTGCTCTTTACAAAAAAAAAACCAAGGCGCACCCGTTCAAGCCAGCCGAGTTATGGGGCGAAGACCGCTCTCAACGGTACAATGGTATTAACGTAAAATAGGTATGAGGTATGATGGAGATGAAACTATTTACCCTAATTTCTACATCGAAAAGGTCCAATTTCAAACCGAGATACCTACTTCACAATATACAGTCAATTGTTTCAGTTCCGGTAGCTGTGTCTACATACTTATACGTTGTTTCAGATTGATTGCTATCCCAGTAGGCATTGGAAGTGTATGGTAAAAGTCGCTTTAGCTTTGTCTAGTTCTAAAACGTTCATTGTTTTAGTCTCAAGTCAGTGTGACATGTCAATCAAAATCAGCCGCGAAGTTTTTTACTGTCGTCCAAACTGTCATGTTTCTGTCCACCTAGATAGCTTTTGGAAAGAAAATCGTAATAAGCACCTATCGACGCAAGTTTTAAGAATCTGTACGTGTTACTTATACAGTTACTGTTGTTCCTGTTATGTTATACCTACTGTTGTGTTGTTCCTCCATTGGTTTTGATTACCTGATAATTTTCACGCCATGTGTGGGGATCCAGTTCGTTTATCTTCGAGAAAACGTGAAAGACTTTGACGCTGTTACGAAGAATTATTCAGAGATTCCAACAATGCAGCTGCCAACATTCAGCGCGTTGCTTTAATCTTTAGTAACGTACTGCACGGTCAAACGCATACTGGCAAAAAGAAGCCAAGGTCTGTCACTACTTACAACCAAAAAGTGGCCGTGGATCCCTGAGCCCAGTCGAGAAAAAAATCAGCCAGGCGCCCGTTCTCAATCAAAAGAGTAGGTACAGTCTGTTGTGCCATATCCTACCAGATTTCGTGCTTCTGTCTTCACTAAAAGGCTCAGTTGAAGTAGAACAGCGTAACTCGGCTTTAGAAGCAGATCTTCCTTGATATCTGATCCCTTTCAAGGCCATGGAGTTTGCTTTACTGCTTTACTATCTACCTGTGTGATATGTGCACAATGTTGATTGAGACTGGCAAGAACAAAATCTGCTGACTCCCCAGGTGCCTATTTTTTTCAGTCCTGAGATCGGAAACAGAGACGGTTCGACATCAAAACTGCATGTATCTTTCTTCAAGTGCACCTTGAATGGGGTGCCGCACGTGATACTCGATAAAAAACTAAAGAAATACTTTCTGACTGAAAGGAGTGAAAGATCTGACTTATAACCTGAAAATAAATAATGAAGTTTCCATGAGATTTACACTTCTGATTTGACGTGTTTTGTAACTAAATCTAAAGCTGCATTTAGATTTTAATGACCTACTGGGATAGCAATATTTCTGAAACAACGTATAGGCACAGAATAATAATACAGAAGCGACACTGACCACAAAAATTGGTTTCATCTAGTTGCCTACACCGAATTTAGTATTTCCATCAACTTCAAAATGAAAGGTAATCTTGACGTTTTCTGTCAGTGCCAAATTCGACTAGGTTTTGAACAACAAAAAATGAGTGCGGTACGGGACTTTTCTTGTGCGGTACGTGGATGTGTGGATAATTCGTCCCTCAAAAAGACACCTTTTTCAAGTTCCCAAAGGAAGCGGAAAGGTGTGCTATATACCTAATTTCCAAGAAAGTGAAGGAAGAAAGTGAATAAAGGTAGCTGTTTTGTTCAGCAAAATTGTCTTATCTACCCACTTCTACATGATAAATCTTATTCTTCAGAGCGACAATATGGCTAGAAGCTCGGCTAGAAGCTTGCAGCCGTGAAGACTTGACGAATAAGATTGGAGCGTCTCTTCGGGAAAATCAAAATACGTGCGGCTCATTTTTGTGATATGTACTTACTGTTTTCAAATGATTAAAAGAACAGGCTTTGTTCCAATTATGTCCCTACAATATTCCCGCATGCGCCAAAAAGGAATTGCCAGGATTCCAAAGAAAAGGATGGTAAATCTGCCATCTGACTATAGATTCCACTGACGGAAGACTTTCTCACCAAATATCAAGTAGGTAGTTGGTGTATTTTTCTCTGGAACATTTCAAATCTCTTGACAGGAATACTAGTCCCGAAACACCTGGCAGTTCCAAGGTCATATAATCTGGTCATAGCAACAACAATGCTACAACAATAGAGTGTCGCTTCTGGTTTGATATTCTGTGGTATAGGTACCTCTTGGATATTAGTGTTATTACAGACAATATAATATTTTATTGTTGCATTGTTGCATCGATCAATAGCTCGTTCAATCGGTTATCTTTTATTTGGTTATGGTTAAAGGCAAAATTTCAAGTGAAAATAAACTCGTTGATAGATTTACGTAAGTCATGTAGGTACCTACTCAAAATAACAATGAAATTTACTTTATCTATTTCGGAGTAATACTGGTAGTGGGGTCGGTACACATTAAAAAACGGTATTATACGGCATTTGATGATACAGAAAATTCCTTTGGCATGAGTGTTCTGCAAGGTCTGTCGAACGATATTAGAAGGGGAAGCACAAAAGCTTCCCCTTAGGGGGGCCGCAGGGGGCCCTACCAAGTTGACGGTCCAAGAACTCCTACCAAACCATCTTTCAATTTCGTTGTATCACTCAAATGGGGATGATGTAACTCCATTGTGAATCTCGATGGCATTGGCCGCCATGTCTTTTTCATCCTTCATGCTTGGAAAAATAACTTCTTAGGGAGGTCAGAGAAATCACTTTTTATTTTTTTAAACATACAAGAGGATGCGAAGTTGGCATGTTTTGTGTCTTAACCTGTTATTTGGCATTCCCAAGATCCTATTATAAAGTCTATTTTTCAAAGTCTCAATTTTGGGATGATTGGTAGGCTAAGAAGTGGGTATTTTTTAACATCCAGTTCAGACGTACTTTTTTCAGTGTCCAACTGGAGGTTATTGAAATCGTCATCAGGGGTGGATACACTGAACTATTTTCTAAACATTGTGTCGAGAAAATCAATTTTAAACCGCGCATAGAGAGTACACAGATTATTTTTCTTTCGGTCGGTCGAATTGCAATGCCTACTACGCCTGTCAAGGAGAACGCTGAGCATCGCCAGCCTAAACTGGTATGAAAACAGCCTTGAACAAATTCAAAACTGACTAAAACTCTGAGTGCTGACTCAGAATTGAATGCCGAACCACATAATGAGTGTTTTGGGCAGTTTTGGATTCGTTTAGGCTGTTTTTATACTAGTTTAGTCTGGCGATGCTCAGCGTTCTCCCTGACAGACGTAGTAGGCATCGCAATTCGACCGACCGGAAGAAAAATAATTTGTATACTCTCCATGTGCGGTTTAGGATTGATTTTCTCGACATAATGTTTCGAAAATAGTTTAGTCTATCCACTCTTGCGATTATTTCCATAACATCCAGTCAGACATTGAAAAAAGTACGTCTGAACTGGATGTTAAAAAATACCTACTTCTTAGCCTACCAATCAACCCAAAATTGAGAATTTGAAAAATTGACTTAATAATAGGATCTTGGGAATGCCAAATAACAGGTTAAGACACAAAACATGCCACCTTTGCGTCCTCTTGTATATCTGAAAAAATAAAAAGTAATTTTCTCTGACCTCCCGAAGAAGTTTTTTTTTCAAGCATGAAGGATGGGAGAGACATGGCGATCAGTGCCATCGAGATTCACAATGGAGTCACATCATCCCCATTTGAGTGATGCAACGAAATTGAAAGATGGTTTGGTAGGAGTTCTTTGGCTGTCAACTTGACAGGGCCCCCTGCGGCCCCCCTAAGGGGAAGCTTTTGTGCTTCCCCTTCTAATATCGTTTGTTAGGCCTTGTAGAACACTCATGAAAAAAGGAATTTTCTGTATCATTAAATCCCGTATAGGAATGGCTACCAACCCTACTATGGCTACTTTTCGACACTAAAAGCGGTATAATAATAATTTTCGTATTTTATGCAACCGTAATATTGTCGGAAATGACAATTTGAACTTGGGATTCACCCGGTATGTCTCGGTGTAACCGACTCACGGCGCACCCAATAGAGTAAATACAGGGTGTCCCGTTTTTCAACGCTCACCATGGGTATCTCGGAAACGGTAAGAGATACAAAGTCGGTTAAATTACAAAAAAGTTGCGCAATTTTATGACTATCTCAAATATGTCAAGACATCCAAGATATCTTTGGTCGTTTCTGAAATATCCCAAAAAAACTGAAAAATGCCGAATTCGAAAATTTCAAATCACTTCTTTATTATGACAGCTATCAATTTGAAAATTGGTATTCTGACATTTTTGAAGGTCCTTGATCGACTGATGGTCATGATTTTTTCCTACACCTACTAGTTTTTGAGATATGACAGTTAACTTTATTTTTTTTTATGGACACCATATTATTTTTCCACCCCATAGAACTCGACTTTCATTTCTCTTCACAAAGATATAAAACACTGGTAGCATTTTTGTCGAAATAGCCTATAAAAATTGGAAAACCATTTTTGGGGCGAAAAAATCTAGTTACCGGTTTGGATGCCATGCTCTCGTGACATAATAAAATGACATTCGGTTGCCATGGTCGGTTGATTTTGGAAAAAGTTGGGTTACATTCCGTTTTCATGTATTTGATAATGATAATAAATAAAAATGAAACAAATACAAAACCAAGAATAACACAAAATAACATCGCAATAGCAATAAACATTTATAATTTACAATTACTCGAGATGGGGTCTATTTAGCGAAGAACACTCCAAGATCGCATTTATGGTTTATGACAGAACATCCCAAAGCAACCAAGAGCTGGAAGCAAGGAGTTGATGATGCGTTCCAGTCAATTAACCCGCACGATATCAGCGCAGCCGTTGAAAATATGGCTAAAAGGCACAAAACTCTGCACAGAGCTAAATGAACTCCAATTCGAGCAATTGTGAATTATGAATGTTTATTGCTACTGCTATGTTATTTTGTGTTATACATACTTGGTTTTGTTATACTTGGTTTTGTATTTGTTTTATTTTTATTTATTATCATTATCAAATCCATAAAAACGGAATGTAACCCAACTTTTTCCAAAATCAACCGACCATGGCAACCGAATGCCATTTTATTATGTCACGAGAGCATGGCAACCGAACCGGTAACTAGATTTTTTCGCCCCAGAAATGGTTTCCCCAATTTTTATAGGTTATTTTGACAAAAATGCTACAAGTGTTTCATATCTTTGTAAAGAGAAAAAAAAAGGTGAGTTTTATGGGTTGGAGAAATAATATGGTGTCCATGAGAAAAAATGAAGTTGACTGTCATATCTCAAAAACTAGTAGGCTTAGGAAAAAAATCATGACCGTCAGTCGATCAAGGACCTTTGAAAATGTCAGAATACCAATTTTCAAATTGATAGCTGTAATAATAAAGAAGTGATTTGAAATTTTCGGATTCGGCATTTTTCAGTTTTTTTGAGATATTCCAGAAGTGACCAAAGATATCTTGGATATTTTGACATATTTGAGATGGTCATAAAATTGCGCAACTTTTTCGTGATTTAACCGACTTTGTATCTCTCACCGTTTCCGAGATACCCATAGTGAGCGTTGGAAAACGGGACACCCTGTATAAGTACGTTGTACCTCTCGCATCGCGATGATCCGGGAACGCAAAGTTGCAATTTTTGCAAAGATTAGCAGATTCACCACATCCGGCATAATCTACACCGAGATCTACACTGTCCACCGACCTCCATGGAAAAATCCAAAGGAGGAATGAAGAATGAACCGAGGTGATAAAACCTTTGGAGACAAAGAGGAAGGCCTCTTTTTGGTCGGGGCTGATCGTGTGGTGGTTGTGCGAAAACTGCGGTTCGTTGCGATGTACGGGGTCGACGTGATGTTGTTTTTAATGTAGGCAAGTACTTTACTCTGGTCATTTAATTATTATACTCCGTTTATTTTCGAAAATCTTTAATGTTCAATAAACGTCTCAAACGTTCCCCTAGCTGGATTATTTGCGCCACTTATTAGAATACCCGAGGGTGACATAGAAGGTTGCTGTTCTTCGCCATCGGTATGTTCTTCGGCACATGCATATACTGCTTTGGATTCAAGACACATTTAAGACTAATAATTCCACTCTCACTCCAGTGTTGTGACTACTGTGCAGTGCGATATTGGTGACATCTGTGTCAGTACCTACTGTCAGTAATGTAACCACTACCCTGCCTAAAATGACCATGCGGAACCACAAAAAATCCGAACCGGATTTTTTTTGGGTTTCACATGTATTCCGTTTAGGTTTTTGATACGTGAAATTTCCACATAAAACCATAAATTCCCATAATGGTCATCCCCACAGCAGTTCCAAGACTAAAAATGGTTTATACCACAAAGAACCACACAGTTTCAGAAAGGCGCATTTATGGTAAAATATGCGGTAATTTCACCGATGATGAACTAAATCCATTTTTTTTATTCGTTTATTCAACGTCGGCCTGTTTCCGCAACGAGGCCTAACACCGACGCCGGTGAATGCTTTCCTCCACTAGGTTGCACAGGGAATTTTGCCGAACCCCTATGTGTTCCAACCTCGGTTTCAACACAGCATAGGGATTTTAACGACCACTAACATCGCATGGGGTCGGCACCATCGTTCGTATTTCACGTGCTAAGCGACACACTTGCGCGTCTTGCATTTAGCAAGCATCCCAACTAAACTGCTTGACAATTGAACTGCAACACCTGAAAATCAGGTGCGTTTTCAAATTGAGATAGCTCGAAAAATATTTGACGGATTTCAGAAATTCAAGCATGTGAGGAAAGGTCATTCCTTTGACTATCGAGTGCTGGCACTGATGATAAGTTTGATTGCACAATTTGTCATATACAGGGTGCCAACGGAGAGCGTGCAGATATGGGCAATCTTTCACCTTGTTTAAGTTTCGAAAAAAAAATCCGAGATTTTTTCTATTGCCTGCTTTTGAAAGGTTGAATCATTATGCCGAAACGGTTTTGGAATTTTGACCCTAACTTTTTTTTTTCAAAAAATTGTGCTAAATTTTCTGAAATATGCACTTTCTGATTAAGAAAAAGAAATAGAGAAATTGTTTGTTTTCAAACGGCGTCCATATTGAATTTGCTTACGAAGATTTTTATTTGAGCCTCCACATCCCCTAGAAACTACCCCTTTTGGGACACCGTCTCACAACAAGATATGCAATACTTCATTTAAAAGGCATAAGGTAATTACTCGTCAATAATTGGATTGAAATAAGGATACTGCGATGACCCCACACGTACAGCTCCCTAAAAACCACCCCTTGACTTCAAGGGACAGGGTTGGTATGATAAGACATGCAATATGTACATGAAAATTTCAAAAAACGTCTTTTTCAACTGTTCTACTAAAAAAGTGATGCTACACGATGACCCTCTGCGTAGTTCATCCCAACAGTAACTACCCTCTCGGAAAAAGAACTTCCCTTTAAAAAACCGGTACATACTTCCGCAATACCTCATTTGTTGGAATTTTTTCAAAATCTGTCGCAATAGTTTGCCGCTACGATGATTTCATTCACATATCTACCCGAAACTACCCTTTCAACTACCCCTCCAATATCGCATAGCCTTTACCTTGATGCGTGTAAGGTCATCGCGAAATCATTTTGAACTTATTCAATCGCACCTTCTCTGACCTTCCAAATGAGGTATTGCATACCTTTTACTAAAGGGGCGATTTCTAGGGGTAGTTTCAGGAAAGGTTTTGTACTCTCGTCGTAGAAAACACCATCATTTCAATGAAACGGTTAGTAGGCAAAAGTTCTTTCAACTCGTAAATAACGCATCAAGGTAGAGGCTATGCGATAATGGAGGGGTAGTTGAAGGGGTAGTTTCGGGTAGATATGTGACTGAAATCATCGTAGCGGCAAACTATTGCGACATTTTTAAAAAATCCTAACAAATGAGGTATTGCGGAAGTACTGGTTTTTTAAAGGGTAGTTCTTTTTTCGAGAGGTTAGCTACTGTTGGGATGACCTACGTAAAGGGTCATCGTGTAGCATCACTTTTTTAGTGGAACAGTTGAAAAAGACGTTTTTCGGAATTTTCATCTATTGCATGTCTTATCATACCAACCCTGTCCCTTGAAGTCAAGGGGTGGTTTTTAGGGAGCTGTACGTGTGGGGTCATCCTAGTATACTTATTTCAATCCAATTATTGATGAGTACTTTTCTTAGGCCTTTTAAATGAAGCATTGCATATCTTGTTGTGAGACGGTGTCCCAAAAGGGGTAGTTTCTAGGGGATGTGAAGGCTCAAATGAAAATCTTCGTAAGTAAATTCAATATGGACACCGTTTAAAAACAAACAATGTCTCTATTTCTTTTTTTTTATCAGAAAGTGCATATTTCAGAAAATTGAGCACAATTTTTTGAAAAAAAAAGTTAGGGTCAAAATTCCAAAACCGTTTCGGCATGATGATTCAACCTTTCAAAAGCACGCGATAGAAAAAATCTCGGACTTTTTTTCCGAAAGTTGCACAAGGTGCAAGATTGCCCATATCTGCACGCTCTCCGTTGGCACCCTGTATATGACAAATTGTGCAATCAAACTTATCATCAATATCAGCACTCGATAGTCAAAGAAATGATCTTTCCTCACATGCATAAATTTCTGGAATCCGTCAGATATTTTTTGAGCTATCTCAATTTGAAAACGCACCTAATTTTTAGGTGTTGCAGTTCAATTGTCAAGCAGTTTAAATCAAAGAGCTTGTTCTGAAACGAAAATCCGATGGCCCTCAGTGGGACTCGAACCCACGATCCTTGATGTGGCAGTCGACCGCGCTAACCACCACACCACAAGCACCTCAATCCATTTTTGTTCAATAATTCAAATCTCAAATGATTTTTCCTGCACGATTACAAAACTTTCCATTCAATATTGGTGTGAGAGGGGGGAGGGGGGAGTGGAATAACACTTTGAACGTGCTTTAGACCAAGGTCGTAACAATGGAATATGTATTATGGGGGAGCAGGTGAATATCGACCACTTAAGGCAAAAAAGTCAAAACCCGAGGGGGAGTGGAATAACACTTTGAACGTGCTATAGACCAAAGTCGTAACAATGGAATATGTATTATGGGGGAGAGCAGGTGAATATCGACCACTTAAGGCAAAAAAGTCAAAACCAGTCGCCATGTGCACTGTCAAGGCTGTACGTTTTGTACCATATTCCCCAATCATTCAACTACCCAAAACTTTGAATAGTCACTCACTAAGTAGAAACATTTTTGCGGAAAAAATTCGAAAGCAAAGTAAATATTTCAGCGGGTAATATCGAATAGTGAGGCAAAATCGACCACCAGGTCGGATAATATCGATCGCACGTTTTCTTTGCCATTTTGTAGTCTGGATGCTTAGCAAAAGCGCAAAAATACAAGTCGAAACATCTCTTTTCGAAAAAAAACCTAGTTTTATTATGATTTTGCCTCCAAATTCCTAACATTTACCAAGAACGGCGCCCATGATAGAAACCTAGGAGAATAACAGAGAAAATTAAAAATAATTCTTGTGTAAGTACCTACTCTCAAGAATCTCATCAGGTCATCTTCGCACCACACAAGGCACGATTCGTTCTTTGCCGATATTTTTTGCAAGGCATCTAAAATGATGTATAAAACTCCATTTGTACAATATCGACCATCATGATCGATATTGGCCGACAACAGAAGCAAAAAACAATTCATTGATGATAAAGAACATGGTTAGATCATGGAACTAGGCCTACCACACAAAGTTACTATCAATAATCCTTGGTACATCGCGCCAGGAGACTTCTCCGCAACTACAGTATGTTCATTAAAAAATTCAATAATGGGAGGCCGTGGACCGATGATAACCTGGCCGTTTTCGGATCGAATGGCCTGCGTCACAGCCTCCCTTTATTGAAGTTTTTAATGAACATACGGTACAAAAGTTGCGGAAAAGTCCGCAATACTTTATCATGAACACTCCTGAACTTGTCATGATTCCAAAAAACTTACAGGGTGGGCCACAGTGGTGTGGTCGATATTTGACCGCCTGTCGATATTCGCCTCTCTTCCCCTATTGTCTGTAACATCCAAAAGGTAGGTACTTAACTACCGGAACTTAAACAATCGACTGTAAATTATTAAGTAGGTACCTAGGTGGGTTTCTATTCACTTGCGTCCACCTATTGTTCGTTCGGTCTCAAAAACGAATAAAAGGAAACCTCCTCTCCGTAAAGGCCTACTGTACATTCAAAGTTGGCAACAACACATCAAAAGTCACACAAGTTCTGTACCTACCGCAAATTTCAAGCCGCAAAAATGAAATTATTCTTCATATTTGCATTCTTCCTCCTCGTGTCCACTACTATCGGTCTACCTCGGCATCTTGATGTAAGTTGCATATTTTTATCTATCAACGAGTCTATCAACGTTACCCTATCCACTTAACTTCAGTCCTAAACCGAACCGATCATATTATTAGAGAGACAGAGAAAGATAGCTGATGTTGCATTAAAAATTAACACAGCTAGGTACCTATCTGGTGTCGTTATTTATGAAAAAATTGAATTATTTGCCACTCTACCACTCACTTACTCTGTTTCCCAACTGGCAACCTTTTTTAATTTCCATTCTATTCGCATGTTTGTCTAGATGATCCATTTTAATTTAATTTTTTTCATTGCTCATTCAGTTGCAAATTTTTCACATTTATTTTTTTCCTGGTGAAAAATAAAAAAAATCTTTTCATCATGATGAGCACTGACAGTCAACTTCTGTTTTTCGAATAGCAACCATATTTTCACATTTTTTCCCTTGCGCTTATCTGAATCTAACGATGCATCAATATCACACTTTTTGTTATCAAACACGAAGAAAAAAAATCAAATGCGAAATTTTTTTACGCATCACAGTCAGTAGCATTATTAGAATACTCACGATATGCACACAAACCGGTAGGCTGGGTGCAAAATGATGTTTAAAAGCACAGAGTAAGTCAGGCGTTTGTTTTTTCAAAATGTAGATGTCAAGATGTTTCCAAATTTAAAAAGAAGCTGTCCGTCTCTGAGACTTGTTTATTCTCCAATTTTACTTACTATTTTATATTTTCTTTTGTATGTATTGTGAAAATGAAAAATTATTTAGACATCCTCGGTAGGGTTGCACCGAATATCCGGTTTATATTCGGTATTCGGCCAATTCGGCTACTTCGGCCGAATATTCGGTTTGGCCGAATATTTATACTGATTTTCAAAATTGTGTAATGAAATACAAAACTTCATTTATCAAACAAAAACATACACTTCTTAATATTCATTTGTCAAATTTATTCAATTTTTGAGTGAAATGATTATCAAGATTCATGATAATCACCACAAAAAAGTCATAAATGAAACTTGAAGGCTTTATTTTCAAAGCACTTAACAGTGATCATAAACCGAAGAAAAATCATTCTTTGATAGTGAAAAAATAACTCGAATATTGTCAAATCCTTTCTATTTTCTAGCAATCAACAGATTATGGAGCAAGTGAAGGAAAACTACTTTTCCGACTTTTTCTATCACTATTCGGTGCAACCCTACCTCGGACGTCTTTCTCTGAGTCCGGGACATACATACCTACTTGAAAAGATACAAAATAGCAAGCTGAAAACAAATAATGAAAACTTTTCAGAGATGCGCCAGCTTCTTTTGAACCTATCAAATATTTTTAAATTTACGTTTTGGAATACAAAACGTCTGATCTACTCTGTGCTGTTGTGCTGTAGAACATCATTCTGCACCCAGCCTACCGGATTGTGTGCATATCGTAGGTGTTCTGATGCTACTGTGATGTGTAAATAAACTGCTCAACAATTGATGTGGTCCACTCGAAAATCTCGTCCGATTTCAAACACGAATATCTCGGAAAAGAATTGACTGATTCTGAAAAGTGCAAAGTTTTTGGATAGCACATTCTTTCCACTATAAAATGCAACAATAGATCAAACAATTGAATACATAATGCATGATGTACAGGGCGACAACGGAAAGAGTGTCAAAATGTTACATTTCAAGGCACGTCGCAGTTTTGCCAGAAAAATCTCCGAGTTTTTCTGATTACATTTTTGAGAAGTGCACATCCACGGCTCGGAACGGTTTTCAAAACTCCCGCCTATCTTCTTTGGTTACAGGGTGATGAAATGGAACAACTTTTTCTTTTTGTAGTGGTAACTTTCTTGTTTGTTAACCGATTCTCACAATTTGCTGCTTATGTTGAAGCGAAGACCTCAGTCAAGAGGAATCGATCAACAAAATTGAATTTACACATTATTTTGAAAAGGAGGGTTGCATCAAATGTGACCTAAGCATGAAATAAGGCCGAGATCCGATTTGGAGAAATTTTTCAACAAGAATCAACTTGTCATTGAAAGAACCACTCATTGCGAATATTTTAAGATCAGTCTCGCTTATATGGGGCCACAATTAACGACGGAAAACCCAAATTAGGACTGCTTGTTTTCAAAGGAGAACTGATACCTTTGCTTACCTGAAAACATACGTACTTATTGTTACTTTTGACTGTTTCTGTCGACCCTCCCCAAGTAGCAATCCGACGTCGGGCCAGCAACAAAGCCAAGGCACCTGATAAAGGTAAAATCAATGATGATAATGTGTGACCCACGAGTTAAAAGTCAATGATGTGTGTTGAAAAACCATTATCTACGCTCCCGAAATTATTTGATAGAACGCGTTACTATTGTTCGATACAGACTTATTTTAGCGAGCTTTGATTCAAATTTTAACAAAATCGGTTAGGAAGTTCCAAAGTTGACGATGACGGAAAATCGATTTTTGAAATTTCAACTTTGAATGCCTATATCTTCGTTATTATTTGTTTCTGGCACATATTTTCCTGAGAAAGTCTACTTCTTTCAAAGTTTCTCGTCGTTTCTTGAAAGGACACGATTTAAATCTGAAACACCCTGTATTTTACTCGATTTTTTATTTGATTTCAAAACAAATAAATTCAAATAAAAATAAATTTCAATTTCAATTTTTGGTAATTATAGGTAGGTACGCGAACACCTGTAACTAACTCAGTTCAGGTACTCATACATGTATGTTAGATGATGGTGTAACATATTCCAAAAATAAAACTAATATTTGGTTTTATTTTTGGACTTTACATCAAATTTAAATTATTACAATATAGTTCAGTTATTTATAAACTATTTCGTATTTCGTAAAAATGCGTCCAAACTTAATTTTTTGGCTTTATTTTGTCTTTGTCTTAAGAGCAGCAGCAGTTCCACTGAGATTGGATTGACTACTTGACTCTGTCTAAAAGCAGGAAAGAGCTTTCCTAAAGTAAGTTACGTTGCGCCATCTACACAAATCGTGCCAAACGAGGCCCGGGGGCTTGTATTTGACCGGTCAATTGACCAGAGTATTTGACGCGGTCAAATGACCGGTCAAGTGACGGCTTATTTGACCGGTCAATTGACATCCTGCAACCCTACCTATGTCCTATACCTACCCATATTATTTTTTGATTTTACTACACTTTATACAACCCCGGGTGCAATCCCAACAATAAAATTTGAAAACTGGTGCATGACGTTTCCGCGTGTCAGTTAATTTTCGAACCTCTCAAATTACGCCTGGAATCTAACACAGGGGCGGCGCCACGGCTTCTTGAAGTGAAAAAAAAAATGAAATTTTAAAACATTTTGCCTCCACAATTTGCCACCCCTGGAATTGGCCGCCTGAATCAGGGGCTTCGCCGATTCATGCCTAGCGCCGGCCCTGCCGACCGAAATCTGGACGACGGTTACACCAGACTAGACTGGTCGCATTAGGTACAAAAATATACACCAAATCCAACGTTGGATACGCCAACGTCCAGCCGACGTTGCGGATCCCAACGTTGGGTATGCCGACGTCAGCCGACGTTGACAAGCTTGCCCGAATATAACTACAGACTGATTTGGTCGCATTAGGTATGAAAATACCCACCGTGTCCAACGTTGATAATCCCAACGTCCATCCGACGTTGGATGTGCCTACGTTGTATTTACCGACGTCGTGCCAACGTCGGTTTTAGTTGCATGGGGGACGTCGGGTTGCCGACGTAAAGGCAACGTTGTTCCAACGTCGCCTCGTGACTTTCAAAGATTGGTCGCCATCCGACCAAAATTTGTACTCACTCCGACGTCGGAATTGGTGAAAATTTAATAGGAAGTCAAGTTAAAGTTACTTGGGTCTGTTGACTGTCCAAATCCTGAAGGGAACTCGATCAGTGATTCTCGTAACATAGGTTACGTGTATTTTCAGGTAAGCAAGAGCATCGGTCCGCCCGTGAAAACATGCAGTCCTTATTTGGGTTTTCCGTCGTTGATAATTGCCCCAAATAAGCGAGAGTGATCTTGAAATGTTCGTAATGAGTGGTTTCTTCAACGACAAGTTGATTCTTCTTGAAAAATTCCCTCAAATTGGATTCCGGCCTTATTTCATGCTCAGGTCACATTTGATGCAACCCGCCTTCTTGAAATCATGTGTTAATCCAATTATGTTAATGGATTTCTCTTACCTGAGGTCTTCGCTTCGACATAAGCTCCAAATTGTGAAAATCGGTTGACAAACAAAAAAGTTACCACTACAAAAACAAAAAGTTGTTTTTTTTTACATCACCGCGAGAATTCGAAAAACTGTTTCGAGCCATGGATGTGCTTTTCATAAGAATGTAATCAGAAAGATTCGGCAATTTTTTTGGCAAAAGTGAGACTTGCTTTAAAATGAAACATTTTGAAGCTCCTTCTGTTGTCGCCTTGTATATCATGCATTATGTCATAAATTTTTTGGTCTATTGTAGCACTTTATAGTTAAAAGAATAAGCTATCCAAAAACACTGCACTTTTGAGAATTGGTCAATTTTTTTTTTGAGATATTTCTATTTGAAATCGGGCAAAATGTTCGAGTGGACCACTTCAATTGTTGAGCAGTTCATTTCGCTGCCTAATTTGTTTCTTCGTGTTTGATAACAAAAAGTGTGATATTGATGCATCATTATATTCAGATATGAGCGTAAGAAATGAGAAAGGGATCAAGAAAATATGTTTGCTATTTGAAAAACAAAAGTTGACTGTCAGTGCTCAGAAGCATTATGATAAAGAAAATTTTTGTTCTGTCGAATCACAGGAGACATTATCCCATTTGAACAGGCTCTTAATTTTTCAAGATCGGATACGGAACAACGATGCTACAGCGGTGGCCGTTTTTTATGCACTCTCCAATAATACACTATTCCCTACAAGCGTTAAATAATACCCGTCACTTTCAGCACGTCGTCATGGGCGACGTAAAAAAATGATGATTCTGCGCGTTCTTGTCATATTTTCAATGAATTCTGACATTGACCAAACATTCCAAAGACCATTGTAGATAAAATTATGTACGATACACGCGTTAAAAGTGACTTATTTTGTTCGCGGGGTTGCTCTACTCGCTGATGCTCGTTTCGCAAGCGTCCCCGCTCACAAAATAATACCTGTCACTTTCAACACTCGTATCGTAAATAGCTATTATCTACTCTCGTATCGCACTGGGGGCCAATTTCCTACTCTCCGCAACTTTAAGAAACGTTCGCAAGTTTGCGATTTCTGTAAATTCCAATTTCTGAGCCATCGTTTCCTCACGTATGCGCATCGATGCGGACGTTTCCATACGTTTTGCTGCGAGCGGACCTGGACTGGTGCAAGTCACTTTGCGTATACACTTTTATGATGAAGTAAAGTTAGGTATTAATGTTTTCATTGTTATCAATAAAACAAACAGCATTGCTGGAGGTATGTGGCGATCATGGTGCCGAGTCAGGCGGGTAATAGGATACAGCACGGAATAACTTCACGATTGCGTCCTAAAAGAAGGATCACTCATACACATCTGTCATTCTTTTGAATCTTTGTCAGCTCCAGGGACACTGTTCGAAACTTGTCACGATGTTTAATTTTTTCTTTTCATCGTCTGCAGTCTTCGTTCAAACTTTGCATTTGCTTCCCACCAACGAGTTCCAGGTTTTTGGAAATAATAATGTTAAGTTGTCTTCAACTGAACAACAAATTCAACTGTAAGTAGACCTTGTCAAAATATTAAGTAGATCTAGTCAAAATTTAACGAAAACTCATAAACCACTTTGCAGAGTTCGGTCCATCGTCAAAGATACAGCCCTTCATAGTTCACGTTTTTCGGATTTCAAAAACTTGTAACTCAGGAACATTCCGACCAAATCAGCCTGAATTCAGCGTTGGCTAGTTTGTCAAAATCATATATTTATCTACCTGTCAAATTCAGAAAAAAAAGAGGCATAGAAAGTTGGTAGTAGTCCTAGTGGTGGAACCACGAGCTCTCGACAGTTGTCGATCTCGACAATTTTTTCTTCCCTAAAGGGTGAGGGGTGCAGAGGGGAAAAGGAAAATAAGGGTGAGAGGTGCAGAGGGCAGAGGTGAAATTGTCAAGATCGACAACTGTCGAGTTACGTTTTTCTCACCTTTTGACGAGATCTATCCATGATTAAATTTTTTGCACTCTGTATTAAGGATCTGAATGTGAATTATACACGAGTCATATTTTCACAACCAACGTCTTTCAAATGTCTGAGGCAATCATTCGTCCTTCGTCATTCCCTGATCGTTTTATCGGTTGCTCCTTCAATTTTTATATTGGTACAGGATGTTCACATATGAATTATACCTCCTTCTGGAGCTTGTGCTCGAGCATAGTTTCAAAAATTTAACCACTTTTTTTCACAGGTTTCGGAGGCACCAGAATTCTCTGTCGTCTATCGCGAATCATCGAGAAGTTTTCTCAAATTGGACACCGTGTATCTTACAATAGGAATTGATTAAGCTTTTCATCCTCATTATAAATATACGGATCTCACCCGATAGGTTAGTTGGGAAAACTATCAAGCAATATTCCTTTTTAAAAAGTTTGACTTTGAAAAGTTAAGTCAAGTTCAGTAGAAGTTCGAAGCTACAATGAAATCCATTTACTAAAATGAAAGAAAATTTACTGAGTCTTCAAAATAAAAAATGACTGTTTTCGATCATTTTCAAACTTCATCTCTTTCTTCACATGCAGTTGTGTTTTGTTGATCAACCTATCAAGTGTCATGCATATATTTATAATCAGGATAAAAATCGGACACTGGGTGTCTGACACATCTGGGTGTTTGACACCTCGACACCCAGATGGGTGAAAGGAGTTACGATTATAATATATATATATATATATATATATATATATATATATATATATGAAAATCGAAATCGATTACTATAGGATAGGGCGTCAAATAAAAGAAAATTTTTCAATATTGCACCCTGTAAGCGATATCCACAGACATTTTCCGTCGAGAGATTCAAAGCCTACGGAAAAAATTGTGTTGTGGTCGTTTTTCATCTCCTGAATTATGTTCAAGCGTCTTCAAGGGAAAGTCTTCAGACGTATACTTCGGTAGGCTTGGCGTGGCTTGAATAGATAAAATGCACCGATCTTTGCATTGTTGCCGCGTCTACCATGCGTTTATTCACGAATACCCAATTCGAACGTTTTTCGTTTTGCGAACACTGCTCAAAAATTGGCACACGGAAACGTATACCTACGTAAATTTTCGTACGCAAAGCGCATACGCAACTTCATGTATACTTATTCTCAAAAATTGGTCCCCTGAACAGTACCTAGTTGCAAAGGTAGGTAGCGACTGAGGTGTCATAGAGAAGTCGGATTTCGAAAAAAATTGTCAAGTCAGCTTCATTTTTGATGGTCTACCCATTCTCAAAATTACAAAGGTCAAAGTCAAGACACGCTGTAATGTACGGAGTGTTGAAAAGAATCTGTGATCGCGGCAGGCATGGGCCAGGCCGAATAATGCAGTAACAGGCGCAATTGAGGTCTCCAATTTTCCGTTGTCTCTCTTCACTGTGACGTCATGCGTATAAGAGATGGTTAATCGAGGTCATTGGGCGCTTCCCAAGAAGGCGTATAAAGACACAATTCGACACAGCTAGCGTTCCAATAGCAGTAATAGCACCACATGTCGACACAATCGAAACATTGGCGTGGCTAAGTTTGGAATTGAGCTGGCAAGTGCACTTTGACATTTTGTATCCGTTTTTTCGCAGTTATTGGAAAGCGCCCTATGTTTCTTGAGATATGACATTTCGCTTCTGACAATGGGGATTTTTCCGAATCTGACAAGCGCTCTGTCGTGTATTTATTTGATTTCAGCATGGATTTCATGATTTCACTTGTTCTTACCCTCGTTCTTACCAATAAGTGTGTTATATGTAGGTAGTGGAAAACTGAGTACCTAGATACTTACAGAAATGATTCAAGGGTGTTGTGTCGCTCTATACGAGTGCGAGAATAAGACGAATACACCCGGCATAAGCATGCACCGGTTCACGAAAGACCCAAACTTGATGGAAGTGTGGCTGCACGAGCACCAGCAGGGATCACGCTGCACCAGACAATGCTTTATGTTCCTGCCAACATCGTGAAGCGTCGTGTAGGTTGACAAAAAATCAATAATGCCATCTGGATTACTTCGTAATTTGTAGCCTCTTGTGAAATTGGCTTCCACGTGCATCTTACCACGAAAAAACTTTATTGGCTTATGGGTTCTAGTGACTTTTCCACATGATAATGGGAACAGTATAGCTAACCGATTCAAAATTCCCGCAAAAGTCAGAAACGAAACGTCCAAACGTCATAAACGTCAAAACGTCAAAGGTGACCTCGAAAAACCATGTATTTTCTATCTCCTAATAGTCGAGTCTTTCTTCTTCGGAAGAATTAGTGGAGGGTTGAAATTTTGTACACTCATTCCTTTGATTGTCATGAACGGCCTGTTAAGAGTCCCCTAGAATTCAAGCTAAGGAACTTTGGATAATGGCCATCAAGTGTTGAAAAGTTGTTTTTTCGGCGAAGAAGTCATTTCTTCATGACAAGATGGTCCTTTTTGTGATTGAATAATTGCGTATCACCATCTTGACAGTCACCATTCACTATTTCTACTTTTGCTTAGATGGCGGATCCAAGATGGCGGCCAAGAAGGAAAAACAGTTGACTGTCTTACTTCCATCAGTAGGAGATTTGAAAAATGTCTGATGATTGCATTTTATTTATGACATAATTTATCATGGAAATACTAAGTTTTACTTCAATATCTCAGAAAATCACTGATTTATTGAAAAAAGTTAACTTACGAGAAATTTTCAGTTTTTTCAGAATATTTCAAAAACGGTCGAAGATATTTCGGAACCGTTCACAATATCTTCGTTAGCATGTAATGACGAATATATAGGGTGATTTTTATGTCTTCAGCTATTTTGGTTTCTGAAGATTTTTTTCTCCATTCCTTTTCTCGACGCGTTTGGTATTACCGTTATCTAGTCTGAAGCAATTCCCACAATGCGAAATTTATTTGCACATCATGTTCTTACCTACTAGTTTTTGATTGATTGTGAATGTAGTTGCAGGATAAATATCACCTATACCCATGCAAACGCCAAATTCAGCAGGTTGAGGGAAGTGAAATATAAAAAAAAATACCTCAGAAACCAAAACAGCTGGAGACATTTAAACCAGCACATATATCCGTAGTTTTATGCTTACAAAGATTTTGTGGACGGTTCCGGAATATCTTCGACCGTTTTTGAAATATTCTGAAAAATCTGAAAATTCTTCACAATTCAACTTTTTTCAATAAATCAGCGATTTCTTTGGATATCAAAGTATAACTTGGTATTTTCATGATGAATTATGTCAGAAGTGAAATGCAATCATCCGACGTTTCTTGAGTCTGCTACTATTGGAAATAAGACAGTCAACTGTTTTTACTTCTTGGCCGCCATCTTGGATCCGCCACCCACGCAAAAGTGGAAATAGTATGAGGTCATTATCAAGATGATAATACGCAATCATTCATGTACAAAAAGGACAATCTTGCTGTAAGGAAATGACTTCTTCGCCGAAAAAGCGACTATTTAACACTTGATGGCGATTATCCAAAGTTCCTAAGCTCGGATTTTAGGGGACTTTTTATAGGTCATTTAAGACTATCAAAGGATTATGTGTACAAAATTTCAACCCTCTACTATTTTTTCCAAAGTTGATACTATTTTTTGAACATAGTGACTGGACTATAAAATTGGAAAGGTCGATTGTATTGATCGAAAGCGGATTCCAAGGACGATGCGATCACAGACATTCATAAAAATCCGGTATAATGCCTTGAGAGATTTTTTTTTTTGCAGAGACAAGGAGGCGGCGCAGTTCAACGTGATAATGGTGAGAATTTGTTCTTTTTCCACTTCCTCTCTGCCTTTCTTCTGTAGGATTAGATCGTGTATTGACCTTACCAAACCAGGGAGGTATTTTATTCCATTGTAAATATATTGTTACGTATCTCGCGTACGGGTTCGGATATACCTAATTGAGACGATCGTTTTATTCACGTCATTATTCACTTGGGAATATCGCTGTGACTCCTACACTGAGAGAAAAGTTTCATTTATAGGTAATAAATACTTGTTGCAACTGCTGCTTGCAACTGATCAGCCCCCCTCCAAGACCTCAAAACCCCGGGGTGGAATTTCTGTCAATTTTGGGTATGTTGTAGGCTCGGTTGTAGGGCATTCAAGTCTGAACAGAATATCAAATTTTCAGGACGTACATATTTTTTCCAAGTTTTCAGAGATTCTTTCACTACTTTTACTATATCATATACATTTGACGGAACAAATCAAAATATTCCAATAGAACTATGAAATTTTTCATCGTGTTTGGTTCAGAATTGCTGCAACATTTGCAGTCTTCACATACCCAACTGTGCATACTTGAAGTCTTATGAAAAATTGAGCTTGATTTGATATTATTCGGAATTATAAGTTTTCAGATTTATGACAGCAACAAAAAAAAAGCCTTCGATGGAATTTTTCTGGAACCTAAAAATTTGGAAAGAACGCAAAATTCTAAACAAAATCTGTGATTTTCACGACTACAGTATTCCTTTTGAGGTCAAAATCTATTTTTCTTGGGCTATAAGCGGAACAATTCTGTGGCTAGGAGGTACCTATTCCCTCGCCTGTCCCAGCTCTTCATATTGAATTGGTCACTCACAAATAATATTCACGAAGCTACTACATATTGTTTCAGAGGCAGTTGCGAGAGTGGACGCCAATGAAGTTTCCATCCAACAACGCGATGATGATTCGCTAGAAAAGCGTTTTCTTCCTCTTCTCCTCCCCCTCATAGGTCTGATTGGTGGTGCGGTAGGTGGTGCTGTTTCCAAAGGTTAAAGTTTCAATGTTTGTATTAGTTTATCTGTGATAACAAATAAACGCAAAATGTACATTTGAAGAAATTTTGGCGATCCAATAAAACATGAATACAATAATAATGTACCTACCTACCTACTAATTTTTTTTTTCACAACTGAAGACCCAATTATAGTAGGTATACATATTGTGAGGGATCGCACTTTTGCGACTTGTTTTAAAACTCAATCTCAAGAAGGACACGGCAATGCTGGAACAGACAACAACAACCGTCAATGTCATAACCGAGTTATGACTTGATCTTCACTTCGAAACATTTCATTAGAGCTTCAAATTTATTTTCGATTGAAACTCTGAATAGCAGAATTTTGTGCGAGATTTTGTGTTTCAAGTGTATAATTAAATGTCAAAATATGCCATCAAAATTGTCAATGGACGACTTAAATAACAACAAATTGAGGTAATCAGCATCAGAGTCATTATTTCTCGCAAGGTATTTGCCAACATTTGTTGGAAATTTCATCCCAGGAGGAAATATTGTTTGGAAACTCTACCTTACCCTGAAGAAAATAATACACCTTATTGTAACTGCAAAGGTCCTTCAATAACAAAGTTCCCAAATTCCATCAGCTGTCGTAGCCAAACATGATTAATGAACTGTTTCAAAGACTAACAAGAAAAAATCTAACTTTCAAGTTTCATGTTTCAACCCATTATCCCAGAATTTTTGAAGAGTCAGAACTTTTGCAAATGTCAATAAATCAAGAGTAAATCTTTCAACCAGTTCAGCTATGAAACAATCGAAACATCAAATTAGCTTGGCTTCTACATTCCTGAATAACAAAATTTTGGATAGTGAGCTTAAACATGGAAAGGCAACTCCTTTTGTAAAAAAATCCTATGAACTGCCTGGAAACCTCAAAGGATTTAAATTTTCAAAATGTTTTTCTGTATCCTCTGTAGATATTCAAGGTGTCTCGTACAGAAAACAATCAATTTTGTTACTACACTTCTGGCCAAAATTAGCGGGTCAAGAAATTTTTGCCTCAAGTTTGATGTTGATTTTTTTCTGAACCATTAGTCTGATTTGGCTAAATTTTTTTCAATAGTAGGTTGATTCCTTGGGAATACAACCGTGATAGAAATTGCCATTGATAATTCAGTTTTGACTTTATACTGGGTGACACAAAAATGCGGTGATTTTCAATCAAAACTCTTAGCCCCTAACTTCTTGTGTTAGCAACAACAGCAACTGACATTTGATAGTCCACTGTAGCCTTATGTTCACTCGACATTTTCTTTTTTACTTTGCGTCATTATCTCTATTAATGAAGGAGATAGGTATGCAATATTTTAGAAGAACATGCTTTTTTTGAAAAGTCAAAAATTTAAAAAAGGATAAGAAACGGTTATCCAGAGAAACAGATACCAACAAGAATAATTCCGATAATTCCAATTGTCAAAGAAGTTATTCACCAAAAACATGTTTTTTAGGCGACCAACACACAAAAGCTTTCTTTACGTCCTTTTTGACGTCCCAAAAGTGTCTTTTTTTTGTACGCTAATGTCAATATTGCCCTTTTCGGCCGCTAAACCTCAATTGTTTTATTTTGTTGGGACGCTAATGTCATTCTGCTTTTTTCACGTTACATGATTTTAGACCGATTTAGCTGTTGAATATTTACATCACGAAGTAGTCGGCGGTATACCTGATTAATAAAGAGCAATTAATCATTCAATGATGACCCAAAATCAGATGTAATAATTACATAAATTTGAAAATACAGTTATTTTCTCCGTAAGGTTGGTGCCACTGCAGTGATTTCCGAGAGTTGCAAGATTGCTACGCTACTCATCATTGGTCAATTTATGTGAATGCTGTCAAAGTCAATTTCATTATTTTGTTTTGTTGGTTATGGGTTATGTTATGCTAATGGTCGTGAAAATTGGCCCAACTAGGTCCGAAACTCGCGTGTCTGTTGGATTTCGATGTATACCGCAGCCCTCACCATGGAATAAATAGACCACCAACGTTGATGACTTGCACGATTGTGATTTTCCCGAAAGGTAGGCCAGAGAAACAGACCCTGTCCAGATTTTTGCCTTGTTTTACAGGCACCACCTCATCACAAAATGTTCATACCTACTGCTGCAGGTAAGTACCTATACAGCTTGTAATTTCAGCGAAAGCAAATTCAAAGCTGCCGCATTTGAGCTTCAGCCTATGTGGTGCCAGCGGGGTTTGAGAAAAATCGCTTTCACTATACCTCGTTCATCATTGACTTGTCTAAACTACCTACTGTCATAATAATACACCTACAAATTTTGTTTTCTAATGTCACAGGTAACTATGTTTTATAAAGAAAAGCACTCTTGCGATTGCGAGTAAGAAATCAAACAATTCAAACATCAGTATTTTGCTCAATTTTTTGTGACAGTCGCCTAAAAAATGTCGTGTGCACCTCGGCCAAAAGGTTCTTCTTTGGCCTCACCTGTTTTGCAGCCTCGGCTACGCCTCGGCTCCAAAATTTCAGATTCGGCCAAAAAACATTACCTTCATGGCCTTGATACACAAAGTACTATTTTATTGACCGGTTAACATTTTTGCATTGAAAAATCACCAAATAAAGTTCCTAACAAAAGTAAGACGGGGACCATCTACTTCTGAAAATAAAGAAAACAGTAAGCAATTGGATAATGAACAAATTAATAATGATAAATTAAATTAATTGATGTGATCAACGAATCGTAGTTCAGTAACGTGTGTTTCCTCCCCTTGATCTCCTGCATGCTTCTACTCTTCGTAACACCAGAAACGGTTACAGTTTGTTTTGTATTCCTTTTGTTATGTAACCTTGCGTCATGAATATAACTGCTGACCTGTTTCCTTTTTGCTTTTCCTGTCCTTGACCCTATGCTGAATGCACGGAATCCCATAACCCGAACCCACACTCACCCCAGACTTCCAGACTATGAGCTAGTCGTGGCCAAGACCATCAAGGGGTATATACCCGAGAAGCGATTCTCCTTGCCCCGAAGCCATGAGCAGCTTGAACTTGTCACCCAGATCAGACGGTATTAGTTTTTGATGGCATATCGAGCGGCCATTCATGACACAACAGGCGAAACACCAGCCCGGGTCATGTTTGGTCGGGAGATACGTCTCCCTTGCGATTTGCAATTTGGCACGCCAGAGGACGACCCCAAAGCTGTTGCGGAGTATGTCGACGACTTGAGACAGCGGATGCACGACGTCCATGAATCAGTGCGGGACCGGATTCGACTCTCCACCGACCGGATGAAGACACGCCACGACCTGAAGGCGAATTCAGCAGGATTTCAAGCTGATGATCTTGTCTGGATATACAATCCTCAACGGAAAAAGGGGAAGTCACCAAAGTTACACCCCGCCTGGGAAGGACCTTACACGGTGGTCAAGAGAATCAACGACGTTGTTTATCGGATCCAGCCAGCCCCGAGAACCAAAATGAAAGTTGTTCACATCGATCGTCTCGCACGTTACGCGGAGAGTAATGTTCAGCCTATTCGGGACGAACAGGGTTAAAAGGGGGGCAGTGCTACGAAGCTCGCGACCATCCTGGCTCTTTCTAGAGAAATCTAGATTTCCGCGTTGCATTCGGGAAGCATCGAGAGACTTCAGCGGTAGGTCACGACACGTCGAGACTTCTGGCGGAGGTGCCGTAGAAGGTACGCGTATAGTCTCGACGCAGATACCAGAGAAATCCTCGTGTGCTGTAAACACCATAAGGAAGCATCCAGAACCTTCGATGCCACTATGAGAGAAGAACTCGACCTGGCATCGGGAGAGTTTTAATCGAGCGATCGTGGCGTCAACATCTCGGCGGCATTGTGAATTTCTAAGCGATTATTAATTCTGTGCGTTATATAGTTGTATCGGTAGTAGCTAATAAAGTGCAGTTTGTTCACAAACAGATCAGCGCGTTTAGTTTCGAGATAGGCGAACCCGTATACCGTAACATTATTGTAGTAGAAGTCGGCTGGATTCCAGAAATGTTAGCTGCTTAGATCGTTCTTAAGTGCCGGTTTTGATTATGATCAATCTATCTATAATCAGAACTGGCATTCAAGAACGATCCAAGTAGCTAACATTTCTCGAATCCAGCCGATTTCCTAGCGAAGCCGAATGAATGATTTCGCTCCCAACGTAAGTACTCTCATTGTACAAATTAAAATAACCAGTGAGTAAATTATAATTTTTATTCAGTTCAATTCATCTAAAATAACAACGAAATGGAACGTGACATGGGATAACAATCATTTTAACTTTTTTTTTTTCAAAAAGTAGGTACACAGTAATGTGCTCGAGATCTTCGCCAACTACAAAACCTATACTTCCTGTGAATTCCAGTACAAAACTATAATAATGTTCATCGAAATGACTCGTCAGCAGTTTTTCAAAAACAAAGCATACGTTTCTATTCTCTGAAATAATTATATCGATTACTTGTCCAAAGCAAGGCAAACCAATGTCATCAAAGCTACATAGTAACAAAATTGATTGTTTTCTGTACGAGACACTTTGAATATCTACAGAGGATAGAAGGAGTTGCCTTTCCATGTTTAAGCTCACTATCCAAAATTTTGTTATTCAGGAATGTAGAAGCCAAGCTCATTTGATGTTTCAATTGTTTCATAGCTGAACTGGTTGAAAGATTTACTCTTGATTTATTGACATTTGCAAAAGTTCTGACTCTTCAAAAATTCTGGGATAATGGGTTGAAACCGAGGGGTTAACCACTTCGAATTTTGGTGTCCCACATATGCAATACTGCATTAGTATTGCATGGTATTGCATAAGTATTGCATAGTATTGCATAAGTATTGCATAAGTATTGCATAGTATTGCATAAGTATTGCATAGTATTGCATTAGCATAAGTATTGCATAGTATTGCATTGTATTGCATAAGTATTGCATAGTATTGCATAGGTACTGCATAGTATTGCATAAGTATTGCATAGTATTGCATAAGTATTGCATACATTAAAATGACCTATTGCTTAAATCCAATCCTTTAAAATTATATCGCTATCTCGATATCTCCATAGAAACATTGAAAATGCGGTTTTATGATTGGCACATTTTTTAGCGGTCCATTAATTCAAAAGATTTTGTTACTGAATAGGCCCTAACGCCCTATAGTTGAAAAATGCACAGTCTATCACCCTATTGGGCGGCTCTACCACTGAAGCATTCAGCAACCATGCAGCAACTTAGCAACTGGAAATAAGCAATAGGCAATATTATTTTGACTAGCTCTCGCACTGAAGCTACAAAAATTGGTTGCGTACGAATCGAATCGAGGTAACATATCAACGGTGGGCGTCGCGACGCCTCAAAAACTTTTTTTGATGAGAAGCATTCAATAAGGGCAATCGAAAGGTAGGAGATTCCCCTCTTTCCTATCCAAAAGGGGAATCTCGCCTCGTTGATATTTTCCAGCGCTGCTGCTGAACTGTATACCCTACCTAATGTAGGAGTACTTTAATATGTAGGGGCAAGTTCACTCCAATTTCATCGTGTATTGTGCCCCACAGACAATTGTTTTCCGCTTCTTGTAAAATGAGTTCCGCGGTACTCGTGCTCCTTTTATCCATTGTTTTATGGCTTTGGACGAGAAAATCGTCCGTGTTCTGCTCCGATGTCATTATGCTAGGGTTGATAATAAGAGTAGTCAGCTAGGTAGGTACCTACTCGACAATAATTACTTTAAACTTGACTGTGATTTACCTGAATCGTAACCGATATTCCTGATTTTCATTCACTATTTTCCGAGAGAAAGGTGGTACTTTTCTCAAAACAGTATTTCGTCCATGTTCGCCGCCAGGCATACGGTACGATTACATTAGAGCATGCGCATTATGTTCTAGTATTGCATAAGTATTGCATGAGTATTGCATGAGTATTGCATGAGTATTGCACAGGTATTGCATAGTATTGCACAGGTATTGCGAAGTATTGCACAGGTATTGCATAGTATTGCATAGGTATTGCACGATATTGCATAGTATTGCACAAGTATTGCATAAGTATTGCATGAACAGGTGTCCCAACTATTGCATGAGTGATTAACCCCTCGGTTGAAACATGAAACTTGAAAGTTAGATTTTTTCTTGTTAGTCTTTGAAACAGTTCATTAATCATGTTTGGATACGACAGCTGATGGAATTTGGGAACTTTGTTATTGAAGGACCTTTGCAGTTACAATAAGGTGTATTATTCTCCTCAGGGTAAGGTAGAGTTTCCAAACAATATTTCCTCCTGGGATGAAATTTCCAACAAATATTGGCAAATACCTTGCGAGGAATAATGACTCTGATGCTGATTACCTCAATTTGTTGTTATTTAAGTCGTCCATTGACAATTTTGATGGCATATTTTGACATTTAATTATACACTTGAAACACAAAATCTCGCACAAAATTCTGCTATTCAGAGTTTCAATCGAAAATAAATTTGAAGCTCTAATGAAATGTTTCGAAATGAAGATCAAGTCATAACTCGGTTATGACATTGACGGTTGTTGCTGTCTGTTCCAGCATTGCCGTGTCCTTCTTGAGATTGAGTTTTAAAACAAGTCGCAAAAGTGCGATCCCGCACAATATGTATACCTACTATAATTGGGTCTTCAGTTGTGAAAAAAAAAATAGTAGGTAGGTAGGTACATTATTATTGTATTCATGTTTTATTGGATTGTCAAAATTTCTTCAAATGTACATTTTGCGTTTATTTGTTATCACAGATAAACTAATACAAACATTGAAACTTTAACCTTTGGAAACAGCACCACCTACCGCACCACCAATCAGACCTATGAGGGGGAGGAGAAGAGGAAGAAAACGCTTTTCTAGCGAATCATCATCGCGTTGTTGGATGAAAACTTCATTGGCGTCCACTCTCGCAACTGCCTCTGAAACAATATGTAGCTTCGTGAATATTATTTGTGAGTGACCAATTCAATATGAAGAGCTGGGACAGGCGAGGGAATAGGTACCTCCTAGCCACAGAATTGTTCCGCTTATAGTCCAAGAAAAATAGATTTTGACCTCAAAAGGAATACTGTAGTCGTGAAAATCACAGCTTTTGTTTAGAATTTTGCGTTCTTTCCAAATTTTTAGGTTCCAGAAAAATCCCATCGGAGGCTTTTTTTTTTGTTGCTGTCATAAATCTGAAAACTTATAATTCCGAATAATATCAAATCAAGCTCAATTTTTCATAAGACTTCAAGTATGCACAGTTGGGTATGTGAAGACTGCAAATGTTGCAGCAATTCTGAACCAAACACGATGAAAAATTTCATAGTTCTATTGGAATATTTTGATTTGTTCTGTCAAATGTATATGATATAGTAAAAGTAGTGAAAGAATCTCTGAAAACTTGGAAAAAATATGGACGTCCTGAAAATTTGATATTCTGTTCAGACTTGAATGCCCTACAACATACCCAAAATTGACAGAAATTCCACCCCGGGGTTTTGAGGTCTTGGAGGGGGGCTGATCAGTTGCAAGCAGCAGTTGCAACAAGTATTTATTACCTATAAATGAAACTTTTCTCTCAGTGTAGGAGTCACAGCGATATTCCCAAGTGAATAATGACGTGTATTCATTGTAGTACGCAGTTATGAACAGTGTGTGTTCAAAACGATCGTCTCAATTATATCCGAACCCGTAGGTACGCGAGTTACGTAACAATATATTTACAATGGAATAAAATACCTCCCTGGTTTGGTAAGGTCAATACACGATCTAATCCTACAGGAGGAGGTAGAGAGGAAGTGGGAAGAGAACAAATTCTTACCATTATCACGTTGAACTGCGCCGCCTCCTTGACTCTGCAAGAAAAAAAATCTCTCAAGGCATTATACCGGATGTTTATAAATGTCTGTGATCGCATCGTCTCTGGAATCCGCTTTCGATCACTACAATTGACCTCTCCAATTTTGGGAGATAGAAAATACATGGTTTTTAGAGGTCACCTTTGACGTTTTGACATTTGTGACGTTTGGACGTTTCGTTTCTGACTTTTGCGCGAATTTTGAATCGGTTAGCTATACTGTTCTCATTATCATGTGGGGAAAGTCACTAGAGCCCATAAGGGAGTTTTTAATGGACGAAGCAATAAAGTTTTTTCATAGTAAGATGCACGTGGAAGCCAATTTCACAAAAGGCTACAAATTACGAAGTAATCCAAATGGCATTAATGATTTTTTGTCAACCTACACGACGCTTCACGATGTTGGCAGAAACATCAAGCATTGTCTGGTGCAGCGTGATCCCTGCTGGTGCTGGTGCAGCCACACTTCCATCAAGTTTGGGTCTTTCGTGAACCGGTGCATGCTTATGCCGGGTGTATTCGTCTTATTCTCGCACTCGTATAGAGCGACACAACACCCTTGAACCATTTCTGTAAGTATCTAGGTACTCAGTTTTCCACTACATATAACAAACTTATTGGTAAGAACGAGGGTAAGAACAAGTGAAATCATGAAATCCATGCTGAAATCAAATAAATACACGACAGAGCGCTTGTCAGATTCGGAAAATTTCCCATTGCCAGAAGCGAAATGTCATATCTCAAGAAACATAGGGCGCTTTCCAATAACTGCGAAAAGACGGATACACAATGTCAAAGTGCACTTGCCAGCTCAATTCCAAACTTAGCCACGCCAATGTTTCGATTGTGTCGACATGTGGTGCTATTACTGCTATTGGGACGCTAGCTGTGTCAAATTGTGTCCATATGTGTCGAATTGTGTCCTTATACGCCTTCTTGGGAAGCGCCCAATGACCTCGATTAACCATCTCTTATACGCATGACGTCACAGTAAAGAGAGACAACGGAAAATTGGAGACCTCAATTGCGCCTGTTACTGCATATTGAGGCCTGGCCCATGCCTGCCGCGATCACAGATTTTTCCCAACACTCCGTACATTACAGCGTGTCTTGACTTTGACCTTTGTAATTTTGAGAATAGGTAGACCATGAAAAATAAAGCTGACTTGACAATTTTTTTCGGAATCCGACTTCTCTATGACACCTCAGTCGCTACCTACCTTTGCAACTAGGTACTATTCAGGGGACCAATTTTTGAGAATAAGTATACATGAAGTTGCGTATGCGCTTTGCGTACGAAAATTTACGTAGGTATACGTTTCCGTGTGCCAATTTTTGAGCAGTGTTCGCAAAACGAAAAACGTTCGAATTGGGTATTCGTGAATAAACGCATGGTAGACGCGGCAACAATGCAAAGATCGGTGCATTTTATCTATTCAAGCCACGCCAAGCCTACCGAAATATACGTCTGGAGACTTTCCCTTGAAGACGCTTGAACATAATTCAGGAAATGAAAAACGACCACAACACAGTTTTTTCCGTAGGCTTTGAATCTGTCGACGGAAAATGTCTGTGGATATCGCTTACAGGGTGCAATATTGAAAAATTTTCTCATATTTGACGCCCTATCCTATAGGAATCGATTCCGATTTTCATATATATATATATTATAATCGTAACTCCTTTCACCCATCTGGGTGTCGAGGTGTCAGACACCCAGATGGGTCAGACACCCAGTGTCCGATTTTTATCCTGATTATAAATATATGCATAACACTTGATAGGTTGATCAACAAAACACAACTGCATTTGAAGAAAGAGATGAAGTTTAAAAATGATCGAAAACAGTCATTTTTTATTTTGAAGACTCAGTAAATTTTCTTTTATTTTAGTAAATGGATTTCATTGTAGCTTCGAACTTCTACTGAACTTGACTTAACTTTTCAAAGTCAAACTTTTTGAAAAGAAATATTGCTTGATAATTTTCCTAACTAACCTATCGGGTGAGATCCGTATATTTATAATCAGGATGAAAAGCTTAATCAATTCCTATTGTAAGATACACAGAGTCCAATTTGAGAAAACTTCTCGATGATTCGCGATAGACGACAGAGAATTCTGATGCCTCCGAAACCTGTGAAAAAAGTGGTCTTGAATTTTTGAAACTATGCTCGAGCACAAGCTCCAGAAGGGGGTATAATTCATATGTGAACACCCTGTACCATTATAAAAATTGAAGGAGCAACCGATAAAACGATCAGGGAATGACGGAGGACGAATGAATGCCTCAGACATCTTAAAGACGTTGGTTGTAAGAATATGACTCGTGTATAATTCACATTCAGATCCTTAATACAGAGTGCAAAAAAATTAATCATGGATAGATCTCGTCAAAAGGTGAGAAAAACGTAACTCGACAGTTGTCGATCTTGACAATTTCACCTCTCCCCTCTGCACCTCTCACCCTTATTTTCCTTTTATCCTCTGCACCCCTCACCCTTTAGGGAAGAAAAAATTGTCGAGATCGACAACTGTCGAGATTGACAACTGTCGAGAGCTCGTGGTTCCACCACTAGGACTACTACCAACTTTCTATGCCTTCTATTTTTTCTGAATTTGACAGGTAGATAAATATATGATTTTGACAAACTAGCCAACGCTGAATTCAGGCTGATTTGGTCGGAATGTTCCTGAGTTACAAGTTTTTGAAATCCGAAAAACGTGAACTATGAAGGGCTGTATATTTGACGATGGACCAAACTCTGCAAAGTGGTTTATGAGTTTTCGTTAAATTTTGACTAGATCTACTTAATATTTTGACAAGGTCTACTTACAGTTGAATTTGTTGTTCAGTTGAAGACAACTTAACATTATTATTTCCAAAAACCTGGAACTCGTTGGTGGGAAGCAAATGCAAAGTTTTAACGAAGACTGCAGACGATGAAAAAAAAAATGAAACATCGTGACAAGTCTCGAACAGTGTCCCTGGTGCTGACAAAGATTGAAAAGAATGACAGATGTGTATGAGTAATCCTTCTTTCAGGACGCAATCGTGAAGTTATACCGTGCTGTATCTCATTACCCGCCTGACTCGGCACCATGATCGCCACATACCTTCAGCAATGCTGTTTGTTTTATTGATAACAATGAAAACATTAATACCTAACCTCACTTCATCATAAAAGCGTATACGCAAAGTGACTTGCACCAGTCCAGGTCCGCTCGCAGCAAAACGTATGGAAACGTCCGCATCGATGCGCATACGTAAAGAAACGATGACTCAAAATTTGGAATTTACAGAAATCGCAAACTTGCGAACGTTTCTCAAAGTTGCGGAGAGTAGAAAATTGGCCCCCAGTGCGATACGAGAGTAGATAATAGCTATTTACGATACGAGTGTTGAAAGTGACAGGTATTATTTTGTGAGCGGGGACGCTTGCGAAACGAGCATCAGCGAGTAGAGCAACACCGCGAACAAAATAAGACACTTTTTACGCGTGTATCGTACAGAATTTCATCTACAATGGTCTTTGGAATGTTTGGTAAATGTCAGAATTCATTGAAAATATGACAAGAACGCGCAGAATCATCATTTTCTTACGTCGCCCATGACGACGTGCTAAAAGTGACGGGTATTATTTAACGCTTGTAGATAATAGTGTATTATTGGGGAGTGCATAAAAAACGGCCACCGCTGTAGCATCGTTGTTCCGTATCCGATCTTAGACATTTAAGAGCCGGTCCAAATGGGATAATGTCTCCTATGATTCGACAGTAAAAATATTTCCTTTATCATAATGCTTCTGAGCACTGACAAGTCAACTTTTGTTTTTCAAATAGCAAACATATTTTTTTGATCCCTTTCTCATTTCTCACGCTTATATCTGAATATAATGATGCATCAATATCACACTTTTTGTTATCAAACACGAAGAAACAAATAAGGCAGCGAAATGAACTGCTCAACAATTGAAGTGGTCCACTCGAACATTTTGCCCGATTTCAAATAGAAATATCTGAAAAAAAAATTGACCGATTCTCAGAAGTGCAGTGTTTTTGGATAGCTCATTCTTTTCACTATAAAGTGCTACAATAGACCAAAAAAATGATGACATAATGCATGATATACAAGGCGACAACAGCAGGAGTTTCAAAATGTTTCATTTTGAAGCAAGTCCCACTTTTGCCAAAAAAATTGCCGAATCTTTCTGATTACATTTTTATTAAAAGCACATCCATGGCCCGAAACGGTTTTTCAAATTCTCGCCTATCTTCTTTGGTTACAGGGTGATGTAAAAAAAAAACAACTTTTTGTTTTTGTAGTGGTAACTTTTTTGTTTGTTAACCGATTTTCACAATTTGGAGCTTATGTCGAAGCGAAGACCTCAGGTAAGAGGAATCCATTAACATAATTGGATTAACACATGATTTCAAGAAGGCATGTTGCATCAAATGTGACCTGAGCATGAAATAAGGCTGGAATCCAATTTGGGGGAATTTTTCAAGAAGAATCAACTTGTCGTTGAAGAAACCACTCATTACGAACATTTCAAGATCACTCTCGCTTATTTGGGGCGATTATTAACGACGGAAAACCCAAATAAGGACTGCATGTTTTCACAGGCGGACCGATGCTCTCGCTTACCTGAAAATGCACGTAACCTATGTTACGAGAATCACTGATCGAGTTTCCTTCAGGATTTGGACAGTCAACAGACCCAAGTAACATTAACTTGACTTCCGATTAAATTTCCACCAATTCCGACGTCGGAGTGAGTACAAATTTTGGTCGGATGGCGACCAATCTTTGAAAGTCACGAGGCGACGTTGGAACAACGTTGCCTTTACGTCGGCAACCCGACGTCTCCCATGCAACTAAAACCGACGTTACCACGACGTCGGTGAATACAACGTTGGCACATCCAACGTCGGATGGACGTTGAGATTATCAACGTTGGACACGGTGGGTATTTTTATACCTAATGCGACCAAATCAGTCTGTAGTTATATTTCGGCAAGCTTGTCAACGTCGGCTGACGTCGGCATACCCAACGTTGGGATCTGCAACGTCGGCTGGACGTTGGCGTATCCAACGTTGGATTCGGTGTATATTTTTATACCTAAGGCAGCAGTCACACTGGAGCCACCACCACCCACTACCACCCACCACCACCCACTACCACCAAGCAAAATAATCCGCCCTGGTCTCACTGAGCCACCGTCCATCGTCCACCGGTAACCACCGTGTCCCCCTCCTGAATTTGACATAATCTTGTTTTATATAATCCGTACTACAATTCTGTAGCGAAAGTTGCCTAAAAACCACGATTTTAGGCAACATTCGCTACATCAGTGTACTGCGGAATGTATTTCATACTCCCAGGGACTTTTCTCACACGATTCAAGAATAGCGGCCCAGCTCATGTCATGACAATATTGACAAGTTCTCTGATTGCAATGATTTCGTCTGATGACTCAGATATCGACGAAGTTGTAGCTTTATACTACATTTCGAAAAAAATCCGTAAAAAACGCCGGAACATATGGGTGCGTCAAATGTCTCTCGATAGAGAACAACTAAAAGAATTTCATCAATTAGTGCCGCAGCTTGTTGATGAAGAACAATTTTACAGTTATTACCGTATGAACAAGTAATGTAACAATTTGTTAGTGACAAAAGTGAAACCTTTGTTCTCTTCGGGACATACACATTGTATGTTCTATGTATGCACAAAATGTTTGTTCTGCATGCGCATCAAGATGCGCATTGTTAACCACCGACCACTGACCACCACTTTGTAAATTTCAAACACATGGCCACCGGTGGTCACTGGGCGGTGGTAAGAGGTGGCTGCAGTGTGACCACCATCATTACATTGCGTGCGTTTGATTTTTGGTTGATGGTAGTGGGTGGTGGTGGGTGGCTCAGTGTGACTGCTGCCTAATGCGACCAGTCTAGTCTGGTGTAACCGTCGTCCAGATTTCGGTCCTGGGCGAAAACGGCCGAGACCGCGGCAACAATGGACCTTATTAACCGCTACGCTGGGTGGCCTTGGACTTGTGCACGGCGTTTTGGTGCGATTGTATACAGGGTGTTTCATGAGGAAACCGACATGGCTTGAGGGTAGGTCCAGTTTTTCTAGGGGAACTAGGATCTCGCTTTGAAATTTTCTATCGCTTTTCGTTTTGATGTTACAGGGTGAATCATGTATTTTGTCGAAGTTTTTGATGAGCTATATCTTCCGAATGGCTCATTAAATTAAACTGAAATTTGATAGGTATGATCTCCTGATGATAGCTAATACATTGCACCATAAAGTCCGATTTTTCAGTATTCATTTGGAAATTTACAGCATAAAGTTATGGTGAAGTTGCTGAAAAATGCTCTTTTGTCTGTATTTGGAACTTTAGGTCACTTTAGAGACCAGCTAAACAAATTTCTCCTTTTGTTGATTTCAAGAATACAAATAATTATTTCCGAAACTTTTCGCGAACAAAATAAAAAGAAGCAAGAATGATAATTATTCAGAAACGTAATTTTAATGTGTAGAAAACGAACAATATCAATGTTTGTATGTTACGTTTATGTAATGTTTAACAAATTTCGGAAATATTTTTTTGTATTCTTGAAATCAACAAAATAAGAAATTTGTTTAGCTGGTTTCTAAAGTGACCTAAAGTTCCAAATGCAGACAAGAAAGAAATTATTTCCGAAATTTGATAAACATTAACATAAACATAACATTACAAACATTGATATTGTTCGTTTGCTACACATTGAAATAACATTTCTGAATAATTATCATTCTTGCTTCTTTTTATTTTGTTCGCGAAAAGTTTCGGAAATAATTTTTTGTATTCTTGAAATCAACAAAATAAGAAATTTGTTTAGCTGGTTTCTAAAGTGACCTAAAGTTCCAAATGCAGACAAGAAAGAAATTATTTCCGAAATTTGATAAACATTAACATAAACATAACATTACAAACATTGATATTGTTCGTTTGCTACACATTGAAATAACATTTCTGAATAATTATCATTCTTGCTTCTTTTTATTTTGTTCGCGAAAAGTTTCGGAAATAATTTTTTGTATTCTTGAAATCAACAAAATAAGAAATTTGTTTAGCTGGTTTCTAAAGTGACCTAAAGTTCCAAATGCAGACAAGAAAGAAATTATTTCCGAAATTTGATAAACATTAACATAAACATAACATTACAAACATTGATATTGTTCGTTTGCTACACATTGAAATAACATTTCTGGATAATTATCTTTCTTGCTTCTTTTTATTTTGTTCGCGAAAAGTTTCGGAAATAATTTTTTGTATTCTTGAAATCAACAAATGAGAAATTTGTTTAGCTGGTTTTTATAGTGACCTAAAGTTCCAAATGCAGACAAAAGAGCATTTTTCAGCCACTTCACCATAACTTTGTGCTGTAATTTTCAAACTAAATACTGAAAAATCGGATTTTTAGAAATAATGTTTACTAGACTTGATTCCGGTCCTGGACTTTTGTCTTTTTTGCCGTACCAAGTGATACTAGTGTGGGAATAGTAGAAAAAACCGTGACAGCAATAAATTAGAGGATGAACATCTCAAAAATCCGTGAAAGAATGCGTGCTTGACTGATTTTCACTAGATCGCAGCCGATCCAAAACTCAAAAGATATTTTTTTCTGGGAAGACTTTGGGTATGCCGAAGAACTTGAAGGATGTTTCTTGTAGCATTTTTTCTGATGTTTCTGAATCTGATTTTGGTTTTCCAAAAAAACATTGAAAGATATGACTTTTCTAACAAAAACTTTGAAAATAAAAAAAAATCAGTCCGGCCCTGAAACTTCTAAACAATTTTATGGTGCAATGTATTAGCTATCATTGGAAGATCATATACCTATCAGATTTCAGTCCAATCCAATAAGCCATTCGGAAGATATGGCTCATCAAAAACTTCGACAAAATACATGATTCACCCTGTAACATCAAAATGAAAAGGGGTAGAAAAATTTCAAAGCGAGATCCTAGTTCCTCTAGAAAAAACTGGACCTACCCTCAAGCTATGTTGGTTTCCCCATGAAACACCCTGTATACGCCGACTACAGGTCGGATTAGGTCGGCATTGGTACAATAAATCAAACCAGAAGTCAGAATTGGTCGGAATTGGTCTAGAAATTTATACTCGTATTAAACTTAGTCGGATTTAGTCAGTATAGGTAGAAAGAGCCGACGCGGCCATTTTTTCTTCCAATATCAAAACAGCAAGAAGAGGCCATGTTGAAGAAATGCCAACGAAAAATCTTTGAAATTATTGAATTCACCATTTTTGAAATCAAGAAACGAAATTATGGTGGCTATTGATTAATTAAGTACATATACATACTTCTTTGGTCTTCTTTCCTTTTGAAAAACGGTATTCTAATTAAGGAATGTTTTATTATAAAATTCAAATATTTTTAGAACAGCCAAATTTTTGGTGGGCGATGAGTGTTCTAGACTTAAAACATACTTGTTCATCAGTCAAATTTTCTTCGCATCAAGTTTTCATATCAACCAATCACAAAATTTCATTATTGAAGTTCAAATGCTCTGTTGTCTGTTATATCTTATACGGCAACATATTATACTGCGTTAGGTAGTTTTGGTCTGAATCTGACTAATGGTTGTAATAGGGAAACTTCACCGTCCTATATTTGGAGCTATATTTCTTCAGTACAAAACAGGTTAAATAGAGTCCATCTAATGCGACTAGCGTGAGTCGGATTAGGTACACGACAGGCGACTTTGGCTACACGTAGGTAAGATGGTCGGATTTGGTCGAGTTTTGGTCGGCAATCACAACGTCGCGGATGCCAACGTCGTACCGACCCGCATTTCGTTGACCAAATGGGTGCTAATGTGGGTCGCCTCAACGTCGCGCGGACGTCGGCTGCCGACCTCAGGTCGCGAATCGCAACGTTGGCCCGACGTCGGATTGCTACTTGGGGAGGGTCGATAGAAACAGTCAAAAGTAACAATAAGTACGTATGTTTGTAGGAAAGCAAAGGTATCAGTTCTCCTGTGAAAACAAGCAGTCCTAATTTGGGTTTTCCGTCGTTAATTGTGGCCCCATATAAGCGAGACTGATCTTAAAATATTCGCAATGAGTGGTTCTTTCAATGACAAGTTGATTCTTGTTGAAAAATTTCCCCAAATCGGATCTCGGCCTTATTTCATGCTTAGATCACATTTGATGCAACCCTCCTTTTTGAAATTATGTGTAAATTCAATTTTGTTGATCGATTCCTCTTGACTGAGGTCTTCGCTTCAACATAAGCAGCAAATTGTGAGAATCGGTTAACAAACAAGAAAGTTACCACTACAAAAAGAAAAAGTTGTTCCATTTCATCACCCTGTAACCAAAGAAGATAGGCAGGAGTTTTGAAAACCGTTCCGAGCCATGGATGTGCACTTCTCAAAAATGTAATCAGAAAGACTCGGAGATTTTTCTGGCAAAACTGGGACGTGCTTTAAAATGTAACATTTTAACACTCTTCCCGTTGTCGCCCTGTACATCATGCATCATGGAAAGAATGTGCTATCCAAAAACACTGCACTTTTCAGAATCAGTCAATTTTTTTCGAGATATTCGTGTTTGAAATCGGGCGAAATTTTCGAGTGGACCACATCAATTGTTAAGCAGTTTATTTACACATGACAGTAGCATCAGAACACCTACGATATGCACACAATCCGGTAGGCTGGGTGCAGAATGATGTTGATTGATTGAACATCAGTATAAATATTCGGCCAAACCGAATATTTGGCCGAAGTAGCCGAATACCGAATATAAACTGAATATTCGGTGCAACCCTACCGAGGATGTCTCAATAATTTTTCATTCTCACAATACATACAAAAGAATGACAGATGACAGCCAAACACTAATGGGCTCTTTTCAGGAAACAACCATGTTTGTATACCAAATATCAAGTCGATCCAGTCAACGTTACGGCAGTCATCGTGGAAGATCACAGACAGACACACACACACACACACATACACACACACAGACAGACATCATTCTGAAAATGGTCTTAATCGTCTTGGGGGACCTCAAAACGGATATATCCGGTGAAATCTCAAAACTTTTTTTCTGCACGATTACAATACTTTCCCTCCGTGTTCGTGGGTGGGCCGGGAAAGTGAAATATAAAATAGTAAGTGGAATTGAAAAATAAACAAGTCTTAGAGACGGACAGCTTCTTTTTAATTTTGGAAACATCCTGACATCTACATTTTGAAAAAACAAACGCCTGACTTACTCTGTGCTTTTAAACATTATTTTGCACCCAGCCTACCGGTTTGTGTGCATATCGTGAGTATTCTGATGATGCTACTGACTGTGATGCGTGAAAAAATTTTGCATTTGATTTTTTTTCTTCGTGTTTGATAACAAAAAGTGTGATATTGATGCATCGTTAGATTCAGATAAGCGCAAGGAAAAAAATGTAAAAATATGGTTGCTATTCGACAAACAGAAGTCGACTGTCAGTGCTCATCATGATGAAAAAATATTTTTTATTTTTTACCAGGAAAAAAATGAATGTGAAAAATTTGCAACTGAATGAGCAATGAAAATAATTAAATAAAAATGGATCATCTAGACCAACATGCGAATAGAATGGAAATTAAAAAAAAGTTGCCAGTTGGGAAACAGAGTAGGTGAGTGGTAGAGTGGCAAATAATTCAATTTTTTCATAAATAACGACACCAGATAGGTACCTAGCTCTGAAATTTTTAATGCAACATCAGCTATCTTTCTCTGTCTCTCTAATAATATGATCGGTTCGGTTTAGAACTGAAGTTAAGTGGATAGGGTAACGTTGATAGATAAAAATATGCAACTCACATCAAGATGCCGAGGTAGACCGATAGTAGTGGACACCAGGAGGAAGAATGCAAATATGAAGAATAATTTCATTTTTGCGGCTTGAAATTTGCGGTAGGTACAGAACTTGTGTGACTTTTGATGTGTTGTTGCCAACTTTGAATGTACAGTAGGCCTTTACGGAGAGAAGGTTTCCTTTTATTCGTTTTTGAGACCGAACGAACAATAGGTGGACGCAAGTGAATAGAAACCCACCTAGGTACCTACTCAATAATTTACAGTCAATTGTTTGAGTTCCGGTAGTTAAGTACCTACCTTTTGGATGTAACAGACAATAGGGGAAGAGAGGCGAATATCGACCGGCGGTCTGATATCGACCACACCACTGTGGCCCACCCTGAAAGTTTTTTGAAATCATGACAAGTTCAGGAGTGTTCATGATAAAGTATTGCGGACTTTTCCGCAACTTTTGTAGTTAGACTCGGGTCTCCTGGCGCGATGTACCAAGGATTATTGATAGTAACTTTGTGTGGTAGGCCTAGTTCCATGATCTAACCATGTTCTTTATCATCAAAGAATTGTTTTTTGCTTCTGTTGTCGGCCAATATCGATCACGATGGTCGATATTGTACAAATGGAGTTTTATACATCATTTTAGATGCCTTGCAAAAAATATCGGCAAAGAACGAATCGTGCCTTGTGTGGTGCGAAGATGACCTGATGAGGTTCTTGAGAGTACTTATACAAGAATTATTTTCAATTTTCTCTGTTATTCTTCTAGGTTCCTATCATGCATGGGCGCCGTTCTTGGTAAATGTTATGAATATGGAGGCAAAATCATAATAAAACTAGATTTTTTTCGAAAAGAGATGTTTCGACTTGTATTTTTGCGGTTTCGCTAAGCATGCAGACTACAAAATGGCAAAGAAAACGTGCGATCAATATTATCCGACCTGAGGGTCGATTTTGTCTCACTTCATCAACCCATAGAAACCGCTGACGGCAACCAAACGACCTGCCGACATATTCTGTGAAAACCAGACGTCGGATCTTGGCGGAGTATTTTTTTTTAAATTTTCGCAAACGAACCGCATCCCAAGTTGAGGGTGAGAATTTTCCGAAATTTTTGCCGTATTTGTCAAGATTTTTCGAAAATTTTCATAACTCATTCCAAATTTTACAAGGGAACCGATGTTTGGATAATTCGTTCCACATTTCTTGATACGGATTGCGGCGAAAAGTCGGCTTTTCGGGTAGAATTTCGAGAAATTTGGTGTCAAATGCCGACCGGGGGTTTTCGAGGGCCGCGTGTCGTCCAATGCGGCCCATGCGGTGGCGTTTTTCTTGAAATTTAGCCGAAAAATGTTGAAATTGGGTCACGGCACGGCCAAAGTGATCGTCACCTGACAGGAACGTCAATCGACGCTCTGGGTTTGGGAAAACTCAACACCTCGGGGCATTTCAACAATGTTTTTGGAGAAAATGTACCGTGTCAGCGTGCGAAATTGAATTGTGATCCGGAGGAGACTTTTGACCGCCCACAGACACAAAACACAAGAGCCTCCTCCAGATTCGAACGGCACCATTGATCGAAAATTCCCGGGCCGGGCCAGACTTTGACGGCGTATTTCAAAAAAATAGAAGACTTGAGGGAGCAAAACACGTCTGGGTGGGTACTCACAGTTTATTTGAAATTTTCAGCGGCTTCACATTTCGAGAAAGGGGCCTTTTCGGTCCACCAGAGCACATTTCATGTCGGTTACAGGGGTTCCTTGTCGCGACTTGTTTTCTAGGGAATCCATAATAATTCCATGGGACCTTTTGGCCACACCTTTAGAAAGAATCCGTGTTGTGATCTGTATAGTTTTCATGTCGTCTCTTTTGTCCAGTTCTACAAAATCTGGCTCGAAATTGTGGCGTCACCTTAGAGCTCGACTGTGGCTGTGAAATGTAAATAAACAAATGTCAAATGTAACGTGAAGTTGGCGCTGGAATGGTTGCATCATGAACTTAGCCGCTCATTCTTGAATGAATTGCGAATAAATTCCCAAAAATCACACAGTTCCACTACGAAATACAGCAAAGCGTCTACAATCAAGTTTCAAGGTTCGTTTGTTTCCACTTTGAGTGAAATCTGTCAAAAACTCGTTGCCAAAATGGCTTGCACAAGATCGTGTGTCGTCGGCACACTTCGGCACCCGAGCTGCTGTTTCGCTCTTGCGTCAATTTCATTTGTCATCAGAAGAAATGTCATTTTTTCGATTTGCTTTGCTTTTGATATTATAATTGATATACTTGATTGTTTGGCTTGTGCGGGTTTTATTATGTGATCGAACGTATTGACTGAACAGTAATAACCGCATCAATCCTTGATCCATGTGCAAACAACCAGGAAGACGTTCGTATTATTCCTTGTGTCGTTTAGGTAGGTATACCTACAATTCGCATGGTTCCATGTCCGATTTTCAACTCAACAACACTCTTTGTTTATAATTCCAAAATGTTAGTTACTAGTAGTGATGTGAATAACAGTTACTTTCGGATACTCGTTACTACTCGTTACTTCCGTTAACAGTATTAGTTCTTTTGTATTCGTTATCGTTACTCTCGTTTACAATTTGCGAAAATTATTGAGATCAATTAAATTTACCACATTCTACGGTCTTTATTAGAAAAAAATGAGTATTGGGTATCCCTTACATAATGATAACAATAAAAAATTGGAGTTCAAGAAATTCGCCCACTTTGTTTCGGTTTTCGTTTACTTCTCTGGGCCTCGACTGGTGCCGATGCTACGCCGATTCCTGCTTGCACCTTTGAGGTGCGAAAAAATATCGAATTACTAACCACGAGTAGTTCTCTCTCTCTGCTCTAACCACAGAATAGACCTTCTCATATAGGCGATTCCCTTTGCTCACAGCTCGTGCGCAGGTCTTCAAGTAGACAAGCTCACTGGTTATATTGGCTGTTCAACCGGGAGTGGTTATCGATCGGGCTGGTTGCTTAAACTCGACCAATGACGGCCAATATAGGTGAACCTGTGCCCCGAGGACCCCAGGTAAATGAGAATGGCCATAGCTCTAACTCCGCATAACTCGTCCAGTAACGAAACCGAAAAAGAACGAATACTTTCCAAAGTCAGGACTCGTTCCAACGAGTACACGACAAGTAACGATTACTTAGGTACGAATCCTTCCTTTTTTCACATCACTAGTTACTAGTGAATGCCTAAGACCTCTTCCATCAAGACCTGAATCATGTGCTATTTCAGATTAGAACTCTCTGAAATCTTTGATCACTACAAGGGCTATTGCTCGCAATGTTCGCATAGTACTGCATCCGATATCCAACTTCAACTCGACAACAAAGTCCATCACGTTCCAGAAGAATCACAGATACTTTTATGGAGCAAAAGAAAAAGAAGAAGGAGAAGAACGAGAAGAATTCCCTTGCATTTGCTGCGGCTCTACAAGAGCAACAACTAGCTAGGTTACATGCCTATCAGTCCGAGTCAGTACGAACATTGCAAACAGCACATAATCTGGGATTTCAAACAATAGGGTCCTTGCACGATTTTTTTTATTGCCTCCAATGATGCTTTGGTACTTATTGGTAGCCAAATAGCACCACAGACTGGACGGTTTTTCGAAAATCTTAATATATTATTTTATTTTGAAAATTCAAAACACAAAAACTGTTGGGCATCAGTGATGTAAAATACCTACCCGGGTTTTTATATTTTAGGGTAAATACCCGGTATTGTTGCCCGAAATGGGGTCTCTAATAGGGTACCTATTTTCAATAATTGTGACGAACAATAGGAGAATAACTACAACAAACGATAATGATTTTTGCTCACAGCAGCAAAATCATAATAAGTGCTTTGGCGATTATGTTTATGAAGCCTTGGGACTTGGAAAAAGAAATCATTCAACCTATAACCGTCAACACTGTCACCCGAGCTGTCAACAGTGTCAACTTTTCTGTCAAACTGGGTAGGGTGGGTAAATATCGTTCGGGAAAATACCGGGTAAATACCCGATTCATATTTACCTACCTACCCGGTAAATACCCGACTCACATCACTGTTAGGCATGCAACTTCCATGCACCGATGTGTCAGCTGCGGGATGATGTCATCGTGCCCCGGGCTGGGGCTACTTGATTCTACACTAACAGATAGCGACTACGAATTTTAAATGTTTGACATAATCTCACTGTCACCGTCTCAAATGTCTGTTGGGCTGACGCTCAATTCAGGTTGAAAAGCGCGTAGCACGAGCTTGGGGTGGCCCTGATACGTGAGCAAGGGCTGCGGCGCTGTTCGCGGCTCCAAAATTGAAGTAGGTCAGGTCTGTAAAATAATGAAGATTTGAATTTTCGCGGGGTTTCAGGGCGCAGGGCTGCAACCTCGCAAAGAAAAAAAACTTGCAAACGAAAAATAGAACTCTCGGGTTGACGTCATCGTGATCATACGAGGTCATTGTAGAAGCCACCGCGTTTTTGGCGCGAAAAAAAAATTCAAACTTTGATTTTCATCAAGGATGGACCAATTTTTTAGAAATTTTTTTTTGAGCGGAAATTATTGTGGATAACGTTTTGAATGATTTTATGAAGTAACCGTCTCGATTTAAAATTCATGTAAGGACCCTATTGAAATGTGACTTTTGTGGAATGATTTCAGCACATTCATGTGCATTTACTGCAAGTACGAATCGAATTCGAGTTTATGTCTCTTTTAAGATTTCATGATTTGTGTAGACCACTCACAAGCAACCATCAGTGGCAGCTTCCCTGCTCGCTGTCATCTTTGTATGAGGGCATGAGGGCAAAGGTTCCACTTCCAAATTCCTCAACTTAGATTCAACCATGCGGTTGCCTTTTTAACACAATTACAGAGTATTTCATTCAGGAAATCGTTGCTCACAGACTAGTTTGGAAATTTTCTCGAAAATTTGATTATTTCAACGTAAATCAAATCAGCAGTACAGAAATTTCATTTTGAACAATTCCGGTTCATTCATTTATTCTTTAAATTCTCCGAGGAACAACTGAAAATTCAATTTTTTACCACTTTCCATTTTTTCCTATGTTTTTCGACGCAATACGCAAAACATAACGATTCATCACCAAAACCGTTTGAGTAGGTACATTTTCTCATACAGTATTTGGTGGAAATTGCGATGTATAGTGTTCGGAGGCGCCAAACACGAAAAAATCGATAACTTTTCAACCGTACGTCCGAATTTATATCGGTTGAAATCAATAATGAATCATATTTTGTCGAAATTCATCATGGATGGGTGTGAATGTATAATTTTTAATTTTTCACCTATTTCAATTCAAGGCAAGAAACTGTTTTTCTTTTTTGGGCCTCTTAAGCCAGACGGTATGTCGATAGATTCACTACAATCTGGAAAAAATTCCGACAAAGCTTTTATGGTGTCAAACTCTTCGTTAGTTTTGCACCATTTTCCACTTTTCTCTCAAATTGATCTTCAACAATACGCAGAACAGAACGGTTCATGACCAAAGCCGTTTTCGTGAATTTCCCGGTGTTATTTGGTGGAAAACTGTGGATTTTCCCTAATCCACAAGAAAATTCAGTAGGTTTGGAAACCTCAGACACGGAAATATTTGTAAATCAGTAACCGTAGTAGTAACCATTTTATCATGCAAATTCTTTAATTTTCCGGAGAAAATATACAGGCGATCAACTGTTTCACACGTTTGAGGCTCCAACAATCGACAGGGTCGATGTGGAGACATGAAACCTACACAAAAAAAAAATTCTTTTTCTGTCCTCATCCGCCATTATCAAACGCAATATGGTTACGTTGTAGAATTCTCCGGGAACAACGTTCACAGAATTGTCCCAATGTTATTCGGTGGAGAACTGTAAATTTTCCTTATTCCATAGGACATTCAGAATGTGTGGAAACCTCAGACACGGAAACACTTGTAACTCAGTAACCGTACGTCTGACTCCATATTGTTTGGTGTCATAAAATTGATCATGATTTTTTTGCACTTCAACATATCAATTTCATTTTCCTTCAATTTTCCAGGAAAAAGATACAGACGAAAAACTGTTATACACGTTTAAGGCTCCAGCAATCGACAGAGAATGCTGACGGAGAGTTGGGACCTATAGACCTAAAAATCGGGTATCTTTCTCCGCATTCACCAATATCAAACACGACATGGTTACAATGCATAATTTTCCGGGAACTTAGGCGAAAATACAAAATTTGACAAGATAATTGGATTCTGCCAACAAAAATGAAATCAACAGTTGATAGAACAAATTTCATAGACTTGGTTGATATTTCACAGTTCACCTTTTATTTGTATTCAATTGTGTCATTTCTATTCATAAACCAAAGTAGGTACTTGATCTAAATAAAAATATCTCCAGGTTTCTCATTGCATGCAGTTTTTTTTACGACGACTGAAACACATGCTTCACGATTTAGCCGTTTCCGGTAATGTAGGTCATCGTTTTCATTTTTCACTCACGAAAATTCATGACGTTTCCAGCATTCTCAGTTTTCATTGTTGACCTTGAACATGAATAAATATTTAGGCAGATACACACAATATAAATAAGTTTTCATTTTTCCAATTGAGAATCATATAAGTACAATTGAGACCTCTTATTTCAGTGACATTGTACATTGTTAGCGGCCTAACCAAAATTGTAAACAATCTGACCAGAAATTCTTAAACATACGGAAACACCATCCTTTCATCAAATTCATTCCACTTATACATTTATCAATGGTTTACGTCCTCTGGAAAATTTCAGCTGATGAGATACTACCTACTGACATGCGTTTCGTTCGGAATATAATCTCACAAGTCGAGGCAGACATTTCAAAACGCACGAAAAACAAACATTTTTTCGAATTCCTGTTACTCTTACACAATCAGTTGCTTACGCCTCTTGAAAAACTTCATCTGACCAAAACACTATCGACGGACATGCATGAATAAATTACTAAACTCGCCAAGGGAAAACCTGACATCTGCCTAAAACAACCAAAAATCAACATCATTTATACGATTCCCTTCTCACTTGTCCGGTGTCAGTGGAACAAATTCCCTGTCTACTTTTCAACCAATAGCTGTAACCCAGGCGACGGCTTGCCGGCGCCGGTGACAGCTTCACCTCATAGAAACCGCTGACGGCAACAAAACGACCTGCCGACATATTTTGTGGAAACCAGACGTCGGATCTTGGCGGGGTATTTTTTTAAAAAAATTCCCAAACGAACCGCATCCCAAGTTGAGGGTGAGAATTTTTCGAAATTTTTGCCGAATTTGCCAAGATTTTCAGAAAATTTTTATAATCCATTCCAAATTTTACAAGGGAACCGATGTTTGGATAACTCGTTCCACCTTTCTTGATTGCGGCGAAAACTCGGCTTTTCGGGTAAAATTTCGAGAAATTTGGTGTGAAATGCCGACCGGGGGCTTTCGAGGGCCGCGTGTCTCCCGGTGCGGCTCATGCGGTGGCGTTTTTCTTGAAATTTCGCCGTATAATTGATCAAATTTGACCACGGCACGGTCAAAGTGACAGGAACGTCAATAATTGACGCTCTGGGTTTTGGACAACTCAACACTTTGGGGCATTTGAACTGTGTTTTTGAAAAAAACGTACCGTGTCAGCGTGCGAGATTGAACCGTGGTCTGGAGGGGGCTTTTCAGCGTCTATCGGACACCAAAAACCAAAGAATTCTTCAAATCCGACGGCACTTTGATCGCATTTCGCCGGCCGGCTCCGGTGTAGACGAGCAGAATTTACCGACACAGGCGACTTGGGTGAACCAAAAAGCGATTGGAGAAGCTACCCACAGTTTTCACACTGGGGGCCGATTTTTAAAGGCTCCACATTTCGAGGAAGGGGCTTCTCTCGTTATCCATAACACTTTCCGTGGCGAGTTGCACAACTATCTTGCCGCGACTTGTTTTGTAGGAATTACATGTTGATTCCAAGAAACTTTGTGGCTGCACTTCCAGAAAGGACCCATGTTTTGATTGGCATGCTTATTTCGGACCTTTTATAGTCCAATTTTCCAAAATTTGACTCAAAATATTTGGCTTCACTGCTGGCGCTGCACTTGTAAAGTTGGCAAATGTCAGTTGTCACTGATGTGACAGCACTCATATTATGCTATTTTTCGCGAGCGCTTGAGCAAGCACATTTTCGCGGTGCTCTTGGTTCTTGGTTACGTTGCAATTTGCAATGATGTTGACAGTTATGGACATTTTCGCGAGTAAATCTAATGACGAATGCGGAAATCGCGCCATGTTGCTCCGAATATTGAACTTTTGTATTTTTCAACAGATTATATAGAGATTTTGACTAAAGACTCGGTCATGATGGACAATCGAAATGCATTTGTCATTTTTTGTGATTGTTGATTTCTCACTTTCTCAGTGGATGTCTTTCACTTTGAGGTCACTTTTTTGTTTGTAAATGAATTGGTCTTGACATTACAATTACTTGATGTTATAACGGTGCCCATTTCCGCGACTCGCCCAAGTGACATTATTGACAGTCTCTCCTCGTAGTTACATGACATCTCTATCATCATTACCGCAAGATCCGATTGGTATTTTGGACTCATGCCAACATGAAATAGACAGTCTGAATGCATCTGCCAAATTTAGATTTTTGACGTTCCAAGAGGACGCCATATTGAACTTTTGCATTTTTCAATCGATCTGATTGGGATTTCAAACCTATACCCACTTGAGGTTGACAATAATGGGAATACATCTGTCAAATTTTGATTTTTGACGTTTCAAGAGGGCGCCATATTGAACTTTTGCATTTTTCAACCGATCTGATTGAGATTTTACACCAACACCCACTTGAGGTTGGCGATCAAAATGCATCTGTCAAATTTTGATTTTTGACGTTCCAAGAGGGCGCCATATTGGGTGCTTTCCACCTAGACGGTACAAATACCACCAGACGGCACATGTTCCATAGTGTGGCACAAAATTTCAGGTGATCCAATGGACAGCATAGAACCGAGTAGGAACACGTAGATGGAAAGCACCGTTTGGCACCCGCACATGCGTAAATGGCAGGTGTACCGAACTTGGGGCTAGGTGGAAAGCACGCATTGAACTTTTGCATTTTCCAACCGACCTGATTGAAATTTCACACCTACATCCACTTGAAGTTGGCGATCAAAATGCATCTGACAAATTTTGATTTTTGACGTTTCAGAGGCCACCATATTGAACTTTTGCATTTTTCAACCGATCCGATTGGGATTCCATACCTATACCTACTTGAGGTTGACAATGAAAATGCATCTGTCAAATTTTGATTTTTGCCGTTTCAGAGACTGCCATATTAAACTTTTATATTTTTCAACCGATCTGATTGAGATCTTGAACCTACACCTACTTGAGGTTGGCGATCAGAATGCATCTGTCAAATTTTGATTCTTGACGTTTCAAGAGGGCGCCAATATTGAACTTTTGTATTTTTCAACTTATCCGATTGATATTTTGAGCCTTCACCTACTTGAAGTAGACAATTGAGATGCATCTGTCAAATCTACCATTTTGACATTCTCAAGGCTGCCACTTCTGTTTTTTTCAACGGATTATATTGAGATTTTGAAAAAATACTCAGTCAAGATGGATAATCGAAAAGCATTTGTCAAATTCGACATTTTTGCTGTTTGAAGTCGCTGTGTATTGAATTCTTGCTTTTTTCAACCGAATTCATTAAGTTTTCAAACCTAGACAGGGTTCAGATGAACAATTGGAACGTAACTGTCAAATTTGGAATTTTCCACATATTTTTATTTCATCTCAATTTCTCCTACAAATCATTAGAAAGGCTCCTGAATAATACAAATACACGGTTCTGCTTTTCCTTCCACTACACGGTGTCTTCCACGACAGTACCTTCTTCGCGATTCAGGTTTTCAAAACACATATCGTCGCTTCCATTCTCAAAGCTTCATCATGTTTCCAGTAGTTTTAGTAGTTACCTTGAACAAAAGTAGAAATACATATCAATAAACAAAATAATGGTGTACCGATTTTTCCCGACAACTCTTCACTGACCAGACACCACCCACTGACATGCGTTTCGTTCACAATAGAACCCTACAAGTCGAAGCAGAAATTTCAAAACACGCGAAAAACAAACATCTTTTCGAATTCATGTTACTCTTACACAGTCAGTTGCTTACGCCCCTTGGAAAACTTCATCTGACCAAAACACTATCGACGGACATGCATAAAATCACTAAACTCGCCAAGGGAAAACCTGACATCCGCCTAAAACAACGGAAAATCAACATCATGTAAACAATTCCCTTTCCACTTGTCCGGTGTCAGTGGAACAAATTCCCTGTCTACTTTTCAACCAATGCTGTCACCCAGGCGACGGCTTGCCGGCGCCGGTGACAGCTAGTCACCCCATACTAACCGCTGACGGCAACCGAACGACCTGCCGACATATTCTGTGAAAACCAGACGTCGGATCTTGGCGGGGTATTTTTTTTTAAATTTTCGCAAACGAACCGCATCCCAAGTTGAGGGTGAGAATTTTTCGAAATTTTTGCCGAATTTGTCAAGATTTTTCGAAAATTTTTATAATCCATTCCAAATTTTACAAGGGAACCGATGTTTGGATAATTAATTTCACATTTCTTGATACGGATTGCGGCGAAAACTCGGCTTTTCGGGCAGAATTTCGAGATATTTGGTGTGAAATGCCGACCGGGGATTTTCGAAGGCCGCGTGTCGTCCATTGCGGCCCATGCGGTGGCGTTTTTCTTGAAATTTAGCCGAAAAATGTTGAAATTGGGTCACGGCACGGCCAAAGTGATCGTCACCTGACAGGAACGTCAATCGACGCTCTGGGTTTTGGAAAACTCAACACCTCGGGGCATTTCAACAATGTTTTTGGAGAAAATGTACCGTGTCAGCGTGCGAAATTGAATTGTGGTCCGGAGGAGACTTTTGACCGCCCACAGACACAAAACACAAGAGCCTCCTCCAGATTCGAACGGCACATTGATCGAAAATTCCCGGGCCGGGCCAGACGTTGACGGCGTATTTCACAAGAATAAAGGACTTGAGAAGGCAAAACACGTCTGGGTGGGTACTCACAGTTTATTTGAAGTTTTCAGCGGCTTCACATTTCGAGAAAGGGGCCTTTTCGGTCCACCAGAGCACATTTCATGTCGGTTACAGGGGTTCCTTGTCAAGACTTGTTTTCTAGGGAATCCATAATAATTACATGGGACCTTTTGGCGAGACCTACAGAAAGAGGATCCGTGTTGTGATCTGTATAGTTTTCATGTCGTCTCTTTTGTCCAGTTTTACAAAATCTGGCTCGAAATTGTGGCGTCACCTTAGAGCTCGACTGTGGCTGTGAAATGTAAATAAACAATAATGTCAAATGTAACGTGAAGTTGGCGCTGGAATGGTTGCATCATGAACTTAGCCGCTCATCCTTGAATGAATTGTGAATAAATTCCCAAAAATCACACAGTTCCACTACGGAATACAGCAAAGCGTCTACAATCAAGTTTCAAGGTTCTGAAACGTTTCCCAGTCTTACCAATCCTTGATTAGACCAAAAGTCCCCACGTCAGCGAAGCGGAAACCAGCACCTGTCAATGTCACCTGTCATCGATGTGAAGTTAGAAAAAAAGAAATGGAAAAAAAAAAGGAATGAAACTCAATGAAATTGCTCCTGGTGTAATTTGCTTGAAGGCGTTGAGATTGATACAATATTAATTGCGAAAAGAGTGGCTCTTAAGTGGGGTGAGTAGCGCCGGATGGAATTGCGTCACCTGAAAGAGGCTTGTTCCGTTCTCTTTCAAGACCCACTTCGACACCGTCCACGCCTCCGGAGCAAGTCGAGATCGGGCGTAGTGCTGAAAGAAACACCGAATGGTCCTCAGACCCTCCTGCCGGCGTACCGCAATGCTGCAGGGTACCAAAGTCTCCGAGACTTGCACCTGAACTGAGCGCGTATCGAACCTAACCTACTGTGAGCTCACTTTAAGTTTCGGGAACGACTTACCTCAGTTGTGTGCCGCGTATTGCCGCTGGATGTACCACTGCAACCTACCGTACGAATACAAGAAGAGCCCTCGGCCTCCAGTGGCAAATGACAGAAGAGCCGGCCTCGACCTTTGCTGGAGAAGCGAAGCCGATGTCGAGTTGTCAGAGTTCTCGGTGCTGTTGTCCGTGCTGTCGCTGTACGGTGGGACCAGAGCGGCCAAGGGGGGTGGGTCCGGGCTGGTGTCACACTGCAATCGCTGGTGTGTCCAATTGTGTTGGCCGTTGCCTCAAACTTTCGTATCGATATCCGTGATGCGTGGGATGCTCCTCGACGGATATCTTGCTGTGCCACGAATAGAGGACTAGACTAAGGGCTGGACTTGGGTCCAACAAGGTGGTGTGCGGAAAAAGCCCAGATGCTGGCGGGCTTTCCGAGTGGGGCGATTTTTAGACGGCGGCGACTGTCGGACGTGGGGGTTCTCGAGGAACAAATCTAAAACCTGGAAACTCCTCGTTTCCTCCTCTAAGCCCCCAGCGAAAGGTCCGTTACAAATGAATGCTGTCAGTCAAGCCAGGTAAAATGCCAAAGAATGCACTTTTCCACAAATTGTTCCTTATCACCTTTTATAAAAACGTTCCTCTCAGGGTAAAGCAAATTAATGGCCTGGTCCATTGACATACCTGTCAATGTTTGTTTACCTTCTGGAAGTATACGAGGGGGTATCGAAAGAGGCGAGTTGACCGACTTTGGGATCACTCTTTTGATTTGTGGGGCAAGTTGAGCTACCCCCAAAAGTGTAACGTAACAGTTCGTTTGTTTCCACTGTGAGTGAAATCTGTCCAAAACTCGTTGCCAAAATGGCTTGCACAAGACCGTGTGTCGTTGGCACACTTCGGCAGTTCGGCACCCGACTCGACTTCGCTGCTGTTTCGCTCTTCCGTCAATTTCATTTGTCATCAGAAGAAATGTCATTTTTTGGATTTGCTTTGCTTTTGATATTATAATTGATATACTTGATTGTTTGGCTTGTGCGGATTGTATTATGTGACCGAACGTAGTAATAACCGTATAAATCCTTGATCGATGTGCATACAACCAGGAAGACGTTCGTATTATTCCTTGTGTCGTTTAGGTAGGTACCTACAATTCGCATGGTTCCATGTCCGATTTTCAACTCAACAACACTCTTTGTTTATAATTCCAAAATGTTAGTTACTAGTGAATGCCTTAGACCTCTTCCATCAAGTCCCGAATCATGTGCTATTTCAGATTAGAACTCTCTGAAATCTTTGAACACTACAAGGGCTATTGCTCGCAATGTTCGCATAGTACTGCATCCGATATCCAACTTCAACTCGACAACAAAGTCCATCACCTTCCAGAAGAATCACAAATACTTTTATGTAGCACAAGAAGAACCAGAAGAATTCCCTTGCATTTGCTGCGGCTCTACAAGAGCAACAACTAGCTAGGTACCTACATGCCAATCAGTCCGAGTCAGTACGAACATTGCAAACAGTACATAATCTGGGATTTCAAACAATAGGGTCCTTGCACGATTTTTTTTATTGCCTCCAATGATGCTTTGGTACTTATTGGTAGCCAAATAGCACCACAGACTGGACGGTTTTTCGAAAATCTTGATATATTATTTTATTTTGTAAATTCAAAACACAAAAACTGTTGGGCATCAGTGATATGAAATACCTACCCGGGTTTTTATATTTGAGGGTGAATACCCGGTATTTACCCAAAATCGGGTCTCTAATAGGGTATTTATTTTCAATAATTGTGACGAACAATAGGAGAATAACAACAACAAACGATAATGATTTTTGCTCACAGCAGCAAAATTATAATAAGTGCTTTGGAGATTATGTTTATGAAGCCTTGGGATTTGGAAAGAGAGATCATTCAACCTATAACCGTCAACACTGTCAACTGAGCTGACAACAGTGTCAACTTTTCTGTCAAACTGGGTGGGTAAATATCGGTCGGAAAAATACCGGGTGAATACCCGATTTATATGTACCTATCTACCCGGTAAATATCCGACTCACATCACTGTTAGGCATGCAGCTTCCATGCACCGATGTGTCAGCTGCGGGATGACGTCATCGTGCCCCGGGCTGGGGCTACTTGATTCTACACTAACAGATAGCGACTACGAATTTTAAATGTTCGACATAATCTCACTGTCACCGTCTCAGATATCTGTTGGGCTGACGCTCAATTCAGGTTGAAAAGCGCGTAGCACGAGCTTGGGGTGGCCCTGATACGTCAGCAAGGGCAACGGCGCTGTTCGCCGCTCCAAAATTGAAATAGGTCAGGTCTGTAAAATAATGAAGATTTGAATTTTCGCGGGGTTTCAGGGCGCAGGGCTGCAACCTCGCAAAGAAAAAAACTTACAAACGAAAAATAGAACTCTCGGGTTGACGTCATCGTGGTCATACAAGGTCATTGTAGAAGCCACCGCGTTTTAGGCGCGAAAAAAAAATTCAAACTTTGATTTTCATTAAAAGGATTAACCAATTTTTTTGAATTTTTTTGTGCGGAAATTATTGTGGTTTACGTTTTGGATGATTTCATGAAGTAACCGTCTCAATATAAAATTCATGTAAGGACCCTATTGAAATATGACTTTTGTGGAATGATTTCAGCACATTCATGTGCATTTACTGCAAGTACGAATCGAATTCGAGTTTATGTCTCTTTTAAGATTTCATGATTTGTGTAGACCACTCACAAGCAACCATCAGTGGCAGCTGCCCTGCTCGCTGTCATCTTTGTATGAAGGCATGAGGGCAAAAGTTCCACTTCCAAATTCCTCAACTTAGATTCAACCATGCGCTTGCCTCTTTAACATAATTAAAAAGGCAACCGGCAGGCAACGTATTTCATTCAGGAAATCGTTGCTCACAGACTAATTTAGAAATTTTCTCGAAAATTTGATCAATTCAACGTAAATCAAATCAGCAGTACAGAAATTTCATTTTGAACAATTCCGGTTCATTCATTTATTTTTCAAATTTTCCGAGGAACAACTGGAAAATCAATTTTTCACCACTTTCCATTTTTTCCTATGTTTTCCGATGCAATACGCAAAACATAACGATTCATCACCAAAACCGTTTGAGTAGGCTGTACATTTTCTCATACAGTATTTGGTGGAAATTGCGATGTATAGTGTTTTCGCCAAACACGAAAAAATCGGTAAATTTTCAACCGTACGTCCGAATTTATATCGGTTGAAATCAGTAATAAATCATATTTTGTCGAAATTCATCATGGGTGTGTTCATCAGAGAAAATGCCTTCTGCGTTCGTTTGGCGCAACCCCAGGCTTCTTCATTGAAAGAGAATATTTCTCTACTCTAAATATTCAATTTTAAATGTACTTATCTATTTTTACACTTGTTACATGGGTGTGAATGTAGAATTTTCAATTTTTCACCTATTTCAATTTTGTAGAATCTTTCGGAAATAAAATAAAGGCAAGAAACTGTTTTTCACTTTTGGGCCTCTCAAGCCAGACGGTATGTCGATAAAATCACTACAATCTGGAAAAAATTCCGACAAAGCTTTTATGGTGTCAAACTCTTTGTTACTTTTGCACCATTTTCCACTTTTTCTCGCCAATTGATCTTCAACAGAACAGAACGGTTCATGACCAAAGCCGTTTCCGTGAATTTCCCGATGTTATTTGGTGGAAAACTGTGGATTTTCCCTAATCCACAAGAAAATTCAGTAGGTTTGGAAACCTCAGACAGGGAAATATTTGTAAATCAGTAACCGTACGTCCGAATCCAACTTTGGTTGGTGTCATGAAACTGATAATAATTTTGCGCATTTCATCATGCAACTTCTATTCTTTATTTTCCGGGAAAAAATATACAGGCGAGAAACTGTTTTACACGTTTGAAGCTCCAACAATCGGCAGGGTCGATCAACAATCGACAGGGTCTATGTGGAGACATGAAACCTACACACAAAAAAATTATTTTCCTTTCCTCATCCGCCATTCCCAAACGCAATATGGTTACGTTGTAGAGTTCTCCGGGAACAACGTTCACAGAATTGTCCCAATGTTATTCGGTGGAAAACTGTACATTTTCCTTATTCCATAGGACATTCAGAATGTGTGGAAACCTCAGACACGGAAACACTTGTAACTACGTCGCCAGACGTTGACGGCGTATTCCACAAAAATAGAAGACTTGAGGGAGCAAAACACGTCTGGGTGGGTACTCACAGTTTATTTGAAATTTTCAGCGGCTTCACATTTCGAGAAAGGGGCCTTTTCGGTCCACCAGAGCACATTTCATGTCGGTTACAGGGGTTCCTTGTCGCGACTTGTTTTCTAGAGAATCCATAATAATTCCACAGGACCTTTTGGCCACACCTTTAGAAAGAATCCGTGTTGTGATCTGTATAGTTTTCATGTCGTCTCTTCTGTCCAGTTCTACAAAATCTGGCTCGAAATTGTGGCGTCACCTTAGAGCTCGACTGTGACTGTGAAATGTAAATAAACAAATGTCAAATGTAACGTGAAGTTGGCGCTGGGAAGGTTGCATCATGAACTTAGCCGCTCATTCTTGAATAAATTGCGAATAAATTCCCAAAAATCACACAGTTTCACTACGAAATACAGCAAAGCGTCTACAATAAAGTTTCAAGGTTCGTTTGTTTCCACTGTGAGTGAAATCTGTCAAAAACTCGTTGCCAAAATGGCTTGCACAAGATCGTGTGTCGTCGGCACACTTCGGCACCCGACTCGACTTCGCTGCTGTTTCGCTCTTGCGTCAATTTCATTTGTCATCAAAAGAAATGTCATCGGAAATGTCATTTTTTGGATTTGCTTTGCTTTTGATATTATGGACCGTTTTAATAAGTGCATTATGGGTACCTAGGTATATTGGTGCAGTCAGTCATCGGTCGGTACAGTAGAGACGTTGCCATGGTTCAAGTTTGAGTTGGCAGGAGTTAGAGATTTGATAGATTGATAAAGAAATTCAGTTGCCAAGTTGACAACTCACGTGCTTGAAAATGTCAAACAATTGCCAATTTCCCCCTAAAAATTGTTTTGCCTGTTCTACGAGGATATCTAGGTGATAATTCGTGTTTTCCTTACGAGTGTCGTGTTAAAATCGAGCGGCGAAATCGCAGATTGTGTAAGAAAGGCGATTTGCTTCTGAAAATGTGGTTACATGGGTGTTTTTCACCTACCTCTCTATCAATGGTCTTGTGGGAACATGATTGTGCCATAAGGAGGCACACCTAGGCGGAACGTAGAAGCACAGACTAGCGTGGAAAGAAAGCACGTGAACGTGGTGAGCAGTTCGAGCAATGTGACCAAAGGCGAACCCCAAACCATCGTACAATCATTTTCTGTCCATGTCAACTTGACGTAGTTTCACCGGCCGATGACTGACTGCACCAATATTCCCAGAATGCATCTCATTTTGTTCGACTTATTACCTAAAACGGTCCATAATTGATATACTTGATTGTTTGGCTTGTGCGGATTGTATTATTTGACTGAACAGTAATAACCGTATCAATCCTTGATCGACGTGCATACAACCAGGAAGACGTTCGAATTATTCCTTGTGTCGTTTAGGTAGGTATACCTACAATTCGCATGGTTCCATGTCCGATTTTCAACTCAACAACACTCTTTGTTTATCATTCCAATGTTAGTTACTAGTGAATGCCTTAGACCTCTTCCATCAAGTCTCGAATCATGTGCTATTTCAGATTAAAATTCTCTGAAATCTTTGAACACTACAAGGGCTATTGCTCGCAATGTTCGCATAGTACTGCATCCGATATCCAACTTCAACTCGACAACAAAGTACATCACGTTCCAGAAGAATCACGAATACTTTTATGGAGCACAAGAAAAAGAAGAAGGAGAAGAACGAGAAGAATTCCCTTGCATTTGCTGCGGCTCTACAAGAGCAACAACTAGCTAGGTACCTACATGCCCATCAGTCCGAGTCAGTACGAACATTGCAAACAGCACATAATCTGGGATTTCAAACAATAGGGTCCTTGCACGATTTTTTCTTATTGCCTCCAATGATGTTTTGGTACTGATTGGTAGCCAAATAGCACCACAGACTGGACGGTTTTTCGAAAATTCTGATATATTATTTTATTTTGTAAATTCAAATAACAAAAACTGTTGGGCATCAGTGATGTAAAATACCTACCCAGGTTTCTATATTCGAGGGTGAATACCCAGGGTAAATACCCGGTATTTAACACTGTCAACCGAGCTGTCAACAGTGTCAACTTTTCTGTCAAACTGAGTAGGGTGGGTAAATATCGCTCGGGAAAATACCGGGTAAAATACCCGATTTATATTTACCGAGGGGTAAACCGCTGACCGAAATGATGTACACTAATTCCCCTTTCTCCCACTAATGCCCAGTAATACCCTAGTAATACCCCTATAATACCCACTAATACCCCTGTAATACCCTGTAATACCCACTAATACCCGCTAATACCCAGTAATACCCCTGTAATACCCCAGTAATACCCCAGTAATACCCAGTAATACCCAGTTATACCCCAGTAATACCCAGTAATACCCAGTGATACCCTCTAATACCTTATAATACCCACTGTAGTTATTACTCGCAATTATCCGATCTAAACTCTCTAAAATCCATCAGATAGTAATGTACGGAAGGCCGGAATAGAGTAAAATGCTACAAAGCCTTGGAGAAGCACTCCTATCGTCCTATACGCGATATTAGTGCTGACGCCAGAGTAGCCATTTTTAAATGCCGGATCCAACAATGATTTGAGGGCAGAGGAAATTCCAGAAATTATTTTTTGGTAGCATTACCTTGCTTAGTCAACTACATTGGGGTACGAAGTGACAAACTACAGAGCCTAGAGGTCATTTTGGAGCATATTCCAATTTCTTGTTATTTTTCTGAAAGATTTTATCAGCAAAAAAGTAACTTCAAAGATGTAACATCTGTCGTTTTTTGATAGTGATACTTTCGTTCGACAAATGACAGCCAAAAACTAATCCGGTCATTCAACAGCAAAACAATAGCTGCTTTCCTTTTACAACCTGAACTAAGTATTCTGACCTAAGTTGTTAGTGGTTTCTCACTTTCGCGCATGCGATTTCTCGCTCTTTCTCTCTCTAACTTAGATCAGATCAGTGAGTTTTGTGCTAAAAGGAAGGCACCTCATGTCTGCATACCATCATACCAAATTTCAAGTCGATCGGATCAACGGTTGGGCAGCTATCGTGGAAGATTACAAACAGACACACAGACACACACACACAGACAGACAGACAGACAGACAGACAGACATTATTCTGGAAATGGTCCTGATCGACTGGGGACTCAAAATAGATTTATTCGTCAAAATCTCGAAACTTTTTCTGTACGATCACCATACTTTCCCCTCGACTTTCCCTTCCATGTTGGTGGGGAGGCGGAAAAGTAAAAGTTCACTTGGTATCAATAATAATCAATGTTTTTTTTTTCTCACTCGGGAGCTCATATGTACTTGGCAAATACAGGAATCCTAAAACACGGACATGGCCAGTGATACGGTACCTACGGTAGGCAGGTATAATGTGGATTAGTCTCCCATAAAGCCCATGTGGCATTGCCCATACCAGTTTCATAACAGCGTTTTAAGATGTCGTACTCGGTGTCGTATATCCGTCACATCAAGCTGAATTTGTGAAAACAATATTTATTTTTATTCGTTCATTCAACGTCGGCCGATTTCCGCAGCGAGGCCCAGCACCGACGCCGGTGAATGGGTCAGCTTTGCTTTTCTTCACTATATCGGAAATTTTGCCGAACTCCTGTGTATTTCAACACAGGGTAGGGATTTTTAACGACCAACAACATCGCATGGGGTCGGCACCATAGTTCGCATTTTACGTGCTATTCGACACACGGTGCGCGTCTTGCATTTAGCAAGCATTCCAACTAGATCAAAAAGCTTGTTTTGACGACGGAAATCCGATCTCCCACAGTGGGACTCGAACCCACGACCCCTGGAGTGGTAGTCGAACGCGCTGACCACCACACCACAAGCTCCTCATTTCCGACAGTTATTCATGGGACAGCTAGTATGTTTTCTGAAAAGATTCCTCATTCTGCCCCTGTAGGTATTTGTAGGTAGGTATTAGTGATTACTACCCTGCACCATTGCCTGTACGTATAATAAGTGAATAAGGCCCAGTTGCTCACTTCGAGTTACTTTAAACTTGGTTTGGTTGCCATAGATTTCATTGTTCAACAAATATTTTCATAGTAACCAAACCGGTAAAGTTAAACTCGAAGTGAGCAACCCGGCGATAGTCACCCCAGAAGTTTTTGACTGGCTATTTTCTTCCAACCGTTTTAATTGTGACAATAAAACTTGATAGGGTAGGTACCGACACATAACACATACACACAACATGTAGGTCGTGCTAGAAAGACCTGCTTCAAGAACGAGTTTCCACTTTTCTGATTTCCGCTCACTTTTCCGAACTTTTCATGACTAGGTATGGAGATTCTGCTAACTTTGTTCACCTCTGACGCATGCGCACTTGACGTTTTAATACCTACTAATACCCACTAATTCCTCTGTAATACCCACTAATTCCCCTAGTAATACCCACTAATTCCCATGTAATACCCAGTAATACCCCTGTAATACCCACTAATACCCCTGTAATACCCATTAATACCCCTGTGATACCCACTAATACCCTTGTAATACCCACTAATTCCCTTGTAATACCTACTAATACCTCAGAGGTGTACACCATAATACCCCCAGTGGTTTACCCTTCGATATTTACCTACCTGCCCGGTAAATACCCGACTCACATCACTCTTAGGCATGCATTTTTCATGCACCGATGTGTCAGCTGCGGGATGACGTCATCGTGACCCGGGCTGGGGCTACTTGATTCTACACTAACAGATAGCGACTACGAATTGTAAATGACATAATCTCACTGTCACCGTCTCAGATGTCTGCTGGGCTGACGCTCAATTCAGGTTGAAAAGCGCGTAGCACGAGCTTGGGGTGGCCCTGATACGTGAGCAAGGGCTACGGCGCTGTTCGCAGCTCCAAAATTGAAATAGGTCAGGTCTGTAAAATAATGAAGATTCGAATTTTCGCGGGATTTCAGGGCGCAGGGCTGCAACCTCGCAAAGGAAAAGAAACTTGCAAACGAAAAATAGAACTCTCGGGTTGACGTCATCGTGGTCTTACAAGGTCATTGTAGAAGACACCGCGTTTTTGGCGCGAAAAAAATTCAAACTTTGATTTTCATCAAAGATGGAGCAATTTTTTTTGGAATTTTTTTTTGTGCGGAAATTATTGTGGATAACGTTTCGAATGTTTTTTGAAGTAACCGTCTCAATATAAAATTCATGTAAGGACCCTATTGAAATGTGACTTTTGTGGAATGATTTCAGCACATTCATGTGCATTTACTGCAAGTACGAATCGAATTCGAGTTTATGTCTCTTTTAAGATTTCATGATTTGTGTAGACCACTCACAAGCAACCATCAGTGGCAGCTGCCCTGCTCGCTATCATCTTTGTATGAGGGCATAAGGGCAAAGGTTCCACTTCCAAATTCCTCAACTTAGATTCAACCATGCGGTTGCCTTTTTAACACAATTACAGAGTATTTCATTCAGGAAATCGTTGCTTACAGACTAATTTGGAAATCTTCTCGAAAATTTGAATCATTCAACGTAAATCTAATCAGCAGTACAGGAATTTCATTTTGAACAATTCCGGTTCATTAATTTATTTTTCAAATTTTCCGAGGAACAACTGGATAATTATATATAAAGCCATTTTCAAAACTAATGTGACATAGCATAGAACTTTATGTCTAAGTGATGATGTAACAATGAAGAATAGACGTAACAGGTAAAACAACAAAAGGATAAATATTATACAACTCTATTTTGAGCACTATGGATCCCTTTATCAACTTCGAATTTATATCGGTTGAAATCAATAATAAATCATATTTTGTCGAAATTCATCATGGGTGTGAATGTAGAATTTTCAATTTTTCACCTATTTCAATTTTGTAGAATCTTCCGGAAATAAAATAAAGGCAAGAAACTGTTTTTCACTTTTGGGCCTCTCTAGTCAGACGGTATGTCGATAAAATCACTACAATCTGGAAAAAATTCCGACAAAGCTTTTATGGTGTCAAACTTTTCGTTACTTCTGCAGCATTTCCCACTTTTCTCTCCAATTGATCTTCAACAATACGCAGAACACAACGGTTCATGACCAAAGCCGTTTTCGTGAATTTCCCGATGTTATTTGGTGGAAAACTGTGAATGTGGAAATTCAGTAGGTTTGGAAACCTCAGACACGGAAATACTTGTAAATCAGTAACCGTACGTCCGAATCCAAATTTGGTTGGTGTCATGAAACTGATCATAATTTTGCGCATTTTATCATGCAAATTCTATTCTTTATTCATTTTCCGGAAAAAATATACAGGCGAGAAACTGTTTTACACGTTTGAGGCTCCAACAATCGGCAGGGTCGATCAACAATCGACAGGGTCGGTGTGGGGACATGAAACCTAAACAAAAAAATTCTTTTCCTTTCCTCATCCGCCATTACCAAACGCAATATGGTTACGTTGTAGAATTCTCCGGGAACAACGTTCACAGAATTGTCCCAATGTTATTCGGTGGAGAACTGTAAATTTTCCTTATTCCATAGGACATTCAGAATGTGTGGAATCCTCAGACACGGAAACAGTTGTAACTCAGTAACCGTACGTCTGAATCCATATTGGTTGGTGTCATAAAATTGATCATGATTTTTTTGCACTTTAACATCTCAATTTCATTTTCCTTCAATTTTCCAGGAAAAAGATGAAGACAAAAAACTCTTATACACGTTTGAGGCTCCAGCAATCGACAGAGAAGTTGCGGAGACATGGGACCTATAAACCAAAAAATTGGGTATCTTTTTCCGCATTCACCAATACCAAACACGACATGGTTACGATGCCCTTCCAAGGTGAAGAAAGCTGTCGCCTTCGCCTGCACGAGAGGGAGAGAAAAGTCCAGTCGAGGTCCAGGGGGGTGAAAGGGAATTATAGCCCCTCGCGAAAAATTCCACTTCCCAGAAATGTTGAGAGATGACGAGCCTTTTGGGTCATCACGGTCGAATGGAAAGGAGGATAGTGGAAGAAAACGCGGCCCTCAGGGAGAGAAAATGGACAAGCAGGTGGCAAGGACGCGGTCACAGAGGATAAGTGCAGCAATGCACCGAATTTGGAAGCAGCGATTTATTCTCAACTCGAAGACACGTCAAACGTCATTTCCCGAGAAAACACAGTACAGCTTCCAAAAAACACGAAGTGATGCAGCTCAAGATAATGTCATCAGAAGAAATTGTGTAACTTTTTTTTCAACATTTAGCATTGTATAGAAGCAAGCAGATTTTGTTCCAAAATTTTATGTTTTAATTATAAATTAACAGATCAAGGGTTGAGCTTTTACCGGGCCGGGGCTGCAATCGAGGGCGATTGCCTTTTTGTTATTGGGGGGGGGGGGGGGGGAAATGTCATGAACATGACGGAAGGGCCATAACGAAAGGCTCATCCCTTGAGTACGAATTATTTTATTAGGTATAAATTATAATAATTCATAAGTCGCCTTCAGCCAAAAGCAACGAGCTGCCACAGGAAATGCTGAATGCTGCAAGGGCAGCACAATTCTTAGTTCATAACCGCCGTGGTATGCCAGGTTCACTAAGCACGAGGAAACGTGCATCGACCTGATTGGTTGATTGGCATTAGACTACATACGCGGGCACACGGGGATGGATTCATGAACAGGATTCTATGATGATCTCTCGACGGGTTCGGTGGTAGTGAGAAGTACTGCTGGTTGAAGGCAGACTGTCGGTTCAAGGGACTGAGGTTGCGCCCTCAGTCCCAAGGTTATAACTGTCATGTAAGTAGTGTGATGTGGAATTATTTTATAGTAATTAATAAACTTGTATTTATGTAGCATGCTCAAGTTCCATTTACCTTCCCGTTTCAGCTGTGCAAGACAATAAGTAAAGAGTGAGCCTTCAGTCCACGAGTAGCAAAGGGCGACCCTTTTCTACTCGCGACAATATCGTGGGTATTCTAATGCTACTGTACTGTGATGCGTGAAAATGTGAAAATTTCGCAGTAGATATTTTTACCTTCGTGTTTGACAACAAAAAGTGTGATATTGATGCATCAATAAATTCAGATAAGCGCAAGGAAAAAAAAAAGAAATAATATTGCTGCTATTTGAAAAACAAAAGTTGACTGTCAGTGCTCAGAAGCATCATGATTAAAAAATGAAAAATTTGCAATTGAATGACCAATCTAAAAAATGCGATGAAAATGGATCATATAGGAAAACATGCAAATAAAATGGACATGAAAAAAAAGTTGCCATCTGGAAAACAAAGTAGGTAGAAAGTAGTGACGAATAATGAAATTTTTTATAAATAACGACACCACAAAGGTAGCTGTGGTCATTTTTAATGCAGCATGCAGCTATCTTCCTCTGTATCTCTAATAATATGATCGGTTCGGTTTAGAACTGGAGTTGAGTGGATAGGGTAACGTTGATAGATAAAAATATGCAACATACATCAAGATGCCAAGGTAGACCGATAGTAGTGGACACGAGGAGGAAGAATGCAAATATGAAGATAAATTTCATTTTTGCGGCTTGAAATGTGCGGTATGTACAGAACTTGTGTGACTTTTGATGTGTTGTTGCCAACTTTGAATGTACAGTAGGCCAGTTATTTTTCCCGTGGGATGCATCGTTCTGGAGTAAAAGTGGAGAAACACTGACGTGACATGAATATTGAATAATTTTCAACATAGTCCCAATCCCCTCTAATTCCGCTGTCACTGGTTAGATTTGTTCAAGAATTTTGCATGTACAATTGCACTGTTGAGAAACTTCTCTCGACCAAATTTGAAGTTCCTACCTTGGACGATTTTTCAGCAAATAATCAAAAACTTTGTTCAACTTCGTACCTTCGAGGGGCTGTAACTCCCTTAGAAAACATTTCAGGGGAAACTGTCACTCCACTTTTCGACTTATTTTCTTGAGAGGAATCACCTCCCAAAGTATAATGCAAGATCACCAAAACACTCTGTATGCCTACAACTTAACTGGGCCTCGAACTGGGCCAAAATTTGAGTGGACCACCCCAAAATTTTGGTTCACAGCCTAATTAATTTGATGTAGGGAAGGAGGGATATCACAGTACCTAACTATATCTACGATCATCTTTAGTGGGTAGTTATACCTAACCATGTTATCAAGCCTCACCCAACGTAATTGCGGTGGCTATATTTGTTGCCGCTTTTTTTTTTCCGTGATTTTTTTTTTCGTTTCTCGTTTCTTGTTTCCCTACAATATTCACCTGTAACAACAACTGTAAAGAAGTAGTGCGCGCATGCCACTCGTATCAACTATGCAAAATGTAGAAGTAACGATAATATCGATAGTTCATCGATAGTATCGATAGTCGACAACAAATTCAACCGCGAATTCAACTATCGATAGAATCGATAGTTCAAGGCGATAATCGGATAGTCTTCAAATTTGATTCGCGGTGGCAACTGACAAAGCAATTCACTGCACGCTGCTGGAATAATCAGGGGCAACAATAAAAAGTGCCTGATGTTCGTTTCGTTTTGCGTCGGCAACTGCTAGCCCCTATCTAGTCTTCTCTTTTTGATACATTCTCTTGAGCATTCTCTGTGATGTGCGAGAATGCGAGTGCGACTCATGTGGTTTTTGTTGTATTAAAATGTGATACGATTTATTTATTCTAGTTTGTTTTGACTTTCTTACTACAATGTTCAGAAAATCAAATAAACTGAAATCATTTTTGGTACTTTTCCGTTTACGGAACTATAGATTATTTATCGATACTATCGATAGTTGCCGCTGGTACTATCAAAGCTATCGATAGTTTATTTCAGAGACTATCGTCACCTCTAGCAAAATGCACTACATTCCTGCTCCGTGCACGACGCCAGCGTCACCCAGCGTATGCAACTCTGTGGGCGCAAAACTTCACTCATGTCATAAATTACAGATGACTGAACTGTTGTAAATGATAGATCGCTGGCCTGGACTGTAATTATTTTGTGGTCAAGTGCTATGTCAACATGGACTTTGTCATTGACAAATTGTCAATCAACCACGTGGCATCTGTTGTGACCCATGGTTGTCAATTATTACAATTATTTCCACTGTTAAATTGACATCAATGACAATAATCATCAGAGAATTGACAGCCCAGTCACGCAGCGCCGAGTCATCAATGTTGCTCTATTTTTCCACACAAAGCGCAGTGATCGGCTCCGTTACCCCCACTCTGTCCTTCGCACGGGGTGAATAATGCTGATCTTTGATCTTTTACAGAAATAACGAGATATTTTGCTCTTTACAAAAAAAAAACCAAGGCGCACCCGTTCAAGCCAGCCGAGTTATGGGGCGAAGACCGCTCTCAACGGTACAATGGTATTAACGTAAAATAGGTATGAGGTATGATGGAGATGAAACTATTCACCCTAATTTCTACATCGAAAAGGTCCAATTTCAAACCGAGATACCTACTTCACAATTTACAGTCAATTGTTTCAGTTCCGGTAGCTGTGTCTACATACTTAGGTACCTCTTGGATATTAGTGTTATTACAGACAATATAATATTTTATTGTTGCATTGTTGCATCAATCAATAGCTCGTTCTATCGGTTATTTTATATTTGGTTATGGTTTAAGGCAAAATTTAAAGTGAAAATAAACTCGTTGATAGATTTACGTAAGTCATGTAGGTACCTACTTAAAATAACAATGAAATTTACCTTATCTATTTCGGAGTAATACTGGCTACTTTTTGACACTAAGGGCGGTATAATAATAATTTTCGTATTTTATGCAACCGTATTATAAGACAACATCTACTGTCCAATTTTCGAATTTTCTTCAAACATTCGAGGCAAAATAGATGATGAACCGGACATAGCATAACGAACGTGAATGCATGCATGTAAGAGAGTTATGCTATGCCGTTTCCAGCGCGAGTAGCACACATCGTTTTTCGTGCTGCTTTTAATAAAAATACAAATAAATAAGATCATATCGCAATAATAATCGGAATAAATTTCAAGTGTCAAATGTCGATTTGAAAAATTGCGTCCTTTGTTTGAATTTACTTGCTCAAAATCCCCCTCCCCAATTAGAAGGGCCATCCCCCAAAAGTCCTGAAATCACTGAGCTCTAGTGTCTTGTGTGACGACGAAACACAGGAAAGGCATAAATTAATCGTTTTCGCGCCACAAAACGTCAAAAATCATTCTGCAATTGTACTAACAGATATTAGAAAAATGGCCCTAAAATATCACTTTTAAAAATGATTATTTATGATTTTAACTGATTCAAACCGAAAATTTCAAGCTATAACATTGGAAACGTGGTCTCTCTTGAATTCTGCATGATTTTGCAAGGTTTGTTTATCTTTCACGTGTACTTTTTACTTTGCCGCTCAAAATCTTTTTCAGGATATTACAGTGCAGGACATCTAGCGTATATTGTCATTTTCGGTTATGGCAGCACGAAAAATTGTATATTGCACTCGTTTAATAAGACGTTCCGTCACACTTCTTCCTTTAGGACCCTCCTCACTGCTTTACGCCGTGACCCAAAAACATCCGTGAAACAAACTTTTTCTTATTGAACTCGTATAATAATATTATACTATTATTAAAAGGATAGGTACATTACTGACTGTCTTAAAAAAACAGTTTGCCAACATGACACAGTCTAGAAATTACCTAACATAAAATGCAATTTTAGAAATAGTTAATGTTGTTCAGTGTTCAATTGCAAGAAATGTCAGCCCTCAAAAGTAGCTCATAGTGATAAGACAAACACATCTTCAAGGATAAGCTGAAGCTATATATGTAAATTAAAACAATGTTTGGAAAAACCCCTCGACCTCGCCCTCGACCGAATACAATGACATGTCTATCAGCATTTTTTTCCACTAATTCTATCTCAAAAAATCTGTTGTGGGGCGACACAAAACTTTCCCGGCGGTATCCAGGGACGTCGGTAATGATTTTGATCGAAGTGTCCCTTCGGGAAGGTGAGACTTAATTCAGAAATTGATGGAAACATTTTACTCAGTTGTGCGTTACGCGATCATTCTGCATCCATGGTTGGGCCTACAGAACAAGTGACAGGCTCTTAGGTTTCCATGGTGATGAAATATTTCGAAAGGTAGAACTAGGAAGAAGACAATTGTTGCGAAATTTGAAGAATGCAATAATATCCTATATCCAGACAAGCCCAGTCCCAATGTGTCACCTGAAGGCTTTCGATCAAAATCATCTACCTAAAATCTAATCAGGTCATTCCAGGCTGAACTTATGCATTCGTACCTGATTTCGATTTGATCGAATGAATAATTCGGTAATTATCGTGGCAGAACCGCTTAATTTGCACGATCACATGAGCGGCTTTATATTTTCAGTAGGAAAATTCCCGGGAAATTGGAGAGAAATTATTGGAAAATGTTCTTGAACTAGTTATCTATTCTTCAAAAACAAATGGTAGAAATCTGTTCACGGAATAAAAAGTTGAAAAATTTCCAGTTTTTCCAGAGAGGAAAACTTGAAAACCGTTGTATTGGTCCGATTTTGAAAATTTTTTCTCCAAAAATTAATTCAGTCTTTTATCCAACTTTCATTCGCAGCATGTCTGCACCTAAAATGAATATTTCGTGTGGCTCACCGCATGTTGAAGTTTACGCTGCAGTTTTTTCAAATTCGCGGAATATGTAAATTTGTTATTGAAAAAATTACAGTCGGAAAACCGAAGCTGTGTCGATTTTGAAAATATATCCACAAGACGCCCAGTTCAATCTACTTCCGATATCAGTCGAAATTTTTCAAAAAAAGTCGATCCTCGTGCAGGAATGAATTTATGAGTGGAGTGCTGCATCAAAAGCGAGTCATCCTGGTGGAAATCCGGGTGAGTCGTTCTCTCGAGTGGCAACGGCTAGGAGAAACTTTGAAAATTCATAACGCCCGATAGAAAAATAGTGGAAAATTGCAACTGCAGACTTGATTTGACTCTTATGTTTTGTTGCTTCCTACCAAATTTGGTCCCAATTCATCGGATAGATTTCGAATAATTCGAGGGGTTGACCACCCAAGAAATTTGTGTACACCATTTACAAAATTTACAAACTTTACCAAACATTTACTACATTTACTAAATATTTACCCACATTTACCATCATTTACTAACATTTACCAAACATTTACCACATTTACTAATATTTACCAAACATTTACCACATTTACCAAACATTTACCACATTTACCTACATTTACCAACATTTACCAACATTTACCAAATATTTACTACATTTACTAACATTTACTAAACATTTACCACATTTATAAACGAAATCCACTAGTAAAAAGCATAAGATGAACTACCCAAGTACTGAAATGTACGAAAACAATAATGGGTAGTAGGTATTAATATGAATAAGCATATCAAATAAGCACTTGCTCAGATTTTTGAGGAGTTGCTAAGCAGACTATCCCTGACAACGCCTATGGAATTCAAGCAAATGCTTATGCTTATTCTCTATCAATACTACCCAATTTACTAATAATCACCGGAATACCAACTGGAAAATAGGTACCTAACAAAAAAAATATCGTCGTACTGATTAAGTCAGCTATACTTGTCTCCCGAGTAATTTTGTGTTACCTGTTACCAGTGTCTAGGGCAGAGTTTTTGACTACACATCATTAGAAATTGGAACTCGTCAGAGAATTTTCTGTGAGAAAAATGGAAACCACAGACGTGATAAGTACCTAGTTGACTTTTTCTCATCTATTGAACGGAAAATGAACACAACACTTCCAACATTTATCAAAAACATTCTAAATTTCTGAAATTTCATGGAATCGACTACAAAATGTATCGGTTGGGAATTTGAAAAATCTGTTGTGGGCGACACAAAACTTTCCTGACTAGTATCCAGAAACCCTTGGAAATTTTTGTTCGATGTGTTTCTTCAGGTATAAAGTTGGAGTTCGAAAGGTAGATTGGAATACATTTACAGGAAATCGACAATTGGTTCTGTGACCGTCCGCACCCCACCCCATTCACGAAATTGAATGAGGCAGAAGCGAAAGGGCCCGCCAGAGGCGTTTGACACACACAAATGAAAATTATACTTCACCTTTCCCTTTACTCAATGTTTTTGGCCGGCTGATCTGGATCTAGGGTAGTTCTACCGCTTTGCGTAGCATCTCAAGTTCGTATCTTAGGTAAGAGCAGTCTCGAAGGAAGAAGTCAAGCGGAAGTGGAAGAAGAATCAAAACAAACACTCTCAACAAACAGTTTTACTTTCAGAAAGAATTTTATAAAGTTTTCTTCTACTACATGAGATAATGTATGAGTCAGGGTGAGTCAAACAGAATCAAAATTCACAAATTACAAGATTTCGTCAGGCGAGATTTTCCCTCATAACAAAGCTCAACACCCCCCCCCCCCCTTTTGTATCACGTTTGCGCCCGGACAGAGAGCGACGCGACAACGTGTAAAGAGAGACAGAAGATATCTGGGACAAACTAAATCAGTGTCGTTGGTGTACCTAGAGAAGAACACACTCCTAGCACACGACTCTTTCTTTTGGCGTGGACACGAGGGTGGCAAAGGATTTAGACACACAGTAGAATCATGCACAATGTAAATAAAAATTATGTAGGCACAGAAAACCATTAATAATCAATAAACAATAACTTAACTTAATCCTAAACCTTGAGAAGAGAACCCCAAATTTCACCCCTAACGGACGTTTATGGGAAAGCTCTTGTAAGGTCAACAAAAGCAGAAAACATAAGGAATGCCCACCACTTGCGATGCAAGTCAGGAGAACGAGTGTATTACCATCGGGCACTAACGCCAGTTAAGTGCGGGTCATCATGGACCTTCTTCGCATACTGAGCTAGCTTGACCGGACCAACTAGCAAAGCATGTCTCGTGGCTACTGGCTGGACGTAATACAACTCAACTCGGAACAAACACAAGTATACTAGTGCCGCAAGAAAGAGCCCATTCACACCAATAAATGAATAAAATAAAATCATACACTCCCTGAAATAAAGAGATGTGGAAGATGACCAACAACGAGTAAAGCTCCCCCTGTCCCCCACAAATCTCACACACAATGGGTGACTAGGACATGTATTACGTCTTGTCGATCCCATCTCAATTCTCATTTATGTCTTGTAGATTCCATTTCAATTTTATGTGCATCTCGAAGGTCTCATTTCAATTTTATATGCAGCTCAATTTTCTCGTGCCGGTTTAATAAAACCCTTGTGGTAAAGTTGATGTCGTACGAGCCCCTCTTACGTAAACAAAACCCCTTCAGTAATCATTGTTGCTGTTGGACATGCCCTGTGTCTTGAAGCTAACCATCAGCTACCCACGGTGAGTGAGAATCGGAAAGACGAAGCCATTCACAACCACTAATAAATATTTTTACCATCTTGTACAAACCAGGGCCGAGAATTATCCGCCACGGCGATGGCCCAGTCTCTCTCTCCGCCACTGGAAGGTCCACTTTGCTCAGGAGAACTGCAGGGCGATATCTCGATCCCCTGTCTCTCCAAAACATGCCGCGAAACTCTCCCCGCGAACACAAAGCAAACGATACAGCCTAACTTGAGGTTTACTAATTCCTACTACGCAGTTAGCAAGCAAATAAATCTTTTCCTCGTCGGAAATTGGTAAAAGTTACGGGTTACCTGGCGTTTTCACTGCCTGCCAGCTCCTGATGTCTCGCCTTCGGTCTTTCGGGATGATTTCCAAAATTAACGTGGTGGAATCGGCTGAATATTCGAGTGTTTTTCGGACGGGACACAGCAACTGGGTCCAACTTCCAGTATGGCGTCTCTCTACCTTCTTCTCTTCCCGCTCGCCCGCTTCCCGTCGGTCGAACAAAATCAATAAAACCAATAATCCATATGTGTCACGTACAGTGGATATCTGGTGGTATAAGTTACATCAATGCCACTGCCGCACTAGTGCAACGTCAGCACTGCAGAATCAGCACTTCCAGATTTATTATAATAGAAACGCATTGTAGTAGCATTCATTCTTATTATATACGCGTAGAAGCTTAAATGTACGTTCTTTAGTAATTAAAATATTTTTTAAAAACGTTTGTTCGGTCCCAATTGATATAATTGGCGCAGTTATCAAGGTAGAATTACTGGACATTTTTCATCGCGAAAATTGTTTGTTTCAACAATTAATCCAGTAAACCTGTGCTCTCTCGATTCATCGCGAATTCAGTGGCGGATCCAGAGGGGAGGCGCAGGGGGCGCGCGCCCCCCCCTGGACTAAACTAAGGGTTGCAATTATTGCTCTTAGATTGTCAGGATGCTTTTCCATGTTACAATATTTACTCGAGTATCTTCCACTACGCGTATTACTATTCGACTCTCAATGTACACAAACACACACAAATACCACTCAGTCAACCCATCGACTCAGTGGCTGGTGGCCGGTGGCCTTATTCTATTTTCACACTAAACGTATCAAACTACCCCACTAAACTTTCTAAAAACATCACACAAAACGCGCCCCCTGCGCCTTTCTTCTCGCCCGCGACAAACAAAGAATTCACATCTGGTATCCATACTTACTATCATAAAACACACCAGCTCACCTACCAGCCGGAGTGCCTGCCTGCCTAACACAATAAATATTCGATGAAAAACAGACTAAATGGTACATAAGATTCCAAAAACGACGACAGTCAAAACTGAAGAGCCATTATACCTACCTATCTTCTCGAATAATTATACATATGATTGTTTAATAAGGTATTAAATTTAGGGTTGCTTCTGGATGAGTTGCTTGTTACTTCGGCTTTCGGCATAATCGGAGAGACTCAATTATTGTAATTGTATAATTCTTTTAAATCTTAAATTATAGATACAATACCCGGAAAAAAATCTGCCAGTGTGCCTATGTGGAAAGCCGGGTCTAGTACAAGTAATACTTATATTATTGGAAATAGAATTTTAGCTGGAGTTAATTCGAACAAAAATGTTTTTTTTTATCACGGCAAGCTTTCAGTCTCCTCTTCAACATGCCAAAAGTCCGCATCCCTGGGACTGCTACAAATCAGTGTATAGGGTGGAAATTTGTTATTTTTCTCCACTTTCTTTTTTTTTTGGAGAATTTATGACCGTATGCTGTGCATCAAGTTACAGGGTGAAATGAAAACTATTTTCCATCTTCAATTTTTTTTGGTAGAATTGATATAGATTGAAGCCGGTTTCGTTTTTTTTTTGCGAGCTTATAATGTCATGCTGAACATAATATGGGAAGGATACATCCCTGTGACTGATGATTTTCAATTTACAGAGTGAAAAGTCATTTTTACGTTTTAATTTTTTTTCTTGGTGAAATCGGCTCAAACAACAACTGCGTGTGATTTTTCGGTCCACTTAGAGTTTCTAGTCAAACATCTCAAACATAGACATTTCTGCTACAGCTGCATTTTCTATTTGCAGATTTAAATGCTTGGTTAAATTGCCTAAAAAAATTTCGCCTGCGGCGCTTTTGTTCTGGCATTGGTGGCTGTTTGAGGTGTTGTCCGCTTTGTCAGCAAATCGCTTTCCTGCGTCTGAAAATAACATGTCACCAATAAGCTGGGGCGCCATTTTTCGATCCCTGAATTTCTAGGGCGGAAAATTGCCTAATCCGGCACTGGGGGTGTCTCTGCAGTTTACAGCTCATTCTCTAGATATAGGTGTAAAGTTAGGTGTGGGGGGGGGGTCTCACAGGATAATTAGCCCCGGGTGGCAGATATGCTAGGTACGCCACTGTGTTGCGCCCCCCCCTAGCACAAATCCTGGATCCGCCACTGCGCGAATTGCAGTTAAAAAAGGACTCTAGTGGCATTCCAAACATCGAATAACCACCGGCCCTTTTGAGACATCCCAGAGCTACCGACTACACACAGATGCAACTCCAGTTCTCCGGATTTTTAGGGTGAGCGATTTTTCTGATATACAGTTTATGTCTGAAATCGAAGGATTAATCGAAGGAATCCAACAACTAAATATCGACCCCCCTGATCCCGAGATTTTCAATATAAATACAAGTTTAATCAATAATCACTTGATTCCAACTAATAATAGTAACAATACTTCAGTAATAATGAATCCAGCGCAAAATCCTCCTCAAGGAGTCGGGCAACAGCCTCCGCAGCAAATAGTTGGGGTTGCGATGCAGTTTAAACCTGAATACCTGAACTGCGTACCCCTTTATGACGGCAACCCCAACGAATTGAATAATTTCTTGACTGCAGCGGCATCCATAATAGATACCTTTATTGACCAAAACAACCCGCAATGTTTTCAAAATTTATTCATTTTAAAATCGTTGATGAATAAGTTGACGAGAAATATGAAGATAGCCATAAATATATCATCCGTGGAAACATGGGACGACCTTCGCGATACTTTATCGCGGAACTTCAGCGACCTACGGGACGAAATATGCTTAATAAGGGATTTAGTTCTCAGTAAACAATCCAGCGAAACCAGCCTGCATTTTTATGATAAAGTGGTGGGATTGTTGAACTTGCTTTGCTCATATGTCACAATGCATGAACCAACTGCGGAAGGTCAAGTTATTAAAAAGGAATTGTATAATAAGTTAGCGCTGAAGACGTTCCTCGCCGGTCTGAGAGAACCCCTCGGAAGCGGAATTCGGGCCATGAGGCCTCCAGATTTGCAAACCGCCCTTCAATACATTAATGAAGAAAACAATGTGAAATATTACCAGAAATCTTCAAATTCAGGTGGTCAAACCCCACAGAGTTCAAACTCAAATACATTTAAGCAAAACTTCCCGTCTCAGCCAATCAATGTACAGCCGCGGCAAATACAGAGACCCAAATTCTTCACAAATAATGCACAATCTTTCAGAAACCCTAAACCGCAAAATTTTAGACCGAATAATTTCCAAAATAATTATCAAAACAGGGACCAGAATGTTTTCAAACCGAACCCGAATTATAGACCATCTACGCCGCCGGTACCCATGAGTATAAGTACCAGGCAAACCCAACAGAGACCACCGAATTTTAATCAAAATTACAGACCTAATAATAATTACAACTCTCAGTTCCACCATAACGAAACTCAAGATATCCCAGAAACTAACGGACCAACTAACGGACCTAATCATCAATATATATGTAGAGGAGGACGGAAATTTTTTAATGCCGGCCTCAGCGACGGAATTGAACAAGTAACCCTTAATCATAGTGAAGAGCATACAAATCAATTACCGTATGTTATCTTCCCAAATTTTAAAGACTTGAAGTTTCTGATAGACACAGGTGCTAGTCAATCCTTTGTTGATCCGGATATTGCAGAGCAGATTTTCCCAGACACCATTCAATTCGATCCATTTATTGTATCAAACATGTTTTCAACCTCGGCGCATAAATATAGCGGATGGATGGAAGTTCCCTACATATTTAATCGCCCAGGTGAATTTATGGAATTCCGATTATTCAAATTCCATAATATCTTCAAAGGACTGATTGGCTTGGACAACTTGCAGTTTTTAAATGCTACTCTGGATTTCAATAGTCAAACACTGGTGACTCCGTTTGGAAACCTGAAAATTCATTTTCAAAATATTCCCCAAAAACAAATTAATACCTGTTCAATAATCCCTCGTTGCGAACAAATTGTCAAGGTAAGAACCACCATCGCCAATGGTGACATCATCATTCCCCATGTATCATCACATGGCTGTGAGATCCCAGAGTGCTTGACTACTGCAAAAAACCATGAAGCCTTCGTAACGGTTATGAATAAAACGGAACAACCCGTCAACCTCGACTTTTCTGAACCGCTTTATTCAGAACCTCTCGAATCCGAGCCGATTGCTCCTGAAGATTTTCAGAAAAACTCAATGGAATACTCTAATTTCCATAACTTTGAACACAAACAATGCAATCAACCCAAAATTCGAACTGAAGACATGAATGCTGAGGAAAAAATTGCCATTGAAAACCTTGTAAAAGAATTTTCTCATATTTTTTATAATGAAGATACCCCTTTAACTTTTACAAATGCGATCAAACATCAAATTAAAACATCAGACGAAATGCCAGTATATTCAAAAACTTACAGATACCCTTTCGTCCATAAAAATGAAGTGAAAACACAAATTCAAAAGATGTTAGACCAAAAAATCATAAGACCCAGCAGTTCGCCCTGGAGTTTACCGATCTGGATAGTGGCAAAGAAACCTGACGCCAGTGGTAGACAAAAATGGCGTATTGTTGTCGACTACAGGAAGTTGAATGAAAAAACTATCGACGACAGGTATCCATTGCCAAACATCTCAGATATTCTTGACAAACTGGGACGTTGTCAGTACTTCACCCTGTTAGACCTGGCTTCCGGTTTCCACCAAATTGAAATGGCCCCGGAAGACATTCAAAAGACCGCATTTACGGTCGAAAACGGGCACTATGAGTACCTACGCATGCCCTTTGGGTTAAAGAACGCTCCGGCGACCTTCCAGCGCGTTGTAGAGAATATATTACGCGGGTTACAGAATGAGCTTTGTCTAGTCTATCTAGACGACATAATCATCTTCAGTGTGTCACTTCAGGACCATTTGGTTAACCTAAAACAAGTTTTTCAACGATTAGAACAAGCGAATTTCAAAATTCAACTGGACAAGTCCGAGTTCCTAAGAAAAGAAGTAAATTACTTGGGTCATGTTGTCACACCCAATGGCATTAAGCCCAATCCAGAAAAGGTTAGGGCTATTCAAAATTTTCCCATCCCAAAAACGCCAAAGCAGCTAAAAGGATTTCTAGGGCTCTTGGGCTACTATAGGAAGTTCATCAAAGACTTCTCGAAACTCACCAAGCCATTGACTAAATGTTTGAAAAAAGATGCCACAATTACCCATAATGAAGAATTCTTGTCTTGTTTGACACATGCAAAAAGGTATTGATGAACGAGCCCATCCTTCAGTATCCTGATTTTTCTAAAACGTTTAACCTGACCACCGATGCGAGCAACGTAGCCATTGGAGCCGTTTTGTCTCAAGGGCCCATTGGTAATGACCTGCCCTTGGCCTTTGCATCACGAACTCTCAATGATACGGAACAAAACTACTCCACGATCGAAAAGGAACTTCTGGCAATTGTGTACGCCGTGAAGTGCTTTAGGCCCTATCTCTTTGGGCGTAAGTTTAATATTATCACTGATCACAAACCCTTGATATGGTTATTCTCCCTCAAGGAGCCTAACTCCAAACTGGTCAGGTGGCGCCTCAAGCTCGAGGAATATGATTATAAAATCATCTTTAAAAATGGAAAATTTAATTCCAATGCAGACGCTCTATCTCGCATAGAAATCAATATCAATGAAACCAATATACCTCAGAATATTCATGATTATATCAGAGAATTCAATGACGAATTAGAAAAAGCCTCTCTAATCGCCAACAAAGACGAACAATCAGAGATCGGTATACCTTCGACGTCACAAAAAGAAAAATCAAACCGAATCAAAATTTTGAATGGAAACCTTTTTGACGCCCCCGAACATTTCTCCCTTGCTCACTGTATTTCTCAAGACCTTATAATGAACAAAGGGATTGCAGTTCAGTTTCGAACAAGATTTAATCATATATCGACTCTAACAAAACAACGTAAAGAAGTTGGAGAGGTCGCCTGCTTGAAACTCCCTTCTAGATACGTTTATTATATGATCACGAAGTCTAGTTACCATGACAAGCCTACCTACGAAAATCTGCAAGAATCACTCACCTATTTAAAAGATCTCTGTTTACGACATAATGTTAAAGATCTTGCTATGCCAAAAATTTCTTGTGGGCTTGATGGCCTAAAATGGGAAAGAATATCCCAAATGATCGAAACCACCTTTAGGAACACTCCCGTCAATATACGTATTTACATTCTTAACGAAACCAAGCCCGAAATCGTACCAACAATAGCTATAGACGAAACCGATGATCCAACCCCCGAACCAGTTGTTATAGATCGCGACCACGAAAACGACATCCAGCAGGTACCTGAACCTGATGACACATTACCAGAACCTGATGACCCATTACCAGAACCTGATGACCCATTACCAGAACCTGATGACCCATTACCAGAACCTGACGACCCATTACCAGAGCCTGAAAATGATGACGGTACTCAACATTCTAATGACCAAGAAAACCCTATTGTTGAAATTCCGATATCTGATGATATATTGAATAAAGGTCAAAATCAAATTGAAATCGAACTGGTCAATCACTCTCCAGCTCGAACCAAAATTATAAAGCCGTTCCCAAACAGACAGAGATTACTTGTCCAAATCGATAAAAATAATTTCGACACCGAAATCATTGACTTTATAAGGGAATACATCGTACCCGAAATAACTTATCACATGATCTTTGATCCCCCAGAAGCATACTATTCATTTTGCGAGACAGTGAGGAAAACATTCAAGTGGCCCCACTATAAATTCATTTGTACAAAACGAAAATTGATAGATGTAGAGGAAAACCAAATACCTGAAGTACTACGAAGATATCACGAGAGCAAGACCAACCATCGCGGTATAAATGAAACAGAGGCAAAAATTAAAAGTCTTTATTATTGGCCTAACATGAAAAGTTCAATTCAGACATACATAAATACCTGCGATATCTGCCAACGTACAAAATACGAACGCAACCCCTTGAAACTGGGAATCAACCTAACACCCACAGCAACTAAACCTTTCGAGACGATACATATCGATACGATAACGATTGATAAGGGAATATTTCTCACGATCATAGATGCATTCTCAAAACACGCTCAAATCTATAAGATACAAAGTCACAACTCAATCGACATAATTCAGAGCCTTCTGAAATTCTTTTCACACCTTGGAATTCCAAAGATGATAATTTGTGATCACGGCACAGAATTCAAAAACACAAATTTGAAAGAACTACTTGAATTACATAAAATAAAAATTCATTTCATCACTCCTGAAAATCCACAATCCAACGGCATGGTAGAAAGGTTACACAGTACACTGTTAGAACACATTCGGCTGCTCAACGAACAATTCCCAGCTGAAGATTTGAAGACTAAAACTCTTTTCGCAGTTCTTGCCTATAACCATTCTATACACACCTCAACTGGCAAAAAACCTATCGAAATTGTATCTGGCCACCTAGAATTAGACGACCCTTTTGACATAAACTGCCAAAAATTACTGACTAGTAATTATGTTCAGAATCACAAAGAAAAGACCAAACTGTTATACCGTGAACTCAATGACAGGCTACAAGAAAATAAAACGAAAACCTTATCAAGACTTAACAAAGACAAAGAACAAATCGAACTTGACGCTGAACAAGCTATTTACCCTAAGGAAACTAGACGGGTGACCAAAACCCAAAATAAATTCAGGCCACCCATAAAACCCGTTGCAGTGGATAGGAGCAAACATGTTATTGCCACAAAACAACGCAAATATCACATGAGAAACATTAAGCGACCATTGAAGATCAATAAATTGTTGCAGGTTCGCCCTACTGCTCATGGTATTGATAACGACCACGAGTCCGATAGAGATACGGAACCTTGAAAATAATCCAGGACTCCTCCCAGTACACCTAGGTACTGCAAAAATCCAGCAATATTCCCATAAATTACTCTACTATTATGACATATCCATTTTGGTCAACCGCTTTGAAAAACTCAACAGAAACCTCAATTCTCTCACACGAATAATTACACAAGATTCAACCTCGACCCGACAGACACAACAACTCAACAACTTGACGTACTCAATGGAAATAGGAAATTATTTGAAAGTTATAGACAATACAAAAAACGTCATTCAGGAAAGTATCTTTGAAATTCTACCCAACAAGACAACAGTTAGAGAGAACCCAAATTTGAACAGGAAAAAACGCGGATTGATAAATGCACTTGGTTCAGTTTTTAAAAGTATTACAGGAAATTTGGATGATGAAGACGGAATTCACTTCGAGAGTATGATTCAGGAACTAGCCGAAAATCAAAATTCACTCCAAGAAAATAATTAAAAACAGTACTCTCTTTCAACAGAAATTATTGAAAAATTCAACAAATCTATAATGGATCTCTATCAGAATGAGGTTATTTTAGAAACACGAATAACGGAAGCTGAAGTAATCCTAAGAGACGAAGTAGTTCAACAATTACACCTCCATAATCTTGCTGATACGTTAAATCAAATCCAGTTAATGTATCAGACTATCTCAAAAATTCTAGATCAATTATTGCTGGCTATATCATTTACAAAATTGAAAGTCTTACATCCCAGCATCATATCCACCAACGATCTTTTCAATGCACTTTCAAAATTGAAGTCAACCGTGGAAATGCCACAATTGCCGTTTGAAATAAAGCCGAAAAATCTAATCTATATTTCCAAATTAATCGAAGTAGATTCATACATTTACAACGACAAACTTGTATTTATTCTGAAAATTCCCCTGTATCATAATGAACCGTTCGACCTATATAAACTCTACCCGATTCCCATTTGGCGTGAATCTCAGTCCTTTCGATTAGTTTTACCCGATACCAGATATTTACTACTATCGGGGAGTCGTTTCGCCCACGAAACCGAGGACTGCCAAAAGATCAACGAAGTCTTTTTCTGCAAAACTGCACTGATCGAGTTCTCCAAGAACAACTGCGAAGTCAACATCATCCGAAACCAAAAATTATCGGATTGCAACCGACACTCCATCGAAATTCAAGACCTCCAAATTCAAGAAATAGAGGACACCAAGTATTGGCTTCTTATTGCACCAAACTACGCCGACCTCAAAATTACCTGCCCTTCAAGACGAGAAATGCAACGTCTCCAGGGTACCTACTTGATACACATGCAACCACAATTGTCACGACTCAAAAAGTCGCGCCAACGGAAATTCTTTTATTTTGTTATTTTGATTAAAATTGGTTCCGCTAGATGGAAATGGCTGTCCGCAGGCGTAGGTAAATAGGTACTCTTGCCGCGCGAGTTTTAGGTTTGAACAAAAAGACAAAAAGGGAGATAAGAGTTTTTACCATTCTGGCGTCAGGTGAAATTACGAATGTGCATGGTGCCAACTCTTATGAGGATATAAGTAATTTCACCGAGTTCATTACTCCAAACAATCAATTTGGTTGTGTCGAAATTGTGCCGTTGTGACGGAGGGATCGTTTGGAGTGTCCAATTAATTTGGGATTTGAATACGTCGATTCAGCGTGAGTGAAAATGTTTGTCCCTTGACAACAAACAATTCTCGTCAAAGTTAATATTCTTTGCAGGCCTTTCTTCGGAAATACAAATACCTACCGTTTTGTGATCGCTATTGTTGTTAGCGGAAATTATTGTGTGTTGGCGAGACCCTTTTTGAAAGGTTAGTGCTTATTCGTTCAAACTTAGAAAGAGAAAGTTATCAGTTCTCAATTTTCTCCTGAGTCGCCGAGGGATTTCCATTTATTGATGGAGAATGTATATTTTTTTAGGGTTCTCCGGCCTAGTTGTTCTCCGGCCTAGCTTTCCGGCAGATTTTTGCCGCTGGAGTTGTCGAAAATTGCAAAATTCTCGAAGTGGTTTTTGCCATCCTTGGAGCTGTGAAGGGAGATAGGAACGCCGAAAGGCCTGGAAACTGTTGCTGTCTTCTTCCTTCATACCACCTACCTGCTTTACTACCCGTCATCCATCATCGAGTATCGGCAATTGTCATCGATTGACGACGAATTTGCGAAGGACGTCTTTTGTCACCTGGAGGATTTGTGACCGCCTTTTTTTTGTCAACTGCCAGATAAGCCCTACTTTTAGTTATTTTCAATTTATTATTTGCGCGCAATTTAATTGTTATCGTAACTGCGTATTTATTTACGCTGAACTTTGAGCGACGTGTACACGGCCGGTCGGAAGGAAACGCGATAAATTTTACCGGTTATCGTAGCGGTTATCGTAGCCATTTTTAAATTTGAACACGCTGTACCTACGATAAAAACGGCGCAGAAGACAGGCTTTTTGGTAGTTTTAGAACGGTTCCATTGGACCTAGGCGACCTCCATTATTTTTATTATTTTTCTTTTATTCTTTCTTCAAAAGAATAATCTTTACGATACGTCCATTTTGCTAATTTTTTTTTTTTTGTTATTCATTTATTGATTGCCTGATTTAATTTAAAACCTACATTTTTTTCCCTTTTCAATATTATCATTACATTCTTCTTTAATAATAATCTATTTAAACGTATTTTTCCTAGTTCTTTTAAATTATTTTCCATTCCTTGTGCGACAGCCCAGTGAGATTTGATTTGAAACTTTTGAAGCTTTCCGTTTTTGAGCTTCGTGGAAAAAAAAAGCGGTGGCGCCTATTTTCCCTTCTAAATAAAACAAAAAAAAAGGGAATCAGTCAGTATAAGACCCACCCCCAAACCCTGACTAACCGGAGCAACACAGTCCACCTCGAATTGGGTGTGACACAGTGTATCATTTTTATCAACGACCAAAAACTAAGCCCATCAGTGGAAGAAGAACTAGGTCGACCCCTGTTCGTTGACTTCGAGGACATGGAAATTCAAGAATTCCAACACTCATCACAAAAGAAGACGCATATCAACCCTGTTAACTTGGAAAACATCTCCGAGTTGAAAAATGAAGTTAAATGGTTCCAGGCCCAAGCGATGCTTAAACGTTCATCCAATTCTGGTCATCACACCCACATCATCTATGCCATGATTGTCGTGATAGTCGTAATAATTTTCTTCAAGAACCCAATTCTTCGATTCTTGAAGTCCTACAGAACCATCAAAGAACAACCCCGGCAACCCTTACCATCACCAACGCCGCCACTACGAGTTGTTCAGCTTCCTCGTGCCTCCGAACCTGAATCTTCGAGGGGAGGAGTTACATCAATGCCACTGCCGCACTAGTGCAACGTCAGCACTGCAGAATCAGCACTTCCAGATTTATTATAATAGAAACGCATTGTAGTAGCATTCATTCTTATTATATACGCGTAGAAGCTTAAATGTACGTTCTTTAGTAATTAAAATATTTTTTAAAAACGTTTGTTCGGTCCCAATTGATATAATTTATACGTCAGCCTCTAAGTTCGTAGTTATTTTACTCGATTTTACTCAAGAGAGGAATTAATTAGTTGACGGCCGGGGGTCCTGGACGGTTTCAGTTCAGAAAATTATTCGATTTTCCCAAAAATACTCAAAGCCTTTTCCAAACCATTTCATCATGAAAGTCGTCGACTAAGGCTTCATTTTGAGATCCATCATTGTGGTCTACTCTCGGCTATGAGTTGGTTTTCTCGTTTTCAGCTATAAACCTCGGAAATTGAGAGAATAAACTGTTGGAAAATGTCTGAGAACCAGTAAACTCTTGTCGAGTTTTTTTTTGTGAAAATCCGTTCACGGAATGAAGATTTGGAACTTGAAAACTCAAGAAGCATGAGTCCGTTTCCTAAAATTTTCTTCTCAAAAATCGGTCCAATCTTCTCTCCAAGGCTGGCAGCAAGTCTGCACCTAAAATGAATATTTTGTGGGGCTTACCGCATATCGAAGTTTGCTCTGCAGTTTTTTTTTTGAAATTACGGAATGTGCAATTCCAATTCTGGATAAACCATCGTCGGACAACTGAAACCGCGTCGCATCTGAAAATAGGCCTACACGACACGCAGGAAGAGAGTGTCTGAGTTGAGTTCTGCACCGAACCCTTTTCGTCCTGGTCAAACCCCGCGCAAGCGGCAGCGTCTCTTTCGGGTGGTAACGGCCAGGAGAAAATTTTGAAATTAGTAACGTCTTGCTGAGAAATGGTGGAAAAGTCCAACTGAAGACTCAATTTGAATATTTTGGCTTGTTGCTCCTTGTCAAATTTGGTTCCAATCCATCGGATAGATTTTGAAAAATTAATTAATGTCAAAGCTTCGAATTTCGATATTTTCCAATGACTGACAAGCGAGCTGACAAGTGACAGTTGGAGAAATAGGTACTCGACACTGTTCTGAATACAACTGATTCAGGGCTTCCAAATAGGTAACATATTGTTAAGTTCCATGAGATACAGCTTCTGTCGTTCTTTGGTGATGACACTTCCGTTTCACAGATGACAGTCAGAAATTATTCAGCTCATTTGACGGCAAGACCCTGTCTGTATACGTATACCAAATTTCAAGTCGATCAGATCAACGGTTCGGCATCAGCTATCGTGTCAGAACGTTTTCCCTGCACCATCACATAATCGGCGGAGTCATGAAATATAGCTTGAAAATGAGAATTATCACACGTAACAAGGGTAGGTTCTAAGTTCCATGAAAATCGTTCCACTAAGAAAAGATTCCAATATGGCGGCCAAGATAGCGGCGTGATATAGAAATTCAGTTTAAAAATAAGAATGTTCATACGAAACAAGAATAAGTTCTTAGCTTCATGACAATCGTTTCACTACTAAGAGATTTCAATATGGCGGCCAAGATGGCGGCGGAATCATGAAATTCAGCTTGAAAATGAGAATGATCACTCGTAACAAGGGTAAGTTCTGAGTTCCATGGAAATACAATATATCGAATAAATCCAATATGGCGGCCAAGATGGCGGCGGGATCATAAAAATCAGCTTGGAAATATAATTGTGCTCACAAGGCAAGAATATGTTCCAAGTTTGATGTCAATCGTTCCACTAATAAGAGATTTCAATATGGCGGTCAAGATGGTGGTGGATATATGAAATTTAGTTCAAAAATAAGAATGTTCGTACGAGACAAGAATAAGTTCCAAGTTTTATGAAAATCGTTCCACTAATGAGAAATTTCAATACGGCAGCCAAAATGGCGGCGCAACCATGAAACCCAATCTGCCCACTGGCCACCCTTGAGAACCTAAGCTATCCATAGGAAAAAGTTCCAGGGCTCTATATTAATTTCCCGAGGAGGAGTTCAACTTCTTAGAAGTGCACAGTGAATCTTTGTTTTTTGATAATAATAATGATAACTATGTATGGTTGAAAAAAATAATGCCCATTGGCCACCCTTGGGGACATCAGCTATCATTCAAAAAAGGTCCCAAGGCTCTAACTTCATTCCCCGAGGAGGAGTTCAACTTCTAAATTTCTACACGGACAGACAGACAGACAGACAGACAGACGGACCGACAGACAAACCGGTCATATCATTTTCTTACGAAAATGCGCTGAAAATTATCTTGGAATAACTGAAAAACTACAACATTGACCAAACACTTACAAATAATATTAATCACAATTTACCAAGCATTTATAAAAATCCGCTGAACATTCACTAGAATTGACTGTTATCCACTGAAATTTACTAAACATTTACCATATTTACAAACATTCACCAAATATTCACCAACATTTACCAAATATTTACCATATTTACCAACGATTACAAACATTTACCAACATTTACCAACATTTACCAACATTTACCAACATTCACCAAATATTTACCACATTTACCAAACATTTTCCAACATTTACTCGAACTTGTACACCACATTTACTAGGTGGTCAACCCCTTGGAATAATTGAATGGTAAAGTTTTGAATTTTGACATTTTCTATTCGTTGACAGGTGACAGACAGGGCACAATTTTTAACTGTTCTGGATACAGTTTTTCATGGGCTTTCAAACGGCATTTTGCAAGTCAAGTTCTGTGAGATATAGCTTCTGTCATTTTTTGACAGTGACACTTCCGTTTGACAGATGACGGTCAAAAACTAATCAGCTCATTAAACAGCAAGATCCTGTCTGTATACCAAATTTCAAATTGATCAGACAATCGGTTCGGCAGCTATCGTGTTAGAACGTTTTTTCCTGCATCCTGCATCATTACATAACTTTCCCTTGGACGGGCCGGGAAAGTAATTGTTTGCGGCCAAAAGTTAAAGATGGTTGAGCAATTTATACAATTCAGGACTCCAATAATATCCCCAGCGTCGGACTGGCAAATTTTGGCCTACCGGGCAAAGAATGGAAGTGGCCTCGAAACCGAAGGGAGATGCTTGCCCCCCAGTTAGTGCCGCAGTCGACTTTTTCTAATAATGATGAAAATGCTAATAACAAAAAAAGATGCTGACCAAATTGACTATAGATTTCTTCAAGCTCTAAACTTTTGCTTGAAATACACTACGATAAAGAAAACAACGGAGGAAAAAGATATTTATTATTGTTACGTATTTCGCGTACGGGTTCGAATATATATGAGACTATCGTTTCAAAACACACACTGTTTATTACTGCGTACTACAATAAGTACACGCCAACAATTATTTACTTAGGAATATCACTGTGATTCCTACTCGCTTTGAATCTGCTCGCTACCACTTCGCATTACAATTCATAACTGCTAGTGAGGCGACGATTGATACCTTATATTATATAGGCCCGACTGATTCATCTCGAATGTTCCATGCATTCTCCAGCAGTCTCCACAGTGACCCGACATACGGTTTCCATACGACTCCCAAAATATCTTGCACATTACCCGTATAACTCTGATGTGCTATGGAACCGGCGCCTTCGCCATGATAGACAGATGTAGCTTGACCTACTGCTGAAGTCTCTGTACAGTTGTACGGGAAAAAACCTACACGCGCGCTCCGAAACACACCAGAACGCTCCGCACTAGTACACTGAGATCTAACGGGAAGAGTCTAGAAAGATCGCGTGTTATCCAGAATCGCCGCTCGTAACATTAGTCTAACATTAGTCCAGGAATTACAGAAATAATAGCGAACAAAAATGAAACCCAGCCGGATTTTTGCATATAAGCTCATCAACAGTTTTGATTTCAAAGAGACCTACTTGCGAATTTGTCGATGACTTCTGCATGTGGCTGAAGATGTGAATTTTATATAGACGGTAAAGAAAGAGCACGACTGGATGGCAGATAAAACAAACCAACTGCGGGAGCAGTGGCAGGGCTGTCTTATCCATAAGGCAGAGTAGGCTGAGTGCCTAGGGCCTACGAACTTTTGAGGGTCTACGAGCTATTCTCTCCGATTTATTTCAATTTTTTTCAACTCAAGAAAACAATTTTTTTGTCCAATACATATCCTTATCCAGCTATTGAGAGAAAATATCACAATAACGAGCTTTTAAGAGCCTACAAACTATCGTCTTCGATTTATTCGAACTTTCTTAAATCGCTGTGTTTTATTCAGTGTAACACACATTGTCAGGGGGGGTCGAGGGGCCAAAAGACCCCCTAAAATTTAGAAAATTTTTAGCTGCGGCGCTTTATTCCCTGATACCAGCTTGTCCCTTATCATGTGGAATGTGCCTAGGACCTACAAAGACTATAAGACGGCCCTGAGCAGCGGGAGCCTCACACATACAACCTTGTCATTCCACGACTAGTGACTACTTAGAAATAATCAATGCATGATAATATGCACAAACAAAAGTGGACCAGACTTTGACACAAAAATAGAAATTTGGATTTAAAAAAAAGCATCAAAGTGCAATTTTTTCCAAATGTGGACAATTTGGCCTCCAAACTGGGGATTGGCCTACCGGGCATCTCCCCGGTTGCCCGGTGGACCAGTACCAGTCCGACACTGCATCTGTGTCAGTACCTACTGTCAGTAATGTAACCACTACCCTGCCTGAAATGACCATGCGGAACCACAAAAAGTCCGAGCCGGATTTTTTTTGGGTTTCACATGTATTCCGTTTAGGTTTTTGATACGTGAAATTTCTACATAAAACCATAAATTCCCATCATGGTCATCCCCACAGCAGTTCCAGGACTAAAAATGGTTTATACCACAGAGAACCACACAGTTTCAGAAAGGCGCATTTATGGTAAAATATGCGGTAATTTCACCGATGATAAACTAAATCCATTTTTTTTATTCGTTTATTCAACGTCGGCCTGATGTTTCAGCAACGAGGCCTAACACCGACGCCGGTGAATGCTTTCCTCCACTAGGTTGCACAGGGAATTTTGCCGAACCCCTATGTGTTCCAACTTCGGTTCCAACACAGCATAGGAATTTTAACGAACACTAACATCGCATGGGGTCGGCACCATCGTTCGTATTTCACGTGCTAAGCGACACACTTGCGCGTCTCGCATTTAGCAAGCATCCCAACTAAATCAAAGAGCTTGTTTGGAAACGAAAATCCGATGGCCCTCAGTGGGACTTGAACCCACGACCCTTGATGTGGCAGTCGACCGCGCTAACCACCACACCACAAGCACCTCAATCCATTTTTGGTTCGATAATTCAAATCTCAAATGATTTTTCCTGCACGATTACAAAACTTTCCCTTCAATATTGGTGTGAGAGAGGGGAGGGGGGAGTGAATAACACACTGAACGTGCTATAGTTCAAAGTCGTAACAATGGAATATGTATTATGGGGGAGAGCAGGGGAATATGGACCACTCAAGGCAAAAAATTCAAAACCAGTCGCCATGTGCACTGTCGAGGCTGTACATTTTGTACCATATTCCCCAATCATGTAACTACCCAAAACTTTGAATAGTCACTCACTAAGTAGAAACATTTTTGCGGAAAAAATTCGAAAGCAAAGTAAATATTTCAGCGGGTAATATCGAATAGTGAGGCAAAATCGACCACCAGGTCGGATAATATCGATCGCACGTTTTCTTTGCCATTTTGTAGTCTGCATGCTTAGCAAAAGCGCAAAAATACAAGTCGAAACATCTCTTTTCGAAAAAAATCTAGTTTTATTATGATTTCGCCTCCAAATTCCTAACATTTACCAAGAACGGCGCCCATGATAGAAACCTAGAAGAATAACAGAGAAAATTGAAAATAATTCTTGTGTAAGTACTCTCAAGAACCTCATCAGGTCATCTTCGCACCACACAAGGCACGATTCGTTCTTTGCCGATATTTTTTGCAAGGCATCTAAAATGATGTATAAAACTCAATTTGTACAATATCGACCATCGTGATCGATATTGGCCGACAACAGAAGCAAAAAACAATTCTTTGATGATGAAGAACATGGTTGGATCATGGAACTAGGCCTACCACACAAAGTTACTATCAATAATCCTTGGTACATCGCGCCAGGAGACCCGAGTCTAATTACAAAAGTTGCGGAGAAGTCCGCAATACTTTATCATGAACACTCCTGAACTTGTCATGATTTCAAGAAACTTTCAGGGTGGGCCACAGTGGTGTGGTCGATATGAGACCGCCGGTCGATATTCGCTTCTCTTCCCCTATTGTCTGTAACATCCAAGAGGTAGGTACTTAACTACCGGAACTTAAACAATTGAATGTAAATTATTAAGTAGGTACCTAGGTGGGTTTCTATTCACTTGCGTCCACCTATTGTTCGTTCGGTCTCAAAAACGAATAAAAGGAAACCTCTTCTCCGTAAAGGCCTACTGTACATTCAAAGTTGGCAACAACACATCAAAATTCACACAAGTTTTGTACCTACCGCAAATTTCAAGCCGCAAAAATGAAATTATTCTTCATATTTGCATTCTTCCTCCTCGTGTCCACTACTATCGGTCTACCTCGGCATCTTGATGTAAGTTGCATATTTTTATCTATCAACGTTACCCTATCCACTCAACTTCAGTTCTAAACCGAACCGATCATATTATTAGAGAGACAGAGAAAGATAGCTGATGTTGCATTAAAAATTGACAGAGCTAGGTACCTATCTGGTGTCGTTATTTATGAAAAAATTGAATTATCTGCCACTCTACCACTCACCTACTCTGTTTCCCAACTGGCAACTTTTTTTTAATTTCCATTCTATTCGCATGTTTGTCTAGATGATCCATTTTCATTTAATTTTTTTTATTTCTCATCCAGTTGCAAATTTTTCACATTTATTTTTTTCCTGGTAAAAAATAAAAAATATTTTTTCATCATGATGAGCACTGACAGTCAACTTCTGTTTTTCGAATAGCAACCATCTTTTTACATTTTTCTTCTTGCGCTTATCTGAATCTAACGATGCATCAATAACACACTTTTTGTTATCAAACACGAAGAAAAAAAATCAAATGCGAAATTTTTTTACGCATCACGTCAGTAGTACGTATGAATCTTGGTGTTATTATAGTTGGGAGTTACCATGTCTGTAAAAGTTTGGCCACCCTTTCAAATCTGTTCTTTGAGACCCTTAGAGACATTCAAAAAGGGTGGCCAAAGTGAGTCTCTGGGAAGTTTCCTGCAGGACACCGGAAACAAAATGGCGGCTCAAAAATATCGGAAAGAATTATAACTCGGCCTTTAGTTGACCTACGAATGAAATTTCGACGGATATTTATGTTCACCCTTTTGTTGAAGAACATAGATAATTGAAAAAAATAATGTAGGGTAACAGCACCAGTAAATGAGGGAACTTTTTCCCAATATTTTGTAACTTTTTTCTCCACTGCACTGACTGCGCCTAAGGTAATGTATAATTGTTTCTTTGGGCCTTTGGAGGTAATTTAGACAGGTGGCCAAACTGAGCCACCGGGAAGTTTAACACAAGGCCCCGAAGACAAAATGGCCGACAAAAATATCGAAATTAATTATTATAATTCGGCTTATATTTTATATTTGACCTACAAATAAAATGGAAACGATTACATCAGTATTTTACCTTTCGTTGATGAACATAATAATTACTCAAAACTCTTAATGTAGGGTAACAGCACCAGTAGTAAATGATCAAATTCTAAAAAATCGAGTTTTTTGCAATGTACTTACTGACTGAACCTAGTGTATCTCTGTCCTGTCTAGGGCCAAAGTGAGTCTCGGGGAAGTTCCCTGCTGAATCCCGAAAACGAGATAGCGGTCAAAATTATCGGATTATAGTTAGGTCGGCTTATATTCGACCTACGAATAAAATTTAAACGATTATCCATCGCATTTAAACGATATATACTAATCGCAATTAGTCTGATTATCTATTGTTTTATCTCTTGCTTATGAATAAAAATAATTTCAAAATTTGCATGTGCCTAGAGTATGTAACAGCACCAGTAAATGATCGCATTCCGCATTTTTTCTCAAACTTGGAGCGTTCTTCCTTCTTCCCTCGGAAATGACCGCATGCATGCATGAAAAATGTCGGGATTGGAAATAACAATGACTGGGCTATCGGCTTATACGCCATGTACACAGAATTATGAAATCCCACAAGTTGGATATTCCTTGTCATAAGTGAACAAGAATGAAATAATTATTATAATCAAATACAACTGAACAAAATCTTCAACCAAATAACGAATGACGAATTGCTTGTCTAGGAGCAGTGATCATACCTGGGTCTACCTCTGTTTCTCTTCATCCCCCCCGCCTGAAGTCGAGGGGGTAACCACTCATGCAATATGTGGGACACCTTGTTTGCAATATGTGTGCAATACATGTGCAATATATGCAATAAGTATGCAATAAGTATGCAATAGGTTGCAATAGTATGCAATAAGTGTGCAATAAGTATGTAATAGGTTGCAATAGTATGCAATAAGTGTGCAATAAGTATGCAATAAGTATGCAATAAGTATGCAATAAGTATGCAATAAGTATGCAATAAGTATGCAATAAGTGTGCAATAAGCATGCAATGGATACGCAGTAAAGCACATCGCGCATGCTCGGATGTCACCGTATCGTAAGTATGGGTCGTTGAGCCAGGGGACTCGAGTGGTTTCCACCTTGAGGACTTGGCGTGTCATACCTTTTTTTTGGATTCCCCACACCAGCATAAAAATAAGCCATGATACGTTTTTGTATCGAGTAGCTTAAGACCGCCATCTTGAAAAAACCGTGCCAAATATGTATTTCTTGTGGTTTGTATTTTTTTTTTCGCATCAACGGCACCTTCAATTGGAAAAATAAAACAGAATAAAATTGAACAACGAAATATACTATGAAAAATATCGTTTGGCGCCGTTTTTTTGACAGGTCTCGTTACTCCAAATATGACAGTTCATAGTTTACCTAGGACAAATTTCTTTATTCGACATTTTCGCGTACACCCGATGATATTCATACAAACCGAGCCTCACGTCATTGTCTTTCTAGCGTACTTTACTAGACATGCCGCTCTTAGCGGCATTTTGATGTCCGTCTGTCCATCGGTCTAACTGGCTGTCTTATCAATTGATTGCGCCTGAACTAGAAGACCTAGCGAAAATCGGTTTCTTGTGTGTAACATGTAGTCACCGCCATGCGCCACCGGGGAGAATGGAATCAAGAAAAACAATTCTCAAACCGTCGCCATCTTGATCCGCAATGTCAAATTTTCTCAAAAGTTATCCGATTTTCATGAAACTTGAAATACACTAATGTTTTTTTTTGTCCTGCATCAACTACTAGGTCATTAGCAGGTTTTTCTGTGGGGGTTTTTCAGTAACGATAACAGTATTGACGATAACAACGAAGACATTTTTGGAACAGTACGGATTATTCAGTGTGGTTTTGTTTCGATGACTTTCTCGTTTCATCCCTCTTCCCGGGGCATCACCGCACGATAGTAGATGCCCCAGTACTAGGAAACACGTGAAAAAGTCCATCTGGCCCAGTGCGGATTTGAGCCCGGGACCTTCGCCTTTGAAAGCGGGGCCGAGCTCACCGTGCTACCGACTGGGTTTCTTATGTTTCATATGTAAAAGATTGATGTTAATGTTTTTTTTGATCCGCCGCCATTTTGTCCGGCATGTTGAAATTGGTTAAAGTGGTCCGATTTTGATGAAAAATTGGAATCTAGTCGTGTCTTGTGTATACATTCATGGTTTTTATGTTAGTTTCACGATTAGCGCCATATTGAAGTGCCAGATGAAAATTAATCTCCAGCTGTCACAAAATCAATTTATTTGAATATTTTCTGAACACGGAGTTTCCAATATGACTTGATAACTTGTTGATGAAAATCGGTTTTTGTTAGTTCTTTTCTACAAGTAGAAATTTCTCCAAAAAATGTACGAGGAATGCTATAAAATTTTCGGAATTTGCAGAAAAACTTGAAAATTTTTGATTTTTTTCTTTGAAAATTTGAAAACCAGATAGCAATACCTATACATCTTAAATTCTTTATCCAAGAAAGTCACATGCCGAATTTGAACTTTCTATTTTCAAAAAAGGTATCAAATATGGTTTTCCAGTAAACATGAAAAAATGAATTAGTAGAAACCATTTTTTGAAAATAGAAAGTTCAAATTCGGTAGGCAACTTTCTTGAATAAATATCTACAGGCGTTGCTATCTGGTTTCCAAATTTTCAAGGAAAAATTCAAAAATTTCCAAAAATTTTTGCAAATCCCGAAACTTTGATAGCATTTTTCGTACATTTTTCTTTGGAGGAGTTTCTACTTGTAGAAAAGAACTAGCAAAAACCGATTCCCATCAACAAGTTTTTCAGTCACATCGGAAACCCCTTGTTCAGAAACTATTTGAATAAATTGATTTTGTGACAGCTGGAGATTAATTTCCATGTGGCACGTCAATATGGCGCAAATCGTGGAACTAACATAAAAACCATCAATGCATACACAAGACACGACTAGGTTTCAGTTTTCATCAAAATCGGACCACTTCAACCAATTTCAACATGGCGGGTAAAATGGCGGCGGATCAAAAAGAAAACATTAGAAGCATACTTCTTTATCGCTTCTCCATATAAAACATAAGTGTATTTCAAGTTGCATGAAAATCGGATCATTTTTGAGAAAATTTGACATTGCGGATCAAGATGGCGACGGTTTGAGAAATTTTCTTTTCCTAATTCAATTCTCCGGTGAATACATGTTACACACAAGAAGTTGATTTTTGCTAGGTTCTCTCGTTCAGGAGCAATTAATTGATAAGACAGACAGTCGGACCGATGGATATAGACGGACAGACGGACATCAAAATGCCGCTAGGAGCAGCATTTCTAGTAAAGTACGCTAGAAAGACAATGACGTGAAGTTCGATCTGTATAAATATCATCGGGTGTACTCGAAAATGTTAAATAAAGAAATTTGCCATAGCTAAACTTACTATGAACTGTCATATTTGGAGTAACGAGACCTGTCAAAAAACGGTGCTAAACGATATTTATAGTAAATTTTGTTGTTTAATTTTTGTCAGTTTATTTTTCCAATTGGAAGTGCCGTTGATAAAAAAAATACAAACCACAAGAACTATAGGCTGTCTGATTTCAACATGATTCGAGTGGACTGTGTTTCTGGTCGCCATTGGCCGATCGCGGCCTGAATCGCAGCCCACTAGAATCATGTTGAAATCAGACAGCCTTGACATATTTGGCGCAGTTTTTCCAAAATGGCGGTTTTAAGCTACTCGATACAAAAACGTATCATGGCTTATTTTCATGCTGGTGTTGTGGGGAATCCAAAAAGGTATAACACGTCAAGTCCCCAGGGTAGAAATCAAAATCGTGATTTTTGGCTCCTGGCTCATGACTAAAACCAGTTACCTGTTACCTATTATTCTCTGCAGTTTTTATCATTGCTCAATGGTTGTATAAGGGCTTCTTTTCTACATTTACCTCGAGATTTACCTATCTCCGTCAAATTAGTGTTGAAGGTATGGGAAATATGAACTGTAAACTGTTTGTAGGTTACCTCCCTGCAGGTATTTACGAGCATGTAGGTATTCAAGTGCCGCTTACCATGTTATTTTGATGGCAAGTAGTAATGCAAAATGTATGCAATATGCATGCAATACATGCAATAATTATGCAATATCTATGCAATATGGATGCAATACATGCAATAGTTATGCAATATCTATGCAATATATGCAATATTGATGCAATATCTATGCAATATATGCAATATTGATGCAATATCTATGCAATATATGCAATATTGATGCAATACATGAAATATTCATGCAATACATGCAATATTCATGCAATGCATGCAATATTCATGCAATACATGCAATATTTGTGCAATATTTGTGCAATATTGCATGTGTGGGACGCCTTAAGTCCAAGTGGTTACCCCCTCGCCTGAAGTACATCTTGAACTAGTCCTTTGTGTCCCAAAAGGTATCCTACTATTCCATTATTTCTTTTCTTTACTGTTTTTTATATATTCCTTTTTTCTCACTTTTTCCAGTACCTACTAATGCATTTTCTAATTCTTTTTGTCCCCCATATAATTTTCCCATCGCAACCCAGACAGCACGAAATGTTTTGAAAATATTTGGTAGTAGTTGATGAATATTTACAACATTCTATAAATGTTTACAAAATATTCGTCACAAATATTACAGAAATATTAAGGTGAAATATTGTACCAACATTCAGCTAATATTTTGAACATTTATTGAATATTTAGCAATAAATATTATTTATTGAATATTTAGCAATAAATATTATCAAAATATTTAGTGAACTAATTTCGCTAATATTTACAGTATTCTAGGCAATGTGGTTTCCGGTTTTTGTTTTGGTCATTTGCACGGAGCTTTGAAATATATAGTTGTGTTGTGTTTTGTGTTGAATAGATAGCGTTTCACATCCCTTTGACTTAAAGTGTAGTTTGCCTTAAATCAGCAAAACTCGGTTTGCGGTCCTGAAATTGCCTTTTCAACGGCCAACAATAGGTTTTTTCTATGTTACGGTTGAAATGATTCATAATGTCGTGAAATACATCCGTTGTTTCATTTGTTTCGTACAAATCTGTCACTTTAATTTATTTCGACACCAATTGGTAATTTATGTAGCAAGTACGCGGATAAATCCGCGTGTTTAGGGACGAGGCGGTAGCCGAGTATCCCTAAAAGTGGATGAGCCGCTGAATCTTTCAGATATATAGTTAGCAAAATTCATATAGCGGACATCTGCGTGTTCACATAGTAGTTTACCCAGAACCACTGAATCTTCTCAACGGCCCCGTAGCACAGGTGGTCAGTATCTGCCTGTGGTGCGGAGATTGCGGGTTCGATTCCTGCTGTAGCTTGGGCGTTGTGTCGTCTTTGAAAGGCAACTTTTCAGCTAAATCAATTGTATATCAAATAAAAGCGAGCTTCTATGACCAAAAAAGGCCGATAAGAAGGAAAACAAACTTTTTTTCAAATTTATAAAAATACCCGGTTCTAAATGTCTTCAGAATATTTTTGGCAAATATTGTACAAATATATAAAAGCGGGACATCAAAACATTCAATAAATATTTATACAATATTTACTGAATGAATTCCAATATTTTATAAATATTATAATATTTGGCTTTTAATATTTCACAAACATTTTGAAAATGTTTATGTGCTGTCTGGGAAGTAGTATCCTTTCCACCTGTCTGCCTTTTCTTTATTTTCGCTCAAAATATCTTCCGCCTCGTTTCTGATGTCAGTGTTACTTGGCTCGATATCCCTAAAATAAGTCAGTTTTCCCTACTTCTCACTCATCTTCCACTTCTATACACATCTCCTCAATCCATTGTTTTTTGGCTTTCCTGCACTTCGAATTATTTCAGACATCGTGACAATATCTATTCCGAGATTTATTCATCACCCTATTCATTACTGAAGAGATACAGCAATCCGTGGATGCAATGGCTAATAGCTGTATTCATTTTAGAGTCGAAAGGACCCAAGTTACTCTGATTCAAATTGCTTAAAAAAAAATTGCAAACAACTCGACTTTCTTTTAGAAATTTATCATTCACTACCTACTGGTGCTGTTACCCTACATTGAGAGATTTAAGTAATTATCATGTTCACCAACAAAAGGTTAAACATTGATGATCGTTTCCATTTCATTTGTAGGTCGAATATAAAATATTAGCCGAATTATAATATGTAATTTCGATATTTTTGTCGCCCATCTTGTCTTCGGGGCCTTGTGTTAAACTTTCCGGTAACTCACTTTGGCCACCTGTCTAAATGTCTAAATTGCCTTCAAAGACCTTAAAAAACAATTGTACATTACATGAGGTGCAGTTATTTTGCGAGATAAAAATTTTGCAAAATATTGGGAAAAAATGTAGTTCCCTCATTTACTGGTGCTGTTACCCAACATTATTTTTTTTCAATCAATTATGTTATTCAACAAAAGGGTAAACATAAACATAACCGTTGAAATTCCATTCTTAGGTCAACTAAAGGCCGAGTTATAATTGTTTCCGATATTTTTGAGCCGCCATCTTGTTTCCGGTGTCCTGCAGAAAACTTCCCAGAGACTCACTTTGGCCACCTTTCTCAAATGTCTTCAAGGGTCTCAAAGAACAAATTTAAAAGGGTGGCCAAACTTTGACAGGCATGGTAACTCCCAACTATGGATTCATACGTACTACAGTAGCATTATTAGAATACTCACGATATGCACACAAACCGGTAGGCTGGGTGCAAAATGATGTTCAAAAGCACAGAGTAAGTCAGGCGTTTGTTTTTTCAAAATGTAGATGTCAAGATGTTTCCAAATTTAAAAAGAAGCTGTCCGTCTCTAAGACTGGTTTATTCTTCAATTTTACTTGCTATTTTATATTTTCTTTTGTATGTATTGTGAAAATGAAAAATTATTGAGACATCCTCGGTAGGGTTGCACCGAATATTCGGTTTATATTCGGTATTCGGCCTATTCGGCTACTTCGGCCGAATATTCGGTTTGGCCGAATATTTATACTGATTTTCAAAATTGTGTAATCAAATACAAAACTTCATTTATCAAACAAAAACATACACTTCTTGATAAACATGTGTCAAATTTATTCAATTTTTGAGTGAATTAATTATCAAGATTCATGATAATCACCACAAAAAAGTCATAATTGAAACTTGAAGGCTTTATTTTCAAAGCACTTATCAGTGATTATTAACAGAAAAAAAATCATTCTCTGATTGTGAAAAAATAACTCGAATATTGTCGAGTCCTTTCTATTTTCTAGCAATCAACAGATTATGGAGTAAGAAAAAGAAAACTACTTTTCCGACTTTTTCTGGAAGAAGTCGGTTTCTGCTTTCTTTCATTATATTTCTCGCTGCTGAACATAAGCGCTCACTGTACACACTCGAGTACCTACTGGCTGGAGCACTCAAATATTTCTGAGCATCCAATTGTTAGGCTAGAACTGTGCATTGACAGATACCGAGCTATTCGGCCTAATATTCGGTATTCGGCAATGAGACTTGGCTGAATATTCGGCCAAAGCCGAATATTGGGAAATCACTATTCGATGCAACCCTACCTCGGACGTCTTTCCCTGAGTCCGGGACATAATACCTACTTGAAAAGATACAAAGTGGCAAGCTGAAAATGAATAATAAAAACGTTTTAGAGATGCGCCAGCTTCTTTCGAACTTATCAAATATTTTGAAATTTACGTTTTGGAATACAAAGCGTCTGATCTACTGTGTGCTGTTGTGCTGTTCAACATCATTCTGCACCCAGCCTACCGGATTGTGTGCATATCGTAGGTGTTCTGATGCTACTGTGATGTGTAAATAAACTGCTCAACAATTGAAGTGGTCCACTCGAAAATTTCGCCCGATTTCAAACACGAATATCTCGGAAAAAAATTGACTGACTCTGAAAAGTGCAGTGTTTTTGGATAGCACATTTCTTCCACTATAAAATGCAACAGTGGATCAAACAATTGAATACATAATGCATGATGTACAGGGCGACAACGGAAAGAGTGTTAAAATGTAACATTTTGAAGCACGTTCCAGTTTTTCCAGAAGGATCTCCGAGTCTTCCTGATTACATTTTTGAAAAGTGCACATCCATGACTCGAGACGGTTTTCAAAACTCCCGCCTATTTTTTTTGGTTACAGGGTGATGTAAAATGGAATAACTTTCTCTTTTTGTAGTGGTAACTTTCTTGTTTGTTAACCGATTCTCACAATTTGCAGCTTATGTTGAAGCGAAGACCTCAGTCAAGAAGAATCGATCAACAAAATTGAATTTACACATAATTTTAAAAAATGGGGTTGCATCAGATGTGACTCAAGCATGAAATGAGGCCGAGATCCGATTTTGGGAAATTTTTTAACAAGAATCAACTTGTCGTTGAAAGAATCACTCATTGCGATTATTTTAAGATCAGTCTCGCTTATATGGGGCCACAATCAACGACGGAAAACCCAAATTAGGACTGCATGTTTTCACAGGAGAACTGATACCTTCGCTCACCTGAAAACATAGTACTTATTGTTACTTCTGACTGTTTCTGTCAACCCTCTGTTGACTGTCCAAATCGTGAAGGAAACTCGATCAGTGATTCTCGTAACATAGGTTCACGTGTATTTTCAGGTAAGCAAGAGCATCGGTCCGTCTGTGAGAACATGCAGTCCTTATTTGGGTTTTCCGTCGTTAATAATTTCCCCAAATAAGCGATAGTGATCTTGAAATGTTCGTAATGAGTGGTTTCTTTAACGACAAGTTGATTCTTTTTGAAAAATTTCCCCAAATCGGATTCCGGCCTTATTTCATGCTCAGATCACATTTGATGCAACACCCGTTCTTGAAATTATGTGTTAATTCAATTATGTTAAAGGATTCCTCTTACCTGAGGTCTTCGCTTCGACATAAGCTCCAAATTTCGAAAATCGGTTAACAAACAAAAAAGTTACCACTACAAAAACAAAAAGTTGTTTTTTTTCACATCACCCTGTAACCAAAAAAGATAGGCGAAAATTCAAGAAACCGTTCCGAGCCATGGATGTGCTTTTCATAAAAATGTAATCAGAAAGACTCGGCAATTTTTTTGGCAGAAGTGGGACGTGCTTTAAAATGAAACATTTTGAAACTCCTTCTGTTGTCGCCCTGCATATCATGCATTATGTTATCAATTTTTCGGTCTATTGTAGCACTTCATAGTGAAGAGAATAAGCTATCCAAAAACGTTGCACTTTTGAGAATCGGTCAATTTTTTTCTGAGAAATTTGTATTTGAAATCGGGCGAAATGATCGAGTGGACCACTCCAATTGTTGAGCAGTTTATTTCGCTGCCTAATTTGTTTGTTCGTGTTTGATAACAAAAAGTGTGGTATTGATGCATCATTATATTCTGATATGAGCGTAAGAAATGAGAAAGGGATTAAGAAAATATGTTTGCTATTTGAGAAACAGAAGTTGACTGTCAGTGCTCAGAAGCATCATGATAAAGAAAATTTTTTTTACTGTCGAATCATAGGAGACATTATCTCATTTGAACCGGTTCTTGAATTTTCAAGATCGGATACGGAACAACGATGCTACAGCGGTGGCCGTTTTTCATGCACTCCCCAATAATATACTATTATCTACAAGCGTTAAATAATACCCGTCACTTTTAGCACGTCGTCATGGGCGACGTGAAAAAATGATGATTCTGCGCATTCCTGTCATATTTTCAATAAATTCTGACATTTACCAAACATTTCAAAGACCATTGTAGATAAAATCCTGTACGGTACACGCGTTAAAAGTGTCTTATTTTGTTCGCGGGGTTGCTCTACTCGCTAATGCTCGTTTCGCAAGCGTCCCCGCTCACAAAATAATACCTGTCACTTTTAACACTCGTATCGTAAATAGCTATTATCTACTCTCGTATCGCACTGGGGGCCAATTTTCTACTCTTCGCAACTTTAAAAAACGTTCGCAAGTTTGCGATTTCTGTAAATTCCAATTTTTGAGCCATCGTTTCTTTACGTATGCGCATCGATCCGCACGTTTTCATACGTTTTGCTGCGAGCGGACCTGGACTGGCGCAAGTCACTTTGCGTATACGCTCTCATGATGAAGTGAGGTTAGGTAGTAATGTTTTCATTGTTATCAATAAAACAAACAGCATTGCTGAAGGTATGTGGCGATCATGGTGCCGAGTACTGCCGAGTCAGGTGGCTAATGAGATACAGCACGGAATAACTCCACGAATGCGTCCTAAATAAAGAATTACTCACTCTTCTGTCATTCTTTTAAATCATCAGCTTCAGGGATACTGTTTAAAACTTGTCACGATAATGTTTATTTTTTTCTTTTCATCGTCTGCAGTCTGCAGTGAAGCTTTGCATTTGCTCCCCACTAACGAGATCCAGGTTTTTGGAAATAGATAATAATGTTCAGTTGTCTTCAACTGAACAACAAATTCAACTGTGAGTAGATAGATCTTGTCAAAATATTACGAAAACTCATAAACCGCTTTGTAGAGTTCGGCCTATTGTCAAAGATACAGCCCTTTATAGTTAATTTTTTTTGGATTTCAAAAATTTGTAACTCAGGAACATTTCGACAAAATTAGCCTAAATTTAGCGTTGACTGGTTTTATTGGATACTTTTCCAATTTTTATGATGGTACAGGGTGTTCACGTATAAATTGGAGGCTTCCGCTCAAACATAGTTTTAAAAATTTGAGAATTGAGAGAAATTGAGAATTTTTCTCAAATTAGACACATGTATGTAATTATAGGAAGTGATTCAGCTTTCCATCCTGATTATAAATATACGTATATCGTATATCCCACTCGATAGGTTAGTTTGGAAAACTACCAAGCAATACAGGGTGTCCGTTTATCGAGGCTAAGCATGGGTATCTCGCTTATCTTTAGAGATACAGAGTCGGTTGAATTAGAAAAAAGTTGCGAATTTTCATGACAATCAATGATCTAAAAAGATATTTCATAGTTTTCGAGATATCGAGAAAAAACTGAAATTTGTAATTTTTGTTTTAGTTTTTTATTTGAAAAACGGTTGAAGATAGCCTTTTCTAACTAAGACATTGTGGAGGCACTTTTCCAGGGGGAATTCAATGTTGCCAAAATCTTCATTCTAGCTTTCAAAACAACCGAGATATGACATTCAACTTTTTTTTCTCTCATAGGCGCCATATTGGATTTTGACATTTTTAAATACAATATTTTTCTCTGGTTACAACGATGTGTCACATGCCACTGTTGAATTCATGCTTTTGAGCAAAAAATTTTCTTGACTAAGAGTGCTTTGAAAACAAAATCAGCACCGACAATAAAAAAAAGTAAATGTTGAACATTTATTCAACAGTGACATGTGGCACATCGTTGTAACCAGAAAAGAATACCGTATTCAAAAATATCAAAATCCAATATGGCGCTCATTAGAGAAAAAAGTTGAATGTCGTATCTCGGTTGCTTTGAAAGCTAGGATAAAGATTTTGGCAGCTTTGAATTCCCCTTGAAAAAGTGCCCTGACAATGTCTAGATTAGAAAAAGCCACCTTCAACCGTTTTTTGAATAAAAAATGAAAACAAAAATTCAAATTCCTGGTCTTTTACGATATCTCAAAAACTAAAATCAATACATCAAATTTGTTTTTGGAGCATTGATCGTCATGAAAATGCGCAACTTTTTCCTGATTCAACCGACTCTGTATCTCTCAAGATAAGCGAGATACCCATGCTCACCCTCGAAAAACGGACACCCTGTATTTCTTTTACAAAAGTTTGATTTTGTAAAGTCAAGTTAGGTTCAGTGAAAGTTTCAAACTATAGTGAAATCAATTTAAGTACCTACTAAAATGATAGAAAATTTACTGAGTTACTTTAAAACAAAAAATAACTTTTCGATCATTTTAAAACTTCATCACTTTTTTCACATACATTTGTGTTTTGTTGATTAACCTATCAAGTGTGATGCATATTTATAATCAGGATAAAAATCGGAATCGATTACCATATCAGAATAGGGCGTCGAATGTAAGAAAAATTTTCTATGTTGCACCCTGTAAGTGATATCCACAGACATTTTTCGTCGACAGATTCAAAGCCTACGGAAAAAATTATGTTGTAATCGTTTTTTATTTCCTGAATTATGTTCAAGGGGAAGTCTCCAGACGTATTCTTTGTTGTTAAATATGGAGGTTATGAAAATTTATTAATCTGAATGAAAACACGAACATCAGAAACTGACGTTTGAAAGCTTTGGTAGGCTTGGCGTGGCTTGAGTAGATAAAATGCACCGATATTTGCAACGTTGTCGCGTCTACCATGCGTTTATTTACGAGGACCCAATTCGAACGTTTTTCGTTTTGCGAACACTGCTCAAAAATTGGCACACGGAAACGTATACGTGAATTTCCGTACGCAAATTTGCGCATACGTAACTTTACGTATATTTTCAAAAATTGGCTCCCTGGGGGCCAATTTTCTACTCTCCGCAACTTTAGGAAAGTTCGCAAGTTTGCGATTTCTGTAAATTCCAATTTTTGAGCCATCGTTTCCTCACGTATGCGCATCGATGCGGACGTTTTCATACGTTTTGCTGCGAGCGGACCTGGACTGGTGCAAGTCACTTTGCGTATACGCTTTTATGATGAAGTGAGGTTAGGTATTAATGTTTTCATTGTTATCAATAAAACAAACAGCCTTGCTGAAGGTATGTGGCGATCATGGTGCCGAGTCAGGCGGGTAATGAGATACAGCACGGGATAACTTCACGATTGCGTCCTAAAAAAAGGATTACTCATACTTTTCTGTCATTAATTTCAATCTTTGTCAGCTCCAGGGACACTGTTCGAAACTTGTCACGATGTTTCATTTTTTCTTTTCATCGTCTGCAGTCTGCGTTAAAACTTTGCATTTGCTTCCCACCAACGAGTTCCAGGTTTCTGGAAATAATAATGTTAAGTTGTCTTCAACTGAACAACAAATTCAACTGTAAGTAGATCTTGTCAAAATATTAAGTGGATCTGGTCAAAATTTAACGAAAACTCATTAGGCACTTTGCAGAGTTCGGCCCATCGTCAAAGATACAGCCCTTCATAGTTCACGTTTTTCGGATTTCAAAAACTTGTAACTCAGGAACATTCCGACAAAATCAGCCTGAATTCAGCGTTGGCTGGTATGTCAAAATTATATATTCATCTACCTGTCAAATTCAGCAAAAATAGGAGGCATAGAAAGTTGATAGTAGTCCTAGTGGTGGAACCACGAGCTCTCGACAGTTGTCGATGTCGACAATTTTCCCTTCTCTAAAGGGTGAGGGGTGCAGAGGGGAAAGGGGAAATAAGGGTGAGAGGCGCAGAGGGGAGAGGAGAAATTGTCATGATCGACAACAACTGTCGAGTGACGTTTTTCTCACCTTTTGACGAGATCTATCCATGATTAAATTTTTTGCACTCTGTATCAGGGATCACGCGAGATACGCAACTGGATTGTTTATTGGATTCCAACTGGCCACGCCCACCCACCTGTTAAAATAGTGTTTGCACCGGTTTATAGATGGCGCCACTGGCGGTAAAACCGCGCGAAATTTGAAAAATTAGGCGGATAAATTTAGCCGAATATGGTGGGAAACTCAGCCCGATTCTGTTCGTGAAATGTTGACTGACAATCATGTTCATAAGCAAGTTCCTACTGCAGACTGCAGATTCCTTTCTTCTTGGTGGTTGCAATTATATCTTGCTTATCAACAGTATTGGTAGACAACATTTTACAAATAGATTAGGGCTGAATTTCCTATGTTTGTATTTCTCTACATTTTTGACCAGAATATAATCATTCCAATACTTGTCAAAAACATTGGAGAGACAAGAGGTAAAATACAGGTAGAATTTGAAGTAACTTGGAAATGAATACAAATTACAAACTTGAGAACGTAGGCAGTACCTTTGTATTTTTCTGAAGAAAAAATAAATAATTACGTGACAGTGCATTTACAAGAAATGGAAACCCTATGCCATAAACGTACTCCAATAAGTAGTAATAATTTTACAATACAGTACATAGGACGGTTTAGTGAATTCTCCTCCCAAAGTTTTTTGGCCATTTGGCCATTAAATTAAGCCTCTTCCAAATTACAAACGATACATAATATGTAATATCTATCATGACTGAACAGTAAAAATAAAATACTTAAAACGAACATGGAGGTGGCAATAAGAGAGAAAATGTCTATGGCAGGAAATCTCTGGTGAGGATCAGGATGACGCCCAACTCCTCGCCTCCCACATAACAACAATCGCTTGGTTTTTGGCTGGGTAGGAGAGGGACGCCAAAAAGGAGTTCCACTGAAGTAGGCAAGGGTGTTTCAGAAGCAGAAAAAACATGTAGTAGGAGTAGCTCTTATATCAACCAGCCCAGGAAGGTTTGGAGCAGAACGAGTGAAGTGGTGGAAATCAAGCAAATGATTCCAGTGCTCTTCTGACTCTCTGCCAGGTGAACTGCCTGTGAAAGGAGGAAAAACTAATTAGCGGTGTTTTCTGTGTCTCGTTCAGTTTTTTTAAGCAATTTCGAAAGTCTTGAACATGCTGTATCATGTGACAATACAGAAAATATCAATCATACCTACTTCAAGTGGAAGAATTGAATCCCCTTCTGCATTAGGTAAGAACCAGATTTTTCCTGAGGGTATTTTGGTCCATATTGCGAATCGTAGGTCCCACTTCGGCGGTTTCGCGTTACGAAACCAACTTTATATTGACGCGAATATGATTGTGCCAAAGCTGGTTTCAAAATGCAAAACCGACGAGATAGGACCTGAGGAATTGCAGTATGGACGTATCTCTTGTCATTATCCTCATGATGCCTGAACTCTATGGTAGACATCAAGTCCCCTTTTAAGTCGGCTTTCCAATGGAGTGGCAAGATGTTAGCTTCCCGCAAAATGTATGGGGCACAGTTGAGCATCCACGGGCAAAGGAAAGTCCAGTCTCCCAACGCGCTCGTCTAAAATTAGGTATTTTATGAACTGTCCAAACTCACATGATGTGAAGTGCAACTCACCTCAGGATATCCAAGAACCAATCTGAACAGTTTGGAGACTGCTCTCCTGATGCAAACACTGAGACTTATCTCTTATCTGCGGCGTTTTTATTGAAGTTTTGGACACTTTGAAACTTCGAAATTTTGATTCACAGAAATTGACGCATTGTTATTGGTTGCTATTAGTTACCTACTGTTGCTATATCGATAAAACAGGCCATTCAGTCCTCGCTTTGAAGATTGCTGACAAAAATAGCAACAGCTCCATCTATAAACCGGCGCAAGCAGCTTCCTGGCAGCGGACAAAATTTCCCGGTCAGTTGCATGGGCCTGCTCTGTATTAAGGATCTGAATGTGAATTATACACGAGTCATATTTTTACAACCAACGTCTTTCAGATGTCTGAGGCATTCACTCTTCCTTTGTCATTCCCTGATCGTTTTATCGGTTGCTCCTTGAATTTTTATGATGGTACAGGGTGTTCACATATAAATTATACCCCCTTCTGGAGCTTGTGCTCGAGCATAGTTTCAAAAATTTAAGACCACTTTTTTTTCACAGGTTTCGGAGGCACCAGAATTTTCTGTCGTCTATCGTGAATCATCGAGAAGTTTTTTATCAAATTGGACACGTGTATCTTACAATAGGAATTGATTGAGCTTTTCATCCTGATTATAAATATACGTATCTCACCCGATAGGTTAGTTAGGAAAACTATCAAGCAATATTTTTTTTTGAAAAGTTTGACTCTGAAAAGTTAAGTCAAGCTCAGTAGAAATTCGAAGCTATAATGAAATCCATTTACCAAAATGACAGAGAATTTAATGAGTCTTTGAAATAAAAAATTACTTTTTTCGATCATCTTTAAACTTCATCTCTTTCTTCAAATGCAGTTGTGTTTTGTTGATCAACCCATCAAGTGTTATGCATATATTTATAATTAGGATAAAAATCGGACACTGGGTGTCTGGCCCATCTGGGTGTCTGACATCTCGACAGCCAGATGGGTGAAAGGAGTTACGATTATAATATATATATATATATATATATATATGTATGAAAATCGGAATCGATTCCTATAGGATAGGGCGACAAATATAAAAAAAAAATTCATTATTGCACCCTGTAAGCGATATCCACAGACATTTTCCGTCGACAGATTCAAAGCCTACGGAAAAAATTGTCTTGTGGTCGTTTTTCATTTCCTGAATTATGTTCAAGCGTCTTCAAGGGAAAGTCTCCAGACGTATACTTCGGTAGGCTTGGCGTGGCTTGAATAGATAAAATGCACCGATCTTTGCATTGTTGCCGCGTCTACCATGCGTTTATTCACGAGTACCCAATTCGAACGTTTTTCGTTTTGCGGACACTGCTCAAAAATTGGCACACGGCTTCATTTTTGACGGTCTACCCATTCTCAAAATTACAAAGGTCAAAGTCAAGACACGCTGTAATGTACGGTGTGTCGAAAAGAATCTGTGATCGCGGCAGGCATGAGCCAGGCCGAAAAATGCAGTAACAGGTGCAATTGTAGTGATCGAAAGCGGATTCCAAAGACGATGCGATCACAGACATTTATAAACATCCAATATAATGCCTTGAGAGATTTTTTTTTTTGCAGAGCCAAGGATACGGCGCAGTTCAACGTGATAATGGTAAGAGTTTGTTCTTTTTCCACTTCCTCTCTACCTTTTTTTGTAGGATTAGATCGTGTATTGACCTCACCAAACCAGGGAGGTATTCTATTCCATTGTAAATATATTGTTACGTATCTCGCGTACGGGTTCGGATATAATTGAGACGATCGTTTTGAATACCCACTGTTCATAACTGCGTACTACAATAAATACACGCCATTATTCACTTGGGAATATCGCTGTAACTTCTACTCGCTTTTAGTGCGCTCTCTACCACTTCGCATTCCAATCAATAACTGACTGTCGCATTCGAGGACGGTGCTTTCACAAGCCTCCGATCAATGTTCTCAAGCTTTGCATCATCTCCCAGCAATTTCCATAGTGGCCCGGCATAATGCGGTTTCTAGACCACTCCTGAATTATCACACACATTCCGCGTGTTTCATGTGTGCTTCGGAATGTCTGCACCTCCGCCAAAGTATACCGATGTGCCTTAATCGAGCATTGAAGGTTCCCAAAGCCATCGCGTAAAGTTCTGAATGCACGGGATCGCCGCTCGTAACAATATGTATACCTATATGGGACTTGACTTCCACGAAATGATGGTTTGTGAATTAGGCCCCACCATGTCGGATTTTCAGGATTTCATCATCTGCATCATGAAATGCCCGCAAAATGCTGGAGATTGCTGAGTTTTTCCGCGGTGTTGCCTTCATGGTAAAAAAAACTTCTGTCGGCAGGGCAGAATTCGCCGTCCCGGCGCCGGCGTCTACTAATTGTACCTAGTCCGGCGGAAAAAGACACGATATGTGCAGTGCACGTATGAATAGAGTCTCTTTATAATGCTCTTCTTGATCTACACCTGATGGTAGGTAAGTCGGAGCACGGTCCTATCAAAATTCAGAAGAGTTTCGTAAGTTTTGTCCGAGGAATTTTAGAAAGTTTGTCTGATGGCTCTCGGCTATACTTGTGTCGATTGCTATGTATTCAAGGATGAGAAACAGGACGAAATTGATTTCTAGGAGATAGCGCCATTATTTTTGGAAATACAGGGTGAAACTTGAATTTCGACCTAGGGTTTTTGAAGATTCCCGGATTTTTTTCTGAATTGGTTTGGGAAAGAAGAAGCGAGGGAAGCAGCACCATTTCTGTTCAATCTTCATTTTTGGTTCATTTAGAACCGAGTCAGAATGATCGGCAGTCGCAACCAATGATTAATGATTTGGTACAAATTATTGCGAGATCAAAACTTTTCGGCTATGCCCCTACGCTCTACGGTCCGGATAGTTCTCTCCGGACAATAACTGGATAAACTACTGAGTACATCGGCTTGAGCAGTGGTTACAGGCGAACAGAACAAGTACTACAAGAAAGATAGATTCCAACCTCGGAAAAAATATGGACGTCCTGAAAATTTGATATTTTGTTCAGAATAGACCATATCAATTATTCGCACTTTCCTCTTCCATTAGTCATTTGTAAGTTAGGTATAATCAATTTCACGGCTATCTGCATTAGAGCAAGCTATGGAAAAAATATTTTTTGTTGGTAGGAATGAGTAGGAATCCATAACCGTCGTCGCAGATAGTTTGTGTAAATGTGGTATGTGAACAGGTTAGGTATTGTGGCAGATGTCATCCGTCGCGCGGTGTGATGCACATCAAGTCAAAATGTTTAGTTTTATTGGGGAAAACAGATGAACACGTGTTCCTCGAAGTGTAAATTTGCTGGACACCGTCTCCACGGGTTGGTGGGTCTTTGCTTGTGCTCTGGTCGTGGCGGCCAGTGAGCCAGTGTATAAAATGACGCCAGAGGAAGTCGGCGGCAGCACTAAAGGGAAGAAAAATTAATGAAAATGCCTGTCCAGTGGCCCCAGTGAGGTTGAGAAAATTTGCTTCTATGGACATTGATTTATGGAGTTGCACTGTACAAGACAAGACAGTCGAGACACGACGCGTGAGTGCACTCTGTGTTGGAAGATCTTCTCAATATGAAATTATTGACCATTTCATGTATGTATTCCCTTCTTCATCTTCTTCTGGCTTGTATGCTGTTTTGGTGTTGTAGAGCACGTAGTACTTCCTACTATCAGTCCTACTTCCCTTTAGTGCTGCCGCTGACTTCCTTTGGCGTCATTTTATACACTGGCTCACTGGCCGCCACTACCAAAGCACAAGTAAAGAGCCACCAACCCGTGAAGACGGTGTCCAGCTAATTGACACTCCGAGGAACACGTGTTTATCCGTTTTCCCCAAATATACTGAACATTTTGACTTGACGTGCATCACACCGCGCGACAGGTGACATCTGCCACAAATGCCACAATACCTAACCTTTTTACATACTACATTTACACAAACCTTCTGCGACGACGGTTATGGATTTCTACTTATTTCTACCAACAAAAAATAATTTTTCCATAGCTTGCTTCAATGCAGATAGCCGTGTCAGAATTTACGATTTCAAGGTGTTTTCTTTATTATTGGGACGTTTCAACCTTCTTAACCATACTTTTACGTGATGGCTGACGCTCGGTTCGCTTTCAAGCGCTGTCAAAATTCTCGTTAGCGAAAGTTGTGCAATAGAATATGGCGGGTAATTTGAAATTGTTCTGGATTCAAAAAACCCCATTTTAAAATGCTTCGCATCAACTTCACAGCAAGATTTTTCATTTCATTATGGTGAAAAGTATGTAGATCAGGTATTTCTTTTTACACACTTGTTATGTTATACATTCGTTGAAATTGTCAATTTGCACCTTGAATTGATCATTTTACAAAGTCATTCAACATGCATGTTCTTATGGGAGTTTCAACTCAACACAATCATGTGATTGTCTCTCTCCTCGATCTGCGACCGAGCTTTGAATGATTGATATGGTCGATTGAGTGCTCTACAACATATCCAAAATCGCCAAAAATCGCACCCGGGAGTTTCGAGTTATTGGAGGGGGAGTAAAAAATTGCAGGTAAAAATGGAGGGGATGGAACCCGTCAATCCATTAGATGCGAATACATTATAGTTCGACGTATCATATCCCATTGATACTATTTTGGCACAAAAAGTATCCATCATTGTTGAAGGGGAGTAGGGGAGTAGTAGGGAGGCGAAGCTCTGCTAGGTGGTCGTAGAACCGATCACGACAAGTTTGGTATCTTTTTCGACTAAATTCAATCTTCTGAACTCATACTCGATGTGTAAATTCAGATGAAAACAAGTTTGAACAAGTTAACTTAAGGAAACTTGTTTTTTCTTTGACAATTTTGACGAATTTTCGTTTTACTGTTGGAGGCGTTTATTTCCAGAAAATTTCCAAGGACCATTAAATTGAAGTGTATTCTCCACAAAAATCATCTATACTCGATGTATAATTTTGTTTCTTGAGTTTAAAAAATTGATTTGAACTTGAGCCGGCGCGGCGCATCGTCTATCACTGACCAGAACACTACAGCATGCACCTTTAATTGAAAACACCTCAAACTGTTGGAGAAATAACAAGTCATCTTTCAAAATTGGAGGATCTGTGGAAAATTGAATTTTCTATAGCATAATCAAAATCGCAATAAATCGCACTGCAGGGTTTTGAGTTATTCAAGTGGAGAGGTAACAGTTCATCAAGTATGAATCCTGCCAAAATGTTATCCTCCTCCTTGAATAACTCGAAATCTTGCATTGCGATTCATGGCAATTTTGTTCATGTTATAGGGAACTCAGTTCTGCACAAATCCTCCAATTTTCAAAGATAAATTGTCATTTCTTCAATAGTTTGAGGTGTTTTCATTCAAAGGTGCATGCTGTAGTGTTCTGGTCAGTAGTAGACGACGCGCCGTGCCGGCTCAAGTTCAAATCGATTTTTTAAACTCGAGAAACAAAATTATACATCGAATGGATGATTTTTGTGAAGAATACACTTCATGGATGGTCCCTGAAAATTTTCAAAGAACGAACGCCCCGAACAGTAGAACAAAAATTCGTCAAAATTATCAAAAAAAAAAAAAGTTTTCTTCTCCGGGTTCGGGAAATTCAATTTGGTCGGAAAAGATACCAAACTTGTGATCTGTTCTACATGACCATAAAAACAAAATGGACCACCTAGCAGAGCTTCGCCCCCCCCCCCACCACTCTCGTTCAACAATGATGGACATTTTTTGTGCCAAAATGGTATCAAGGGGATATGATACGTCGAACTATGATGTATTCGCATCCAATGGATTGACGGGTTCCATCTCCCACATTTTTACCTGCAATTTTTCACCCCCCCTCCAATATATCAAAACCCCCAGGTGCGATTTTTGGCGATTTTGGATATGTTGTAGAGCACTCAATGCTGAACAGAATATCAAATTTTCATGACGTCCATATTTATTCCGAGCTTTTGCCGATTAGTTTCCTATTTTTTCTGTACTAAAGAGAGTAAATTACAAAAAATGTGTGTTTGACACGAGAAGAAAATAATGAATTAAACACAACAAGTGTAAAAAACGACGCCCCTGGGGCAAGTGACATGATACGGGGAGGGAAGCTTCCCGTTCCAAGACGCAAACATGAAGGCATAAGGTCACTTTTGACTAGCTTGAGAGGGCAAAAGGGTCTTCTAGTTGAAACGATAACGGCCACCGGAAATTGAAAATTACATGGATGCATAATCATGCCGCATCTGGCTTGTTTCTAGCTCTCTAGCGAGTAGAACAGAGTGAAAAAAGACTTCTCTGCTGCTGACGTGTGCTGCTGGAGCCTCCTACGTCCTCTGCTGTGCGCCCAAGGCTTCCCCGCTCTCGACGGACCTTTCCCGCGCCGTCCTCAGGTGCCCGTCCAAATCCGACTAGCTTCAGCATGGGGTGGGTGAGCTTATTTCGGGCGCCAAGGCCATGAAGCGTGTTCTGCCGACGCGCATGGTGGAGGAGCTGAGGAAGTCTTGTCCATCGGGGGCAGACAAACACCTGTGAAACAACAGAGCGGATCAGGGCCAGACTTGGGTCGAATCCCGAAAAAAAGTATTCGAATACGAATCCCGATGCAAGAAAAGGAATCGAATCCAGAATATTCGAATACTGACTAACGAGAGTATTCGAATCAATGTATTCGCAAAAATATGAATACCGATTTTGAATACCTACGTAGACTCACTTGTTTACTTACTTCATTAGGCTGTATTGACTCGAAAGTACTCATTCCGCAAACAAAAATATCAATAAACATAATTTCAATGAAAAAGGTCGGTATGAACCTAAAAAAATTCTGATTTGGAGAAAAGTTAAATCTTATGAAAAAAATGATAAAATAAAAATTTTGAACTTGGGCCTCAGGAAACAAAAAAAATCTATTCCAATGAATGTTGAGCATAGACAAAATCGAAAATTAAAAAAAAAAAACAAGAATCTGAAATAAATCGTCGTTCAAATTTTTAATTTTTTTTGGTAAATTGATAGATAGCGTTTATTCTCGGAAAAAAAGCGGTACAACAACAAACAATCATCCCTATCACAAAGCTGAACTGTGTGAATAAACAACAAACTCACAAAGCAAAAGTTACCGTCTGTGAGTGTACAGTTAAAAATTAATAAATAAATAAGTTACAAAGATAGATAAACAAATACAGCGACAATGATAGAATATTAATAGCACATAACACATCTGTGGGGCTTAAATTGACCAACATATAAAATAACAGTATATACAAGTAAAATCAGGATGAAATAGGTTTTAAAATATACAGCAACAAGATAAGGTACAGTTCAACTAGGTGCAACCGCACTCCAACATTGATCTATAAAACAAACCTCTTCTGTCTCAAAACAAAATCCTTCAATGCTCTTTTGAATAAGTGTTCATACTGAATGCCTCTTATGTCCTGCGGTAAACCGTTGTAAAATCCCGGCCCAAGAAAAGTTGAACATCTTTGGCCCAATGCTGTTGCCCTGAAGGGAACTGACAAATCGCCAACAGTTCTGGTATTGCGACCATGCACAGCCCGGGGTAGGGTTGCTCTATTCCTGAATGTATCCAACACAACCTCACAAAAAAACAACTGTCTGACATCGAGAACACCCGCCTCCCTGTAGAGCTCATCCGAAGAAAACATCCTATTTTTCCTCAATATCATTTTCAATACCCTCTTCTGTGAAATTTCAACCAATCTCAAACTGTTTGTTTAAATTCCTCCCCAACCCAAAATACCATATTTCAAATGAGGCTCGAACAGGGCGAAATACATCATCATGAGGTAACGCAATTCTAAGAAACCACACAGAAACCTAAATCTATGCATAATTATTCTGAGTTTCTTTGCAATGAAGTTCGCGTGGTGGTTCCATTTCATGTTTTTGTCCATAAATACTCCCAGGTATTATACATAAATCTCCTTCTTTATGATGTGATTATTCACTGACAAACCAACAAAATCGGGCGAATTACCTTTGGATATGGGAAATGGCAAGTATTTTGTTTTATGCAAGTTCATGGTTAGATATCTGCAATCAAACCAAATCTCAATGGTCTGCAGTGATGTTTCTGCTTTACTCCTTAGGCCAGACCATGTATGATCACGAAAAAAAACAGCAGTGTCATCAGCATAGCCAGTAATTGTACCATCAATACATCAATAGGCAAGTCAAATAGCCCGTTTACATAAATTAAAAACAACAATGGCCCTAGTACGGTACCCTGAGGCACTCCACATTCCACAATCTTAGACTGACTTCTTATTCCGTTTATTTCCGTGTATTGTCTCCTGTCTGACAAATTGCTCTTGAACAAATTCAACGCTGGACCCCGAAAACCCACCCTCTCCAACGTATCCAACAGCTGTCCGTGATTGACTGTGTCGAACGCCTTGACCAAATCAATGAAAACACAAAGACACTTTTCCCTCTTATCCAGTGATTTGTAAATTTGACGTGTTAATCTGGTTATTGCATCTATTGTCGATAATCCCTCCCTAAAACCAAACTGGCTGTCAGACAAGATCTTCAATTTTGATAGGTATTTACAAATTCGTACTTTCAAAACCTTTTCAAGAATCTTGGTGAAGTTGGTGATTGTTAGAGAGCGGATTTATAATTTTTTACATGTTTTATTCGCTAAGTTGGATGCAACTGTCGACTTGCATCTTGACGTTTCTATCTATAAGGAATCTAAATAGCAAGTTTTATTTCGCATATAATTTATTATTTTGACTTTTTACCGCATACAACTTGATAGTCCATCTAATCGCATATAGCCGCATATTTAGTCCATATTTTTGCATATAACTGAATATTTGTCACTATTTTGGCCATTTTATCTATATTGTGCGAGAAAATCACGATATTTTAATTTCAAGAAAAAATAATTTAAATTTTTCGAAGAAATTTTTTTTTTTACTTTGATGATCAAAGTTGGTTGGTTGGTTTTACATGTAAATGTTGTATTTTTCACTATTCTTGCAGCTTATATCACATATTTACTCGCATATATTGCTCTATTTGAACATTTTTACCGCATATTTTGATACTTTTTAAGCGCATATAAACTACATATTTTGGACTTTTTTACCGCATATAAATCCGCTCTCTAGTGATTGTAGAGATTGGTCTGTAGTTATTGAGTTCAAGTGTACTTCCCTGCTTAAATAAAGGTTTAATTATTGCCAATTTAAGAAAAGTTGGACAGTAGCCCGTCTCCATTATTCCATTATTGATGATGTGTGTCAAAGGAGAAGCTATCGACGTTGATCATTGAATTGCTTATGCACAAAGGTCGATGGGTGTGGGTGCGAAGGGGAAGTAAGCGATAGAAGAAACTCGTGCTATTTTGTTTCGAAAACAAATCTTCAAAACCGAGTTCAAAACCGAGCTCAAAACTGCGCAGTTCTGGCAAATCGTTATTTCAAAATTCACCCTTCTATTGTTATTGTAGGTACTCAGGTACTTGCTTTTTCTAGATTATCAGAATCCATAATTCATGGATTCGAAGTTGGAATCCAGTACAGGGATTCAGAATAAGAATCCAAGGATTCGAAACTAGAATTCTTCGAATCCGTGGATTTTTTTCCAAGCTGGGATTCGAATACCAATACTCTTTTCTTTGCTGGAGAATCCAGGAATCCGATTATAATATCCGAATACTTGAGTATTCGATTACTATGAATAGTAGAATACCGCAGAATAGTAACTTGAATCCAGAATCCCGAATATCGGCAAAGAAAAAGTAGCTGCATGAATACGAATGCGAATACGAATACCGTTGAAAGTAACTTGAGTAGGATTCAAACTTTTGAGTATTCGAATACTACCCAAGTCTGATCAGGGCTTATCATGAACAAGCAGCATGGCACAAAACTTCAGAGCAGGCGCTAAAGTTTACACTTATGAAACATGGAAAAGTATATAGGAATTTTAGATGAGATATCACTCCAACCTCAAAAGAAATTCTGTAGTCGTGAAATCCACAGGCTCTGTTCAGATTGTTGCGCTCTTTTAAAATTTTTGGGTTCTAGAAGAATCCCAGCGGATGCTTTTTTTTAAAGCTGTCAAAAGTCTGGAAACTGATAATTCTGAAACAATTTCAAATTGAGCTCAATTTTTCATGAGATTTCAAGTATACACAGTTATATGGAGACTGCAAATGTAAGGAACGAACATTTGAACAGTTCTGAACCAAACATGATGGTGAATTTCATAGTTCTGTTGAAATATTTCGATTTTTTCTGTCAAATGTATGTGATACAGTAAAAGTATTGAAAAAATCTCTGAAACCTTGGAAAAAATATGGACGTCCTGGAAATCTGATATTCTGTTCAGACTTGAATGCCCTACAACATACCCAAAATTGACAGAAATTCCACCCCGTGGTTTTGAGGTCTTGGAGGGGGGGTGATCTGTTGCAACTCAAAATTAAGAGGATGAAGCCCGTCAAACCATTGGATGCAAATACATCGCAATTCGACGCATCATTTCTCATTGATATCATTTTGGAACCAAAAGTGTCGATCATTGTTAAGGGGGGAAGGGTCGTGGGAGGAGCGGAGCTCGGTTCTTTGGTTTTCCTGGTCATAATATATAACCGATCACGACAAGTTTGGTATCTTTCCCGACTAAATTGAACCTCCTGACCTCGAACCCGATGTGTAAATTCGAATAGAAACAAGTTTTAACAAGTTAACTTGAAAAAACTTGTTTTTTCTTTGACAATGTCGACAGTTTTTCTTCTTACTGTTAGAGGTCTGAATCCCTCGAAAATATTACAAGGGCCATTAGATTGACGTGTCTTTTTCACAAAAATTATCCACTGGATGTATTATTTTGTTTTTTGATATAAAAAAATCAATTTGAACCTGTGAGTCGGTCCGGCGCGGTTTTTACTAGTGACCAGAACACTACAACATGCACCTGTAAATAAATCCAGCTCAAACTATTGGACAAATGATAACTTATTTCTGAAAGTTCAAGGATCTCTGCAGAATTGAATTTTCTATAACATAAAACCAAATCGACATGGATCGCCCCGCAGGGTTTAGAGTTTGAGCTGCTTTTATGTGCATGTGTAGTGTTCTGGTCATGTAGTAGGGCATTCAAGTCTTAACAGAATGTCAAATTTTCAGGACGTCTATATTTCTTCCAAGGTTTTAGCGATTTTTTCACTATTTTTCCTGTATCATATACATTTGACAGAACAAATCAAAATATTCCAATGGAACTGTGAAATTTTTTATCGTGTTTGGTTCAGAATTGCTGCAACATTTGCAGTCTTCACATACCTAACTGTGCATACTTGAAGTCTCTTGAAAAATTGAGCTTAATTTGATATTATTCGGAGTTATAAGTTTTCAGATTTTTGATAGCAACAAAAAAAAAGCTTCCGATGGGATTCTTCTGAAACCAGAAAATTTGGAAAGCACGCAGAATTCTGAACAAAACCTGTGATTTTCACGACTACAGTATTCCTTTTGAGGTCAGAATCTATTTTCCTTGGGCTATAAGCGGAACAATTCTGTGGCTAGGAGGTACCTTTTCCCTCGCCTGTCCCAGCTCTTCATATTGAATTGGTCACTCACAAATAATATTTACGAAGCTACATATTGTTTCAGAGGCTGTTGCGAGAGTGGACGCCAAAGAAGTTTCCATCCAACAACGCGATGATGATTCGCTAGAAAAGCGTTTCCTTCCTCTTCTCATCCCCCTCATAAGTCTGATTGGTGGTGCGGTAGGTGGTGCTGTTTCCAAAGGTTAAAGTTTCATGTTTCTATTAGTTTATCTGTGATAACAAATAAACGCAAAATGTACATTTGAAGAAATTTTGGCAATCCAATAAAACATGAACACAATAATAATGTACCTACCTACCTACTATTTTTTTTTTCACAACTGAAGACCCAATTATAGTATCTAGGTATACATATTGTAAGGGATCGCATTTTTGCGACTAGTTTCAAAACTCAATCTCAAGAAGGACACGGCAATGCTGGAACAGACAACAACAACCGTCAATGCCATAACGCACAGACCAGGCCCAAGAGCTCATGAAAACACAGACTCCAAGGCGCCGACAACACCATGCTGGTTCTGCGGACAGCTACATTTCACGAGAAACTGTGGATTCAAGTCTCATCAATGTGAACGATGCAAGAAAGTTGGACACAAGGAGAGTTACTGTGATGTAGCAAAGAGGAAGTCTGTGAAGAAAACGACACCTCAAGCAAAACCAAAAGTCAATACAATTGAAATCGTGAATCAGCTGGAATATTTGGATTTTTTTATTGTCAAAGTTCAGTTTGATTCCACACCAGTCAACCTGCAGCTTGAAACGGGCTCAGACATAGCGGTCATTTCCAAGGACACCTGGACATCTTCAAGCCTGATATGAGACTATGCACAAAAACCAAAGCTTCTCTGATGTTGGAGCCCGAGTTGGAGCCAGATAGTCACCCAGTTTTCCGACCTGGACGTCCGGTACTATAATATGGTGTGCTGCCGCAGCGGAATGAAGAGCTACGGAAACTGGAAGAAACAGGCATAATACAGGTTTCCTAAATTGAGCGTCTCTTTCTGGCCCGTGACGTCACGTTCGATTGCACAGTAAATCGTCGCAGTCATAGTGTGCCAACATTGCCTCGATTCTGTAATAGCCCAGGCGCCAGGGAAAACAATAAGGAAATAATTGTTTCCTGGCTGGAAACTAGCTTAAAACGATCTGTGTAGCTTAGGTTTTGACATACTAGTTTCCCCCCTTTAGTAGAGGAAAAATGAGACTCTATTGTGACTTTCGTGTGCACGGAAAGGTAAAAAGCTGGGGTGCATTTTTTATGGTGTAGTATGGCTTGGGGATGAAGAATCCACTTGTCGTCAAAAAATCGTCCAGTGTGGGGGCGGTATGGGGGCGGTTTTGTGAAAAAACAGTTTTTAAAAAAAATGTTCTACGGTTTGTCAGCTTTTGGCTGATATTAGCTTGGAACAAATCAACTGTAAGTTGTCGTAAATAATTTATGAATAAAAAGGTGATCATTTACTTTGCCATTAGAATACACGTAAAACTTGACTGCCTCGTGCGCAAAGAACGTTGAATATCTCAGTAACGTGTTGAATGACATTTTTCATTCCACTCCCACTCGATTATCTCCGTAACCACTAGTTCAATCAAAAAAGTTCCTTCCGTAAACCATGTTACCTATTCCATTGCGATTCTTGCGGTTTTTTCAGATTTGATTTATCTTGAATAGTAACTGAGCTAGGGACGGAATTGTAATGTACTGCATGCAGCGGACAACTGCAGCGCTGAGGCCCTCGCGTACCCCTGCCAACCGCGCACCCCCGCGAAGGCCATGGTGTATTGAGGCGGGAAATCTGCGGACTTATTATTATTGTGGCTGATGATCGAAACATTGTAAAAGTGTAGTCGGTAAATTTGCAATATAAATAAATATATACCCCTTGAATTACGACGTACGTCTTCACCCGTACGTCTAGTCCAGTCAAAATAGGTTTTAACCGGAAATAAATTCGGAAGTTGACGAAATTTGGTGGATCGATGCAGAATTGAACGTGGAATAACATACTGAAATTCCCAAAAAGCTTGTTTTTTTTAGGACCAATAAAAAAGGGCCATCCTTGAAAATTTTCTTCTTTTCTGAATGGCTTGTGAACTATTATCTCTTCAGAACACAGCACCAGCACCAGCAAAGCAAATGTAGCCCGTTAAATTCCCAAGAGATCGTACAAAACTCATCACTTTTTGGTCAATAGCCTCTATGATATCGCGTCTACAAAAACGCAGTGAAAATTACTCAAAATATATTTCCGGATTTTATGTAAAAATATGCATGGTGTCAATTCAGGGGCTGTAACGTGGACAGCGAATGTGCGAATTTCAATGTGTTTTTTCTACATTCGGTATCACACTTTTGTTTAGAAGTCACCAACTTCAAAATGGTACTTTTTCTCGACCTTTGAAATCGATACTTGATGTCCCAAAGAATCCGCAAAAATCGATTTTTTTCATAAATAAAATGATCTGCACGCAGTCTTCCTTCAAATTGATTGTTTTTATTTCTGACCGGTTTCGCAGGTCTCTGGTCCTTCTTCATCAAAGTGTGGAGTCTAAAATAGAATACATAAAACAAGTAGGTAGGTACATAAAAGGTGAACGATAACACACCGAATCACCGACATTGTATAAATGGTGAAGATAAAGTTTGTGTGAATGATAAGTGAATTGTTTTTAAATTCTTCAGATGTCAGTAGGTATAACATTTGTGATGTTGTCATGAAAGAACGGAAAAAAGAACTTGATGGAAATGTATGAAATAATAATAGAGCTAATAAAAATGGTACAAGGTGGGTGATGAATTAATGAAAGGATGGTTGAATGGAAAGAAAGAAGCTTATTTAAATCAAAGGCATTGTAAAAATGTTTAAAAAAGAAATCTATACAATCTTTTAGGCAATTTCGGACAGAATTATTAGTTGCTTTACAATTTCAAGAACCTCTATACTATCTAAAAGTCGTCCTTTTTTACAAACATGTAAAATTTCAAAATTAGTTCCAAGGACGAAGTTATGATTTTCTGAGATGATTTTGATGATTAGATGATTATGAATTATAATTCTTTCCAAAATTGCCTAAATGATTGTATAGATTTCCCTTTTAAACATTTTTACAACGCCTTTGATTTAAATAACCTTTTCTCTATCTAGTCAACCATCCTGCTTTCATTATTTATCACCCACCTTGTACCATTATCATTAGCTCTATTATTCCATACATTTCCATCAAGCTCTTTTGTCCGTTCTTCCACGACAACATCACAAATGTTATATTGACATCTGAAGAATTTAAAAACAATCATCAAATGCAAGTACAATATCCAGCAGTTAGTGTCCGGACTACCTTTTTTTTTCTGAATAGGTCGTTTTAGTCTTTCAACCCATACAACTCAGAAACCATCACTATAGGATAAATATTCCGAAACATGTTATTTTTTCTGTATTCAATTCTTCATATTTTCCCTGGTTGGTTTTGCTCTACCTAAGTGAAAAATGAGGCAAATAGTATGGTATGAAAAAAATCGATTTTTGGGGATTCTTCGAGACAGCAAGTTTCGATTTCACAGGTCGAGGAAAAGTACCATTTTGAAGTTGGCGACTTCTTGACTTCTAGACAAAAGTGTGATACCGAATGTTGAATTAGCTTATCCCGCATGTAAAACACATTGAAATTCGCACATTCGCTGTCCAGGTTACAGCCCCTGAATTGACACCATGCATATTTTTACATAAAATCCGGAAATATATTTTGAGTAATTTTCACTGCGTTTTTGTAGACGCGATATCACAGAGGCTATTGACCAAAAAGTGATGAGTTTTGTACGATCTCTTGGGAATTTAACGGGCTACATTTGCTTTGCTGGTGCTGGTGCTGTGTTCTGAAGAGATAATAGTTCACAAGCCATTCAGAAAAGAAGAAAATTTTCAAGGATGGCCCTTTTTTATTGGTCCTAAAAAAAACAAGCTTTTTGGGAATTTCAGTATGTTATTCCACGTTCAATTCTGCATCGATCCACCAAATTTCGTCAACTTCCGAATTTATTTCCGGTTAAAACCTATTTTGACTGGACTATTATAATATGTGAAGACGTACGTCGTAATTCAAGGGGTATATATTTATTTATATTGCAAATTTACCGACTACACTTTTACAATGTTTCGATCATCAGCCACAATAATAAGTTTGCAGATTTCCCGCCTCAATACACCATGGCCTTCGCGGGGGTGCGCGGATGGCAGGGGTACGCGAGGGCCTCAGCGCTGCAGTTGTCCGCTGCATGCAGTACATTACAATTCCGTCCCTAGCTCAGTTACTATTCAAGATAAATCAAATCTGAAAAAACCGCAAGAATCGCAATGGAAAAGGTAGCATGGTTTACAGAAGGAACTTTCTTCATTGAACTAGTGGTTACGGAGATAATCGAGTGGGAGTGGAATGAAAAATGTCATTCAACACGTTACTGAGATATTCAACGTTCTTTGCGCACGAGGCAGTCAAGTTTTACGTGTATTCTAATGGCAAAGTAAATGATCACCTTTTTATTTATGAATTATTTACGACAACTTACAGTTGACGGATTTGTTCCAAACTGATATCAGCCAAAAGCTGACAAACTGTAGAACATTTTTTAAAAAAACTGTTTTTCCACAAAACCGCCCCCATACCGCCCCCACACTGGACGATTTTTTGACGACAAGTGGATTCTTCATCCCCAAGCCATACTACACCATAAAAAATGCACCCCAGCTTTTTACCTTTCCGTGCACACGAACTTCTCAAATAAGCACATTTTGCTTCATATTTTCCTCTACTACTTTCGGAAATGTCTGCGTCATGTCGCCATCATCAACAAGAAGTGCACCAGCGTGGTTTTTGCCGAATATCTTAATGTTGGGTCATCTGCCAGCAAAAGATGTGGGGAGTCATTTTGAAGCCTATGAAATTCCCTACAGTTTGGTTTTTCAATCAATTTTCTGCGACCTATGGTCTTTGAGATAGAGCTTCTGGGAGCGAGAGTCATTGTCGTGAAAGCTCCATGGCCACGTGACTCGAAAAACTGAAATGTCGATGTGACAAAAAAAAATTCAAAATGAGATTACTCGAGAGCTCTTCATGCTATAGTTGCGGTGATAGTCTCAAACTCTTCCTCTTGAACCGTAGATTACGAATATTGAAAAGTCAAAAACGTCACATTGTAGGTACATTATACAGGGTGTACTACAGGAATCAAATCAGAACAGAGAAATTTGACATATTTCTTCGATTTAGCCTATGCGATACTCTAAGCACTTATCACGAGTCCAATATCGATATGCATTGCTCTGTAAGCTTCACTTGATACACTTAAGAAGTGGTCAGCTCACAGCCTTCCTGTGAAATGTTTTGAAGGCCCTCTGAAATCATCAAAATTCGCAGTAGCAAGAAATGTATGCATGGTATTTAACAGTATATTATATACCAAGGATCCAAAGTGAATTTTTGATCCTTTGGGTGAAGTTTGTTGCTCGAGGGCCCTTTGGGTCCAAATTCCCAAATTAAAAATTCACTTTGGTCCCTTGGTATATGATATACTGTAATATACATTCCTTGGTACTGTGAAGTTTTAATATTTCGATGATTTCAGAGGGCCTTCAAAACATTTTACAGTGAAGCTGTGAGCTAACCACTTCTCTCGTGTATTAAGTGAAGCTTATAGAGCAAATCCATATTGATATTGGACTCGTGTTAGGTGCTTAGAGTGTCTCATATAGGCTAAATCGAAGAAATATGTAAAATTTCTCTGATCTAATTTGATTCCCTAAGTACACCCTGTATATGTACAATGTGACGTTTTTGACTTTTCTATATTCGTAATCAACGGTTCAAGAGAAAAAGTTGAGGACCATCACCGCAACTATAGCATGAAGGATTCTCGAGGAATCTCATTTTGAAATTTTTTTGTCACATCGACATTTTAGTTTTTTGAGTCAAGTGGCCATGGAGCTTTTACGACAATGCCTCTCGCTTCCAGAAGCTCTATCTCAAAAGCCATAGGTCGCAGAAAGGTCATTTGAAAACTATTCCGAGGGAATTTCATTGGTTCCAAAATGACTCCTCACATCTTTTGCTGTCAGATGGCCCAAAATCAAGATATTCGGCAAAAACCACGCTGGTGCACTTCTTGTTGATGATGGCGACATGACGCCGACATTTCCAAAAGGGGGGAAATTAGTATGTCGAAATCTAAGCTACACAGATCGTTTTAAGCTAGTTTCCAGCCAGGAAACAATTATTTCCTTATTGAGCTGATTTTTGCTCCCTGGCGCCTGGGCTATATAGTCCAGTCGACAGGTTGGAAAAAGTGGGGCTAGGTGGAAAAAGATCGGAAGTTGATGAAACTTTGGGATGTTGTTCAGGGATGGTTAATAGCCGTTTTCACAAGTTTTGGACCTCGAGGATCCTGTGCGAAAAGAGGAGGGGGGGAAATACTACAAAATTTTCGACCTTTCTTCGGTTTTTCCTCGATAACGTTTTTCACTGACGTCCTACGGCAAAGCATTTTGGTACTTTTTTGTAGAGCGTTAAATTTCCTACAATTTTGTTTCTACAAACATGTTTGTATGTTGACTCGTTACCAAGATATCGCGCCTCAAAAAGATCATTTTTGATATTTTGCAAAAAATCCAGGATTTTACCTTATTTCTTCTGTTACACCCAAATTATGATGAAATCTTGTTGTAATTATGGCTCCTGGACACAATGACCAACTTTGAACGGAGGATACTTGTTACATAGAGTGGTGTGAAACAAAACTCTCACAACCACATTCGAGATGCTGTGCTCTACGTACCTACATCAATTACGTGCAGAGACACTTTGGGAGCAATGTGATTGTTGCATTTGATGGATAAGGATACCCCACTAATGCTGGCTACTAAAGCACCAAAGCCGTAGAACGAGCTCGCCGTTCTTCATCACAATCAGCAACCAAAGTTGTGTTTTTCTCATCTACCATGATGATGACCATAGCACAAGAAAAGTTCATGGCAAACGATCACAATTAGAGCGCATAAATTTCAATCTTGATGTAGATGACACGAATGTCGAATGCTAGTATCATGTGTATCAGTAGGCATATGAGGGCGCCAACGTGGTGATCATCAACACCGCCATATCCAAGGCCAGCGAATTCGACAGCGTCATTATTACTTACTGTTGAAGATGTGGACATACTTATTCTGTTATTGACAGCATTAGGTACGTCCACAAAGAACTTCTATCTTCAGAAAACTGGAAGAGGCAGTGGTCCCAGTGTCCTCTACTCGGCAAGTTCTTGCTACTTCCCCCCCCCCCAAGTACATACTTTTCCTCTACGTAGTGACTGGTTGTGATACCACGTCAGCATGCACCGTATGGATTGGGAGAAAAGAAAATTTGCAGCACTACATGAAGAATACCTCCCTCTCTGCAGCAACGGCTCCGTTTCTCACACCAAACGCCTCTCCTCAGCAAGTTCCTGGTAGCAATTTATGTTTAGAGTTTACCACCTCGACGACTCACGATACCGATTATTAACACGATCAGTGACGAAAGCTAAATTGCAACTAGCCCGCCTACCACCAACAAGGGACTCTACCAAGTACCACTCCATCTGCACTTACCAGCAAGTACAGGCGTGGTTAGGGAATGAACTTCTCCCATCAGTTTGGGGCTGGAAGCCTAACCAGGCGAGTGGTACCTCTGCTACCAATCCCCACAACCAGAAATTCTGCGCCGGATGACATCCACCAGATGGTTTCCTGCAAGTGCAAAAAGGGGGGGTCCAAAGCTGGTAATTGTGACCAGAAACCATAATTACAACAAAATTTCATCATAATTCAGGTATAACAGAAGAAGTAAAGTGGGATTTTGCATTTTTGCGGATTTTGAAAAATGACTTTTTCTCGAAGCGTTATATCTCAATGACGAATTGACATACAAACATGTTCGAAGAACCAAAATATGGGAAATTCAACACTCGACAAAAAAATGTGGAAATGCTTTGCCGCAGGACGTCAGGGAAAAATGTTATTGAAGAAAAACCGAAGGAATGTCCAAAGTTCTGAAGTTTTTCCCCCCCTCCTTTTTTCGCACAGGGTCCAAAACTTGGGAAAATGTTAATTAACCATCTCTGAACAACATTCCAAAGTTTCATTAACTTCCTACCTTTTTCTATCTGAAACTACCTGTCGACTGGACTAATAAGCCGAACGTGTGTTTTGATCATTTGATGATGTTATTATTGGTATTTATACAGTTTTTACAAGTAGTTATGCTGAATAAATGTTGTGTGCTACTATGCAAGTCCACAAGTTATACAGTGATGGCCATAATACCTACACCATTAAAAGTATTAAAACTGGGACTTGGAACACGCACTTACCTGTGCTTTCTGGGCACGTCCATACAGGGTGATTCATGAGTGACCTTACATAGGCTAATGGGAGATAGAGGACTCCAAGGCGAGTCAGGATCCACTGAAGAAATTTTATTTTCTCCATTGGTTACGAAGATACAGGGTGTTTTGTGTGTTTCGTATGAAACTTTGATAAGCAATATTTCTGAAACGGCCAGAGGTATTTTGTTGAAATTCACCAGTAATATTTCTCTATTGAGACTCATCCCGAAGCCATACCGGGTAAGTCAAAATTCAGATGCCTGAATGAACATGTTATAGTTCATTATGTTTGTATCCATCGTGTGGTTCATTATAACTTTTTTTGCAATTTTTTAAATGCTTTTGCGATAAGTACCTACCTTCCGTTTCGCTTGCTTTTGCAAAATTTCTCATTTTTCACGACGGATGTTCTGGAAACCTTTATTCCCTCATCAATAAATTCGACTTTGCCGAAGGTAGAGTCTAGGATAGAGTACCACCAACCGATACTGTGCTACAAGCTCGCAATGTTCGTATCATCCAACTTTCGCGAACAGGTGCAGGCGGTCATTTCTTATGTGAAGCGAGGAGATTTTTCAATTTTTCGTGGGTACGTGCTTATACGTGCACGCTACAGGAATTATATACCTACCTGTCTCACGGATACTTACGGAAACCCATGTCCTCATCAATAAATTCGACTTTGTGCCCAAAAATAGAGTGCCGCCCTCGGTGCCGCCAATCTATACCCTGCTGCCTGTTTGCAATGTTCGTATCATCCCAATTCCGCGAATATGTGTGGTTACCTATTGCTCATGTTTTTGGAATTTTATTTTGGAATACTATTATTATTTTTTTGTACGTGCTCATACGTGCACATTTACGGGCATAATTTGGTACAAGAGATGTTGTTGCAAGAAGCAAGACACAAAATCCAGTTCCTCGATTCCAGAAATACGTGTCTGAATGGCGAACGACAGATATCGCGATTCATTGCAGAAAAGCTGGCCAATGGTTTTCAATAATCACGGCGATGATGCACGACCACCGGCGATTATTCGACGATCATGGTTACCCCTAGTTAATGACCATTAAGGTCCTAAACGACGTTCTAAATGATCATTAAGTAAATGACGACGTGCAACATTGGTCATTTATATCGTAATTTACGCTTAATGATCATTCAGTTTTCCAGTCTGTCAAGGGTATGAAGTGCAATCTGTCAAGGGTATTAGGTCCTCAAGGCTGACCAGATTTCTCCTCGGGAATCTCTTATTAGTGAAACGATTGTCATAAAACTTGGAACTTATTTTTGTCTCGTATGAAAATTCTTATTTCCAAGCTGAGTCTCATGATTCCGCCTCTATCTTGGCCGCCATATCAAAATTTCTCATTGATGGAACGATTTTCATGGAACTTGACATTTACCCCTGTCTTGTAATAATGATAATTCTCATTCTCACGCTGAATTCACTGATTCTTTGGCTGCCATATTAAAATATCTTATTAGGGGAATGATTGTCATGGAACTTGAAACATCTGACTTCCATCTGACTTTCACTAAGTTCCATAGATTTTCAATGACTTTCACCTAATTCCTCGGTCGGTGCTAGATCAATCCGAAGAATGATGACCGTGTCACCGCGATTACACTCGGAGATGATCTCTGCCTCTATGAAGTTGCGTCGAAGATTATTTATTATCAATCGTGTTCCATTGCACCAGTGGCGGACTAAGGGAATTGGGGGCCCGGGGCGGAATTGTGAGATGAGGCCCCTAAGGAGTGAAAGTTGAGAATATGAAGGGGGGCCGGCAGACTTTTTGGCTCGCGCCCTGCCTCGCCGTAATTTTGCAAAAGCCTGAGAAACAAAAAATGTGTTGTTAACTTGACTATAAAACACACAGTAGCGCAGTCAGAATTTGAGGGCGGAGAGGGCAAAGGCAACGGTGAAGGTGCATGTCAGGGAAAAGTAGCGCCGCAGGCGAAATTTTTTGGGCATAATAATAATAATAATAATGATGATGATGATAATCGGTATATTTCGTGCGTTTTGCGATTTCGGTTTTCGACGTTTTCACCAAAATTACTTGATAATCAAACTTCTTTTCAGAAAACTTTTGCGCTTGTTGAAAATTTTCGCCAGAATTTTTTCTGTATCGGTCTAGTGTGGAATGAAGTGCCATGGGCGCTTGGGAGGTAGGGGGGTGGTCTCATTCGTCCACTTTCGCCCCCCTTGACTATGCCACTGACCACCAGTACCTACAAGAAGTTTCCGGTTCCAGCTTCAGATGTTGAATTGGATTTGGACTGTTGACTCAATTCTTAAACCTACTCGTATATACCAAATTAGGAATGATATGATTTTCTACTACCTGCAGCGCGCTGACAAAATAATTTTGTTGTTTTGTCTTTCCCTTCTTTTGAAAAGAAATGATAAAATTCAAAATTTCAAGAGGCTTGAGGCCCCTGGCACTGTGATATCCGAGTTCGGGGCCCCTGAAGCCTAAAGTGAAAATAATTCGCATAGACTCCGTGATACAGACACATCTCTATTGCCTGTGTGTAGGCCCCCAAACCTGTTGTCATGGGGCCTGCCAAGGTAACTTTAAAATGGAAAAAATAGGAAAACAATGTTTCTCACCTGAGTAATATGCGAAAAAAAATGATCAACGAGGGAAAAAATTGAAATTTTTGGATATTGTCCCATTTTTTTGCAGTATTTTTCACAAACAAGAGGAATTGGGGGCCCCATCAGATGATTGAGGCCCCGAGGCCCGGGGCGGACCGCCCCCGCCGCCCCCCCCTTAGTCCGCCACTGCATTGCACATTCCTTTTTGTTTGTTTTTTTTTTTTGATCCAAATTTCGCAAGAGCATGACACTGGACTGAGAAAAATGAGTGGTATATGCAACCAGAATTTGGGTAAGTATCATTTGCTGTCTGCCGTAGTTGTATATGCCCCAAACACTACATATGTTTGAAATTGAAATATTGATGTTTGAATGTTTATTACCACGAAATCAGTGGCACCGTGGAAATAGTAATGCATACTTCTCTAACGTAGTAATATAGTTTAGTCATGGTGTCGTGGTAAATTCAATCATCCATCCTCATTTGGTAATAACACAGTAACCATTAGTAGGGAGTTTTACTTTGCCATGGTTAGCAAAAACACTTTCTAAAAATTGTATGATAACACAAGAATTAATTGTTGAATTTACCGAAGATATTTAGTTACTATAATTATCATGGTATTGTTACGAAGCACGCGACCATCCCGGCTTTTTCTAGAGAAATCTAGATTTCCGCGTTGCATTCGGGAAGCATCGAAAGACTTCAGCGGCAGGTCACGACACGTCAAGACTTTTGGCGGAGGTGCCGTAGAAGGTACGCGTATATTCTCGACGCAGATACCAGAGAAATCCTCGTGTGCTGTAAACACCATCAGGAAGCATCCAGAACCTTCGATGCCACTATAAGAGAAGAACTCGACCTGGCATCGGGAGAGTTTGATACGAGCGATCGTGGCGTTAACATCTTGGCGACATTGTGAATTTCTAAGCGATTAATAATTCTGTGCGTTATATAGTTGTATCGGTAGTAGCTAATAAAGTGCAGTTTGTTTACAAGTAAATCAGCGCGTTTAATTTCGAATTAAAATAATACCATCGTAGACATCACCAGGCGATCCATCTCTCAGTCGGCGTCTATCCGCCACAGCACAGTCCAGTGAAGTGGTGCTTTGTTATAATGGCATGCCAGCGTACATGTCTGTTGACCTGGCCTTTGCTCCCGGAAGGTTGAGCCGCCACCAACTCTAAATTATCTGTCGACGTCTATCGTCTATATCATTTGACTATTACCCACCTATTATTACCTTTTTCGGCAATATCATCAAAATTGGGGTAGGGATATAAATTTTGGGGAAAGATACCAAAGTAGTGTACTTATGTGTCTCTGATCCCTTTCGATGTTCTAGGTGAAGCTGTCTTACTGGAGGATTGCCCGGCTGGCTCCAGTGTGCCGTTAGGCCCCTCGTAGGGCTCCGTCTACTCCGCTGCTACACTGGTGGCGCCCGATTTACCTTCTCAAGTGCTGACGGAGACCTAACACCACGAGGCGAATCCTGTAGCCGTGGCAGTTTTCCAGTAAGAACGATGGTTTCACCGATGGTCAAAGAAAGGTCGAGGATGGTTATGAGCTTTACTCTGGGACCTACTAAGTATCTTTCCTATTTTATTTTGCTTTCTTCGTAACACCAGAAACGGTTACAGTTTGTTTTGTATTCCTTTTGTTATGTAACCTTGCGTCATGAATATAACTGCTGACCTGTTTCCTTTTTGCTTTTCCTGTCCTTGACCCTATGCTGAATGCACGAAATCCCATAACCCGAACCCACACTCACCCCAAACTATGAGCTAGTCGTGGCCAAGACCATCAAGGGGTATATACTCGAGGAGCGATTCTCCTTGCCCCGAAGCCATGAGCGGCTTGAACTGGTCACCCAGATCAGACGGTATTAGTTTTTGATGGCATATCGAGCGGCCATTCATGACACAACAGGCGAAACACCAGCCCGGGTCATGTTTGGTCGGGAGATACGTCTCCCTTGCGATTTGCAATTTGGCACGCCAGAGGACGACCCCAAAGCTGTTGCGGAGTATGTCGACGACTTGAGAGAGCGGATGCACGACGTCCATGAATCAGTGCGGGACCGGATTCGACTCTCCACCGACCGGATGAAGACACGCTACGACCTGAAGGCGAATTCAGCAGGATTTCAAGCTAATGATCTTGTCTGGATATACAATCCTCAACGGAAAAAGGGGAAGTCACCAAAGTTACACCCCGCCTGGGAAGGACCTTACACGGTGGTCAAGAGAATCAACGACGTTGTTTATCGGATCCAGCCAGCCCCGAGAACCAAAATGAAAGTTGTTCACATCGATCGTCTCGCACGTTACGCGGAGAGTAATGTGCGGCCTATTCGGGACGAACAGGGTTAAGAGGGGGGCAGTGCTACGAAGCTCGCGACCATCCCGGCTCTTTCTGGAGAAATCTAGATTTCCGCGTTGCATTCGGGAAGCATCGAAAGACTTCAGCAGCAGGTCACGACACGTCGAAACTTCTGGCGGAGGTGCCGTAGAAGGTACGCGTATATTCTCGACGCAGATACCAGAGAGATCCTCGTGTGCTGTAAACACCATGAGGAAGCATCCAGAACTTTCGATGCCACTATAAGAGAAGAACTCGACCTGGCATCGGGAGAGTTTTATTCGAGCGATCGTGGCGTTAACATCTCGGTGACATTGTGAATTTCTAAGCGATTAATAATTCTGTGCGTTATATAGTTGTATCGGTAGTAGCTAATAAAGTGCAGTTTGTTTACAAATAGATCAGCGCGTTTGATTTCGAGATGGGCGAACCCGTATACCGTAACATTATTGTAGTAGAGATTACTGAGAGGTACAGTTGGGAGCGAAATAATTCATACGGCTTCGCTTGGAAGTCGGCTGGATTCCAGAAATGTCAGCTGCTTAGATCGTTCTTAAGTGCCAGTTTTGATTACGATCAATCTATCTATAATCAGAACTGGCATTCAAAAACGATCCAAGTAGCTAACATTTCTGGAATCCAGCCGATTTCCTAGCGAAGCCGAATGAATGATTTCGCTCCCAACGTAGGTACTCTCATTGTACAAATTAAAATAACCAGTGAGTAAATTATGATTTTTATTCAGTTTAATTCATCTAAAATAACAACAAAATGGAACGTGACATAGGATAACAATCATTTTAACTTTTTTTTTTTTCAAAAAGTAGGTACACAGTTATATGCTTGAGATCTTTGCCAACTTATTCTCTGAAATAATTCTGGACAGAATCGGTGTTTCAGTCCAGGAGAAAGATCAAGAAAAAAATCATGTGGAAATACAGCAGCAAGTAACGGAAGCAAAGGAGACGATATATAAAAATATCATTCTGCTGAACTGGTCTGCCAAGAAGATCGAAATCGAAAATGCCAATCTTAAAATGAAACTACAACAACGAATAATACAAGATCAGCAGCGCCAACTTCATCAAAAAGAACATGCCACCTGTTCGCGCCAACGTACGTTCGCGCCAACTTGTTCACACCAATCATACTACTGTGCGCGAATTAGTTTCGCGAAAGACAATATTGACAGATGAAACGAAGTTGTTGGACGTCCCGCCAAAATGAAAAGGCATAATGAAATTTCTTGTAAATACGTACCGTGTTTGGTAAAGTAAAACGTAGTGAAGTAGCGAGGCAAGCGTTTCAATCGAAAACCCCAACAAACCAGCGCACATCGATCATAACATAAATTTTGGTCGACTTCGAGCCCCATAACCTCAATCAGAGCAGCCCCCCTACAACAGTAGCGGCAGTGGACATCATCAGCACCCCAGCAGACATCAGTAGCGGCGGTGTTGACATCAAGCATTCAAGCAGCCCCGAGAGCAGGTCCAGGCAACTTTCGCCCAAGTTCCGGTCGTCTCATCGGGCACCATCAACACTCGACACAGCGCCTTCCAGCCGACACCAGCAGCGGCGGAAGCCAGTTAGCAGCCCCTAGCCGACCTTCAATAGCAGCGGTAGTGGCCACTGGACGCTTGTATCGAACCATAAGCAAGCAGGAATACGGTGAGATCGTTTCATTTAGGTACATTAATTGTTTCGATCAAGAAGCATTTCAAAAATGCCTCCTAAAAAGGAGGGCATTCAAGCTCTCACACAGAGACAAGTTAGCATTGTAAAGCATTTCACAAGTTGTGAGGAATTCATCCAGCACACCAAACAATTCACGAATGCTGAGGTTTTCAATCTCAAAGCCCGTTTCTCAAAATTTGATGAATACTTCAACGAATTTGAAGCCAACCAGGCAAAGCTGGATGGCTTGTTGGGTCACACGACAACTGATTTCGAAGACTTCTGTGAAACTTTTTACAACCTTTCCGGCCAAATTCAGGCAATCTTTGAAATTCATGAAAATCAGCAAAAATCACAACATCAATACAGTCCACTAAACCAAGTACAATCAAATCAATCAATGAATGCAAAACTGCCAACGATTGCCCTACCTCAATTCAGTGGCTCCTACGCAGAATGGGTCAAATTCAGGGACCTTTTCAAATCATTGGTGCACAACACTCAATTGCCAAATGTGCAAAAGTTTTACTATCTCAAAACAGCGGTGACTGGTGAAGCAGCTGGCCTCATTGAATCACTCGAGTTGACGGAGGATAATTACGAAGTAGCTTGGGGATTGATAACCGAAAGATTCGAGAACAAGAGAGCTATCATCGGCAGTCACATGAAAGCTCTGCATGAATTGCAAGCATTATCAAAGGAATCCTACATCGGTCTCCGAGAACTCGTCGATTCAACAAAGCGAAACATGAATGCACTCAAAGCTTTAGGGGAACCAGTAGAATCATGGGACACTCCTATTGTTTATTTGATTTCTTCAAAATTTGACAACCAAACCAGAAAGGCGTGGGAATCTGAAAACAAGGGTAATGAGTTTCCAACCTACGAAAATATGGTCACGTTTCTGAACTCAAGGTGTAACCTTTTGGAAGCCATTCAGCCGTCGCATTCTGCGCCAAAGGAAGAAAAATCATCTCTCAAAAGGCCATTCAAACCAAAAATTAACACGCTTGCGGCTTCTGTCAACGAATCCTCAAATTGCATCAAATGCAACAATTCTCATCATTTGTTCCAATGCAAGGAATTTTTATCTTTGCCAGTGAAAACAAGAATCAGCGAAGTCAAAAAACATGGACTTTGCTACAATTGTTTGCGTTCTAACCACACAGTTCAAAACTGCTTTGCAAGCAAATGTCGACGTTGCGGCAAAGGTCATAACACATTATTGCACATCGAAGCAAAGTCTCCTCAGTCACAGCTTGAAAATTCAACGACTGAGTTGCCCAAGATTCAAGATGTACAGGTAAACGGTTCGGCGGTTAGCAGTTTGGTGAGCGCTGCGAGGTATGTCATTCTGTCAACGGCTGAAGTCAACGTTGAGGGACGTGACGGACAACTGCATCCATGTAGAGCCTTGCTTGATTCGGGAAGTCAAACTTCATTCGTGTCTTCTGCGTTTTGTGAAAGGCTGCAATTACCTACTGAAAGGATTCAACTTGAGGTCACAGGGATAGGTTCCAGAGTTTCGCAGATTCATGAGAAGACAAACATACGCCTGTTTTCAAAGGTATCAGGTTATCAAACATCAACCTCATGTCTCGTCATGCCAAGCATCACCAATCATGTACCGTCCATCAAAATCAACAAGCAAGAAATCAAAATCCCTCCAAAACTCAAGTTGGCGGATCCACACTTCGATTCACCGGCAGAAGTTCAAATGCTCCTTGGAGCAGATGTGTTTTGGGACGTCATGGGAAATCAAAGAATCAATTTGGGCAAGAAAAAACCGATGCTTCAACAATCGAAGTTGGGCTGGATCGTGACAGGTGTTATATCCAACACTCAATCATCGGGTCAGACAATGACTCATCATGTGGGTATCCCAAGGCACTCCAGTTTGGAAGACAGCATCGAGCGGTTTTGGCTCTCTGAAGAATTTCCCCCGAGAACATTCATGTCGCGAGAAGAAACCGAGTGTGAAATGGACTTCGTGAAAAATGTCCAACGAGATCAAACAGGTCGATTCACGGTAACACTACCTATTCGCGAGAATTATCAAGAACTCGGTGCATCAAAGGAAATAGCAATCAAACGTTTCTTCTCAGTCGAGCGAAAACTTCAGCGAAGCCCAGAACTACGTCAAGAATACACAGACTTCATGAGCGAGTATGAGACCTTAGGTCATATGACTAAAGTAACAAACGGAACGGACCCCAATGGCGTCATCTATTATCTGCCACATCATAGCGTTACCAAGAGTTCGAGCACAACCACGAAGACCAGGGTAGTTTTCGATGCATCATGTAAAACTACAAGCAATTTGTCCCTCAACGATGTGCTCAAAACAGGTCCTACCATACAGCCCGACATTTTCTCCATCATTCTACGATTCCGAATGCATGAAATTGCAATGACCGCCGATGTGGAAAAAATGTATCGGCAGGTGAACGTCGATCCAAGTCAACGAAACATGCAGCGAATAGTCTGGCGGTCCAGTCCAAACGATCATCTGGACAGCTACGTTTTGAACACGTTGACGTACGGAACTTCTCCAGCGTCGTTTTTGTCGACACGCTGTCTGCTGCAACTTGCCAAGGAAAACCAGGATTCGTTTCCTAAAGCCTGTAAATCGATAACCCAGGAATTTTACGTCGACGATTACATCGCCGGTGGTAATAACATTGCTGAAGCGATCAAGCTGAAACGAGAAGTAGAGTCAATACTTCTGACTGCTGGATTCAAGCTGCGGAAGTGGGTTTCAAACTGCCCTCAGGTATTGGAAGAATCACCACGGGATAACGCAAATCAGTACGTGTTAACCGACAACCAAAACAATAAAACATTGGGCATTTCGTGGAACGCTCCAGATGACACTTTCCAGTACTCAATCAAGCAACCATCAGTTGATCGACCGACGAAGAGGTCAGTCCTTTCATCCATTGCGCAAATTTACGATCCAATGGGATTGATAGGACCCATAGTACTTGTTGCCAAACTCATCATGCAGCATCTTTGGCAGCTGAAGGTATCTTGGGATGAACCACTACCATGTGGAACAGCTGAAAGCTGGCGTGAGTTTCGCGATTCAATCGAGGGGGTTAACCAGTTTCGCATTACCAGAAACGTAGCTCCGCAGAATACATCTGAGAAAATTATCCTGTATGGTTTCTCAGATGCAAGCGAAAGGGCATTTGCAGCCTGCGTGTACGCGGTATCCACCAATTCATCATCAAACGTCACATCATCACATCTTCTCTGTGCTAAAAGTCGTGTAGCACCACTGAAAACCGTTTCGTTGCCAAAGTTGGAACTCAACGGTGCACTACTTCTATCAAGATTGATCGAGCGAGTCAAAGCGGCTCTTGGCAAATCAGTTTCAAGAACTTTTTGCTTCACCGACTCCACAGTTACGCTTTGCTGGATTAACACATCACCGAGTAGTTTGAAAACGTTCTGCGCAAATCGAGTCGCGGAACTACAAGAACATCAAAACAGCTGGTTTTACGTTCCATCAGCAGAGAACCCTGCGGATGTTTTGTCGCGCGGATCCACACCCTCGCGACTACAAGCAAATCCATTGTGGTGGAATGGTCCACCGTTCATTCGGTGGGGAAGAACAGGCACCGGTGCAGCCGAACTTTTTCAATTCCGATGAAGTTCGGGCAGAGATGAAGATAGCAACTCATCTAGCAATTCACGAAGAGATCGACACACGACTCTTTCAAAGGTATTCATCTTTCTCGAAACTCCGGAGAATTATAGCCTACTGCTTGAGGTTCGTCGACAATAGCAAGGGTCAAAACTTCAAACGAGGACCGTTGTCCGTTGAAGAAATCGAAAACGCCACGCGGTCGATAATCAAGGCAATCCAGGCGGAACATTTTCCCAGCGAGATAAGCTGCCTCAAACAAAATAAATGCATCAACGGAAAGAGCAAGCTTCACCAACTGCAGCCCTATCTCGACGACAACAACATTCTTCGTGTCACGGGCCGATTGGAACATTCGAAGTTGTCCGTGGATCAGAAGCATCCAATCATATTACCGCAACATCACGTAACAAACCTAATCATCAAGCACGAACACGAACGCTTGTTGCACTGTGGCGCACAACAGTTGCTGAGTACCTTACGTTTGATATTTTGGCCATTGTCTGCCAGAAGACATATCAGGAAAGTGATTCACGGTTGCATGAAATGTCGCAAGGTCAAGCCAAAGCCAGCCGAGCATCTGATGGGTCAATTGCCACGGTCACGAGTGACACCTTTAACCAGACCATTTGAGATTTGTGGTGTCGACTATGCGGGGCCAATACAGATTCGTGAAAGTAGAAGAAGAGGTCGCGTCCACCAGTCCAAAGCTTACATTGCAATTTTCGTGTGTTTCGCCACCAAGGCAGTCCACATCGAGTTAGTCACGGACTTGACTTCCGAGAGCTTCGTTGCAGCAATACGAAGATTCACAGCAAGACGAGGGATTTGCCGCGAAATCCATTCAGACAACGCAACCACTTTCGTTGGAGCAGAGCGTCAGCTCCGCGAATTCGAAGATTTTTTATCAAAAACTGACTCAGAAATCAAGTCAAGCTTAGCGCAACAGCACATCGTGTGGAAACACATTCCTCCCCGGTCTCCTCATCAAGGAGGCTTGTGGGAAGCAGCTGTGAAGTCTTGCAAAAAAACATTTTTATACTGTCACTCAAGGGTTAATTCTTACATACGAAGAATGCCACACGCTCCTAGTGCAGATCGAAGCGTGTCTAAATTGTCGACCATTGTGCCCAGCGTCTAACGATGTTTCTGATTTTACAGTCCTGACACCGTCCCACTTCTTGATTGGAGACGTGCTAGTTCAACCAGTCGAGCCTCCGTTTGACAAGGTTACCAACAAGACGCTGCGGTCCAGATGGATCCATTTGCAGTCTGTACGAGATCACTTCTGGCGTAGGTGGCAGCGAGAGTACCTCGCCGAGCTCCAAACTCGAGCAAAATGGACTTCAACGTCTGCCAACCTTCAGGTCGGGGATTTCGTCGCCATCATGGACGAAAACCAGCCACCTTTGCATTGGCTCATGGGAAGAGTCGTGGAAGTCCACCCCGGAGCCGATGGCATCGTACGCGTCGCTTCTGTCCGAACCAAGAACGGAATCTTTAAACGAGCTGTCCGGAAGTTGTGCCCCCTTCCGGCTGATGGCTAACCGCGTTTTGAAACGATGTTTCAAGGGGGCCGGGATGTTCGCGCCAACGTACGTTCGCGCCAACTTGTTCACACCAATCATACTACTGTGCGCGAATTAGTTTCGCGAAAGACAATATTGACAGATGAAACGAAGTTGTTGGACGTCCCGCCAAAATGAAGAGGCATAATGAAATTTCTTGTAAATACGTACCGTGTTTGGTAAAGTAAAACGTAGTGAAGTAGCGAGGCAACCGTTTCAATCGAAAACCCCAACAAACCAGCGCACATCGATCATAACACCACCCGAACAGAACAACATCATGAACAATTGCAACACCAACACCGATCAATAGCAGAAATATCACATGAAGCGCAACAGCGACATCAACATCGACCAACTTATGCCCAGTTAACGAAAACATATGGAGAGCTCCCTAAAAAATCGACGTCAACGGATTCAACACAGAATCAGGACTGGACTACGCCACCTCAGACAAAAAAATTCGAAACAATGATCCACGCATCTAATAAAGAAAACACAAAACAACAATGGAACGAGACGAAGAAGGAAATAAACCTAGAACAACTGCAAGGAGCTCTGAAAAGTGTCCGCACCCTAAGTAGTGGTACAATGATTTTGGAGAGTCACAACGAAAAACAAAAACAAACGCTACACAAAGTTCTGGATAAGGCTCCTGATCTCAACTACAGCGACATCCAAAACTCCGATCCTATGGTAATAGTAACAGGATTACAGACGGGATACAGCGAAACAGACATTATAACTACTATCATAGAGGAAAACCCCGATTTAACTGAACGATATGGAGAAGACAGCTTACAGAAAAGTTTGAAGGTGATAGCGCGGAAAAAATGTCGAAACCCCAAGAAAGAAAATGTGATTTTCCAAGTGGCGATTCCAGAACTATTCAAAACACTAGTGAAACGAGAATTCCTCATCTTCGAGTTGACAAAGATGTATGTGAGGGAGCACGTGAATGTGGTCATCTGCTTCAAGTGCTCAATATTTGGTCACGTGGCCAAGTAGGTACCTACTGTTCATCGCCCCCCTGTTGTCATCAATGTGGAGGTCGACACGATGGCAAGGACTGCGCTTCGGAGAAAGTTGAATGCCCCAACTGCAAAAGAAGAGGAATTTCGCAAAGGCAGCACTCAGCCAGGGACAGCAACTGCCCTGCCTTTAGAAGGAAGCTACAACTAGCAACTCAAAACACCAACCACGGTGAATCTAGCGACCCCCGTGGTCCTGTTACCGGTGCATAGCAGAATAAGTATAACCCGGAGCAAAAACTTGTTGGTTTAGAACCGATAACAATGGTTTTTTGGAACATCCACGGATGGAGTAATTTATCTCAATTAAACCCCGAGCAAATCACCGAATTAACGTCAAATTCAATCATATGTCTGAGTGAAACCTTTAAATGTTCAAATATAGATAAAAAATCCGTTCCTGCATTTTTAAATGGATATCATCTGCTTTCTGAAGCTGCTGTGAAGGAGAAAGAAATGGGGAGGGGTAGTGGCGGCCTGGCCGTCCTAATAGACAAAAACTGCTTATACACCAACTGTGATAACGCGTTTGAATGCTACACATTAGAATCATGCTCGCTATGGCTAATCTTCCGCTTCAGAAGCAAATACAATTCACTTTTTTATATTGTAGGCGTCATTTATCTCAAGCCTAGCTCAAATTTTAAGTACTGTTTGGAAATGCTTGGTGATACTGTTTTTGAATTGCAGGCAAGGTTCCCGGAGGACACTGTAATCATAGGTGGAGACTTTAACTGCAGGATTGGGGAAGCGAATGGAGTGGAAGAGGATGTGGTTTCTGGATGCGAGGGCGTGGACTCAGAGAGATCGTCTTCCGATCGGATCCTCAACACGGAGGGCTCCGTGCTTGTGGGTGTCATGGAGGATAACGGTTTTGTCGTTCTGAATGGAAGAACAAAGGGTGATACGCCGGCACAGGTTACCCCAGTAGCAAGCAATATTCACCTAATATGTTCCAAATATTGCCGGAATATTACAATGTTGGCTAAATATTACGTATATTGGATCAATATTTGTCTTATATTTGCAAACAAATATTCATTTCTGGATGTACATCAAATATCTTTACAATATATGGAAACTAATGAGCAATTCACAATGTGCATTAAATATTCGTCTCATATGTGGAAACAAATGTGCATTTTCAAATGTGCATTGAATATTCGTCTGATATTTGGAAACAAATGTGCATTTCTAAATGTGAATTGAACATTCAGCTGATATATGGAAATAGGCCATCAGTTCATAATATGCAATGGACATTAATATGTCATTTGCGAAAAGAAATGTACAACTTCCAATGCTCATTAAATGTTTGTCTCAAGTCGTACGGAAAAAAAATGGAGTTTTGAACCAACAACTAACAGACATTCATCATGTGCAAAAATATTTGTGTCGAGATTTTGTGTTTAATGTACCTAATCCTATTTTTCATGTTGACTACTGAACAAAGCTGATGATAATTATTGTCTCCAGGCCAAGGTCATTTAATGTACCATCGCGTGCAAAAAAATCTAGTACAGAGAGTGAAGTGGAGTGTACCGATTTCGGCCGGCTGTCACAGTGACATCAAGCCAAAATCAGTACACTCCGCTTCACTCTCTGTACTAGATTTTTTTGCACGCGATGGTACCTACCTACATGACTGCCATCCATAGTTGCCAGCTAACTTTGGTAGACGAGCTGAGGAAAATAAATGTAAATCTATGTATATTGTACCAATTTGAATCCCATCTAGAAAATATGTTTATTAGGGCGAAAATAGAATTTAATTTAATTTATGGTAGTTAAGATAGAGATTTGAAATCCGCGCGGGAAATGTAGCCAACGTCAAATCGCAAATTACCAAATCATGCTGTTGTAAGTATAATCCAGATCAACGGGTGATGAGACATGGAGTCGGCGTAAATCAAAATTACCGAGCTATATCCTAACATTTCCAGTCAAGTAAAGCTGAGAATGGGCTGAAGTGCTGATTTTACGTGCAAAAACGTTTGCGTTTAGTTGCGTATTCGCTGCTAGGTTGGCGGAGCTGGCTGTCAAGAGAGCGTCAGTGAGAATTATGTCAATTTTTGGCAGTGTTTCGCGGCTTTTTGCTTCCAGTGGGAAACGGTCTTGTGGTCTGGTCTTTTACTCTTCTGAAGCAGAAACTTCCAGAGTGCAGAGACGCTATTTCTTAATTAGTTCGATTAATTTTTGTCACAGGTAACTTGGTAAGTCGAATACATTTATTATTACACATTGCATTTAATGGTTATGTGTTGTGTTCTGCTATTCATGCCCCCTCACCCTCAGGGCGGGATTAGGGGGCGACTTTTATGAAGTGATACTCATTATTAGATGTTTCATTTTTATGTACTGGTCGCCTGCAGCTGCCCTATTAAATTGGATTTATTCTGTTCCTAAAGTCTGCTTATTTATATAGGTTACGGATGCAAATTCCCAATCAGTATGCCCAAAACAAGAAATGCAGCTCACTGCAAAAAATAAGTAAATAAGTAATAAACAAGTAAGTCGCGGTTGGTGCCATCAGAAAGATAAAATGGGTGCTAAGTCAACAGTTTATTTTTCGCATCATTCTCCTGGCGGTAAGTTTTCTGCATTCGTATTTACAAACCTCATTATGAATAAAATACTGTATATTATGTTTCAGAACGCAGAAGAATGAAGGCTGTAATGCAATTTCTGTTTTGAAATTATATTTTTTGTTGCATTTTTTACTTCATTTATTTTGTTACTATTTTTTACAGTTCTAATAAAAAATATGAATATATTTCATGCAATATAATTGAAATATCCTTGTCAAATATTTATGAATATTCATTTTGAATATCCAGCTTTGAACCTGTTTCAAACAATTATTAATATTTGATTTAAATATCCACCAGATGTAATGCAACTAATATGGTATAGATATTTAAATTGAATATTTATAAATATTCACTTCGAATATTCCCCCTATATAAATAAATCTGTCGTTTTAATATCATATGAATATTTTTGTCGAATATGTCTCTAATATTTCTTTGCTACTGGGGTACGTATGTGAGTGCGGGGGGTGGCTCGGTCATCGACTTGATCTGGATCGATGTGAAGAGTCTTTCTTGTGTGGAATCTCTTGAGGTGGTGGATTTTGTGGTTTCTGATCACTGTGCCTGTCGGTTGGTAATCAGTGTAGTGTGTCCCTTGAAACAACATCTAACTGTAAATAGTCTTGAGCGCGATACTATGAACAAAAAAATTAACGACTTTTCAAGTGACAAACAGCGGTCATTCACCAATATCATGTCCTATTCATATAGGGTAAATGTGGACGACCACAGGGGAGACGCCTTGTATGCGAACTTTCTGTCGGCAGTTCACGAAACTTTTCAATTTTTGGGTATTTGTAGGAACGTTAGGGTGATCAAAAATTCTTCAATCCCGAAAAATAAGTGGTACAACAAAGAATGTAGGGACAAACATAAACAAGTGAAGGAGTGCTACAAAGAATGTAAAAGGAGAAATTTTGACGGAATATCACGCACAGCATACTTGGAGGAAAGAAAAGCATATAAAAAGCTAATAAATGCTAGAAAAAAACATTTTAGAAAACAGCTAGTTGGCGACCTCAACATAAAACAAAATCCACAAAAATTCTGGCAGGCGTATAGGCTCTCCATAGGGTCACACAGGAGGCAGTCTCATACTGAGATCCCTTTCGATAACCTCGCTAAGTTTTACAAGAGTTTTTACTGTCTTGATGGCATATTGAAAGCAGAACTTGAATTCGTAGACGTCAGGCATCCTTACTTGGACCAGGAAATATCAAGAGGGGAGTTGTTCAGGGCTATCTCACAATGTAAGAGTGGAAAAGCGGCAGGGATCGATAAATTAACTAACGAGGTATTTAAGACACTCCCATTAGATTGGTTTAACTACCTCCTCAAGCTCTTCAACAACATACTCGATAACGAACAGGTCCCGCATGACTGGGGAAATATAAGACTTGTCCATCTGTATAAAAAAGGAGATCCTAATCAGATCACGAATTACAGAGGTATCTCACTTCCGAGGGGTTAATCACTCATGCAATAGTTGGGACACCTGTTCATGCAATACTATGCAATACTTATGCAATACTTGTGCAATACTATGCAATATCGTGCAATACTTATGCAATACTATGCAATACCTGTGCAATACTATGCAATACCTGTGCAATACTTTGCAATACCTGTGCAATACTTTGCAATACCTGTGCAATACTATGCAATACCTGTGCAATACTCATGCAATACTCATGCAATACCAGAACATAATGCGCATGCTCGGATGTAATCGTACCGTATGCCTGGCGGCGAACATGGACGAAATACCGTTTTGAGAAAAGTACCACCTCGCTCTCGAAAGCTCTAGCTCGAAAGCTACTAGCAGTAGTTTCTCTCGGAAAATAGTGGATGAAAATCGGGAATATCGGTTACGATTCAGGTAAATCACAGTCAAGTTTAAAGTAATTATTGTCAAGTAGGTACCTACCTAGCTGACTACTCTTATTATCAACCCTAGCATAATGACATCGGAGCAGAACACGGACGATTCTCTCGTCCAAACCCATAAAACAATGGATAAAAGGAGCACGAGTACCGCGTAACTCATTTTACAAGAAGTGGAAAACAATTGTCTGTGGGGCACAATATACACGATGAAATTGGAGTGAATTTGCCCATATCGCAGAAAAGATCGCAGCAGTAGAAAGTGCCTCAAAAATACCTGACCGTCCCATATTTTCTTTTAAGTCTCCTCCTTCGACCTTCTCGAATGCCACCACATCATCTTATATTTACTCCTTCATCGGAGTCGTCTACCATTACTTCGGTAGGTACATTCGTACCTCGATTCGTACGCAACCAATTTTTGTAGCTTCAGTGCGAGAGCTAGTCAAATAATATTGCCTATTGCTTATTTCCAGTTGCTAGTTGCTGCATGGTTGCTGATTGCTTCAGTGGTAGAGCCGCCCAATAGGGTAGAAAACTGTTTTTTTTGTCTATAGGGCCTATTCAGTAACAAAATCTTTTAAATTAATGGACCACTAAAAAATGTGCCAATCATAAAACCGCATTTTCAATGTTTCTATGGAAATATCGAGTTAGCGATATAATTTTAAAGGATTGGATTTAAGCAATAGGTCATTTTAATGTATGCAATACTTATGCAATACTTATGCAATACTATGCAATACTTATGCAATACTATGCAATACTTATGCAATACTATGCAGTACTTATGCAATACTATGCAATACTTATGCAATGCAATACTATGCAATACTTATGCAATACTATGCAATACTTATGCAATACCATGCAATACTAATGCAGTATTGCATATGTGGGACACCAAAATTCGAAGTGGTTAACCCCTCGCTCACTTCTTAACAATGTCACAAAAATTTTCACATCCATAATAAACAACCGACTATTGGCCTACGCTGAAAGCTCTGGAATCTTGCCTGAGGGACAAAATGGCTTTAGAAGGAATAGATCATGCGCGGATAATATTTTTGTAATGAACGCTGTAATAAACAATCATCTAAGGTTACCTAACCGCAGGATTTATTCACTCTTTGTTGATTTTAAGAAAGCTTTCGATACGGTAAACCACAGTCTTCTTTGGCACAGGCTTTTCACATTGGGAATTAGTTCTAAGCTGATAAGGATAATTAAAAGTCTTTACGACAGGGCGCGAGTTTTTTTGGATGCTGGGGGTGACTCTGAAGGTATACGCGTCACAAAGGGTGTCTTGCAGGGAGACTGCCTGAGTCCAACGCTGTTTCTGCTGTTCACAAGCAATATCGCGCGGTTTTTCCTGGAAGAAGGTGCTAGGGGAGTGTCTCTGGACGGCAGTTGGGACATACACATGCTTGGATATGCGGACGACTTGTAGTACAAGCGGTAGGCAAAACAATCCTGCATTTTATAAAGAAATCAAACCACTTTGCACAGTGACTCTTAGAACCATTTCGAGCGATTTGACCCGCAGCACCCGATAATTTGTCCCTTAGGGGGGCCATGGGGGCCCTCCAAATTTTCAAGATGCAAGAACTTTCACAAAACGATCATTGAGTATCGTCATGTGTGTCATAAAATGAGCTTATGGGTCTATTAAAAATGTTCTCAGCAATTATCTTTGTGTCCGTTCCATTCTTCACACTTAAAAAAAAAAATCTTCAGCAGCGGTCAAAAAAACTGTTTTCATTTTTTAATCTACGCAAGGAAACGATGAATTCATATGTTTTGTTCAGTTCCCAAACAAATCGCATTCCGTAAGCCCAATTATCAAGACAAAATTTTCATAATGGTATTTTCCAAAGAAGTGGTGTCCTCTTCAGTACACCTTTTTCAACAGCATTTTTTTCAATGTTCCCATTGGATAACAGTGTTAATTTTTATAGGTATGAGAAGCTTGAAGTCTTTTCCTGTTAATTTGGATGCAACAAGGCTTCTAAACCCGCAAGGGAACCCTAAAAAAAATTCTTTCTGCTCGGCCGTCAAATTTTTGGCATGTTGATTTTGTAGTAGGGGAGAAGTGGACAATAATTCAATTTACGCACAACGACTCTGTATCCCGTTGTACTGCGGGAAAACTTGGCACAGGAGTAGCTTGTACCAAAGCAAGTGATTTGGCCCGCAGTACCAACATTTTTTACCCAGGGTACTCTGCATCGTGACCATTCTTCAGAACATGACCCACAATGCAACTTTTTCTGTTATAAGAGCTGATGCGTCGATGGTCATTTCTGTGCAATATTTATTGGCAAAATCGAGAGCTGTAGTCTGAATTAGATGAAAAATTTATTCAGTAGCGTAATTGTCATATTCTTGTTATGATGTTCAACAGAATTCAAGAAATTGATGGAGTATTGCTTCTGCGCTGTGCCCAGCCTTCAATAATAAAAGCGCGCAAAATACTTGAGTTCGAGTCACTCAAGATTTATTTCTATAACACGGTTCTATAAACATCTCCACCCTTGTCTCCACCAGTACTTCCTATAACCTCTTCAGAATTCTTCCTCCACTTTTGAAACTTTTCTGGTCTCCGATGTAGCCATACTGAGACCAAATACAAAGATGTTCAGAAGTTTGTATGAGCAAAAAAAAAATACGTACGTGAGTTTCAGCTCATTGCAGTCCACCTATACTTCTGCAATATGCATCCAGACCGCCGGCGACCAGTTCACAATTCCTTTTGAGCCCCAAGAAGACAGCGAAGAAAATCTATGATAGCATCAGTTTGGCCCCAGATATGTCCAACCCGATAAAAATTTTACTGTATGCCTCAGGCAAGGTATCAGAAGTCGGTGTTATGGCATGCAGCAACCGCTTCGTCCATGTCGCAAAGAGATTTTTTTGCGCCGTGTGCAATAATTATCGACTTGCAATAAGATATGCCCCCCCACGACATACCTGATTTCTAATTTTTGTTGTCAAATCAAGTCTTCTACCATGTATTTCTGTTATAACCTTCAACATAATTCAAGAAATAATGACGTGTTGCTTCTGCGCCGTGCCCAGCGTGGGCCTTGAGTAGTAAAAATGAACAAGGTACTTAAGTACTCTAGGTCCATCAACATGATTGAGCAATTTTGAAAATAAACTTGTAACATCTCCCCGGCTAGATGTATTTCTCAACCTCTTCAGAATTCCTTCACCTCTTCCGAAACTTTCTCAGATGCCGCCATACTGAAATCAAATACAGGGATGTTTATATTATGATAATAATAAGTACCCCATTGGAATGACAATAATAGCGCCTCTGTTTTTAGTAAGGCTCTGAAAAAAACCTAGGAGTGGCGAAGAACCCACCTTTTGTTGCAGCATTCTCCTTCGCATATTTTGCATTGGAGCGTACATAGAAGTCCGGCTTTTCAACAAGTACACATTATTGTTTTGCAGTCAGTCTCACATTTGCAGCTGTTGAAATTTAAAAGTTCTCATAGGTTAACAACAAAAAAAAGACGTACTTGTGTAGCTCACTTCAGTCCCCTTACACTTCAGCAATCAGTGTCCAGACTGGTGACCAGCTCTCATCGATTTTCTTCCAGCCCCAAGAGGACGGCGAAAGAACGTCCACGAGAGAGTCAGCTTCAGAGTCAGAGAGCAGAGTCAACACACGAAATGCGGAAGTCGCTTTCTCCATGCTCTTCCAGGTCTTCCATGCATTTGGACGAGAAGAATGAGGTGGTATCGCAACCAGAGAACGCGTGAAAGCCTCTGAGAGCAAAAGATTTCTCTTCGCCCAAACCTTCTGCAATCCGATGGATAGCAATGAATCTTTTGTACAGTCCGCTACCGAGTAGTGCCCACAGTTTTGGAAGTTCTTGAGAGCGAAGAGACAAGAAAAACGATATACCCAATACCACAACTTCCGTAGCGACAGTGAGGAAAACAATACTGTTTCCTCCGTGAGACACCAATCCCTGATGTGCAAGATTATGCGACCATCTGCCATGTCTCCTATGGTGACTTCAACGAATGAAGTTGACGCATCAGCAGAGGAAAAAATTGTTCCCTGCATATTTGTGACAACTGGTGCCCAATATGAATAACAGAGAGCATTCGATCCTAACAAATCGAAGAGCTACGCTTTGTTCTTCGAATTTAAGGAAGTCGCCCCAGTTACGAGTAACTACTCCCATTCAACACTTCATTGATTTCTTGAATTCTGTTAAACATTATAACAAGAATATGACAATTACGCTACTGAATAAATTTTTCATTTATTTCAGACCAGAGCTCTCGATTTTGCCAATAAATATTGCACAGAAATGACCATCAAGTCGACGCATCAGCTCTTATAACAGAAACAGTTGCATTATGGGTCATGTTTTGAAGAATGGTCACGATGCAGAGTACCCTGGGTAAGAAATGTTGGTGCTGCGGGCCAAATCACTCGCTTTGGTACAAGCTACTCCTGTGCCAAGTTTCCCCGCAGTACAACGGAATACAGAGTCGTTGTGCGTAAATATATTTGCCGCTAGAATGAAACCGCCGCCGCCGCCCGCGCGACCGAAATTGAATTTTGGTCCACTTCTCCCCTACTACAAAATCAACATGCCAAAAATTTCATGGCCGAGCAAAAAAAAAATTTTTTAGGGCTCCCTTGCGCGTCCAGAAGCCTTGTTGCATCCAAATTACGAAGAAAAAACTTCAAGCTTCTCATAACTGTGAAAATTAAGACTGTTATCCAGTGGGAGCATTGAAAAAAATGCTGTTGAAAAAGGTGTACTGAAGAGGACACCACTTCTTTGGAAAATACCATTATAAAAATTTTGTCTTGATAATTGGGCTTACGGAATGCGATTTGTTTGAGAACTAAACAAAACATATGAATTTATGGTTTCCTTGCGTAGATTGAAAAATAAAAACAGTTTTTTTGACCTCTGCTAAAGAAATTTTTTTTTAAGTGTGAAAAATGGAACGGACACAACGATAATTGCTGAGAACATTTTTAATAGACCCATAAGCCCATTTTATGACACACATGACGTTACTCAATGATCGTTTTGTGAAAGTTCTTGCATCTTGAAAATTTGGAGGGCCCCCATGGCCCCCCTAAGGGACGAATTTTCGGGTGCTGCGGGTCAAATCGCTCGAAATGGTTCCAAGAGTCACTGTGCAAAGTGGTTTGATTTCTTTATTAAATGCAGGATTGTTATGAAATAAGCTCCGTACCGCCTGTACTATTGGTAACATTCTCGGACTCGGCGTGCGCTGTCCAGAAAAATTTGGTAATACTGAGCTTGTACTGCAAAACGATGCACCTTGAGCTGAACACTGAAAAGACTAAAATCCTGATATTCAGACGTAGCGCAAAAATGAAACCAGAGAAATTTTACTACGAGGGCGCAGTGATCGAAAGCACTACACTTACTTGGGGGTTACTTTCTCGTTTAACGGACACTTCAGGGAACAGGCTAGGTCAGTGACCAGTAAGGTCAACATCACGGGCGGCGTCTTGAGAACCATTATAAGCAGAAACAGTATCTCCAGTCTTGAGAACATAAAAAAAATGTATCATAACACCATCACCTCGACTGTCTCATATTGCTCTTCAACGTGGGGACTAAGACACGAAGCGGACCTCGAGAGTATACAAATGAACTTTTTCAAAAAACTGTTCTATCTGAAACCTAACACGGCCGGTTATATTGTTCGGATCGAAATGGAAATAACCAATGTGATCTATTTTGTAGTGAAACAGGCTTTGCAGTACTTAATCAGAGTGAGTAAAATGTCAGATGTCAGACTGCCATCTAGAGCTTACAAGCGATACCTACAACTTCACAATGGCAATGTCGACAAAAAGTACAACTGGCTCTCCCAACTTCTTGATACTTTGTCAAAGTGGAATATCAGAGTAGATCCGAACAATATATCCGCGCTCGAGGGAAATATCAGTGGTGTTCTGGAAAAAATCGAGATACAACTTAGGTTCTCCGACTGGAACTGTGTTTTGTTGTCCGTAAACAACGACCAATATAAGTTCCTCAATCACATGAACAAAAAATTCGTCTTTTACGCACTGGATACTCCTCTTCACCTCAAGAGATTCTACTTTCAGCTGAGAACAACTTACAGCGCGGTCATGAAACTGTACATAAAGGGTGTATCGTACTCGATCGATACAGGGATATTGTGTGGCATATGTAACCTGAGGAAGAGCGAAACCCTGGCTCACATACTTTTTGAGTGTCCCATGTATCGCGAGTTCAGACGGAAGGAACTTTTCGCGAATCAGGACCTCCATGACGTGCTCACATGCACGGAGACAGGCACCATCTCAAGATTATTTGGTTTTCTTTCAAACTCTCTGAGGCTACGTTCATTCATCCTGAGTGAGTGGTGAGTGTGTGAACGCGCTCTCCAATCCTGCAGGGGGAACGTCTATGACAGGGAACAATACATTGCCTTGCACCTAACACTAATTTTATTGTCATGTTCATCATGCGTTGTTGTTGTTATTACATTGTCGTTTTCGTTTATATTGTTTATTTTCACATTGCTATAAAATGTATATTTTCGAAGCAATAAACTCTTATCTATCTATCTATCTATCTATCTGAAATAATTATATCGATTACTTGTCCAAAGCAAGGTAAACCATTGTCATCAAAGCTACATACACTTCTGGCCAAAATTAGCGGGTCAAGAAATTTTTTTTTTTTTTCACATAGTAGGTTGATTCTTTGGGAATACAACCGTGATAGAAATTGCCATTGATAATTCAGTTTTGACTTTATACTGAGTGACACAAAAATGCGGTGATTTTCAATCAAAACTCTTAGCCCCTAACTTTTTGTGTTAGCAACAACAGCAACTGACATTTGATAGTCCACTGTAGCCTTATGTTTACTTGATATTTTCTTTTTTACTTTGCGTTATTATCTCTATTAATAAAGGAGATATGCAATATTTTAGAAGAACATGCTTTTTTTGAAAAGTCAAAATTTTTAAAAAGGATAAGGAACGGTTTCCAGAGGAACAGATACCAACAAGAGTAATTCCGATAATTCCGATTGTCAAAGAAGTTATTCACCAAGATGCCTTGCACCCTATTTTTCACTGTGGCGTCGGCTAGCGGCTCAGTGGCGCGATGGGTCGTGGGTTTCATGAAAGGGTTATAAAGGAAAAATACATGAACTACTTCTTCTGATCAATCACTAGCTAGGTGAAATTTAGATGAAGAATACGTGTCAGGCGCCAATCCGTTATTTTATTGGTAGCCAGCTAGTAGTTTTGAATAAACAGAAATAACGGATAATTTCTAATTACTATGATCTATTGAGAATGAATTCAAATAATTTAGGCAGAGAGACTTGATTCGTTTAGTATGGATTTATTAAAAGGATGATGTTGATTTGACTAAATGCATGTTTCACAGACGATAAGTAATTGACTATTTGGAACTGTACACCGGTTCAGATTAATTTGAATTGAAAACTATAATAAAAAAATTATGAAAGATAAATTGTGAAATAAAACTACGGAGTCGATTCCCATGCGTGAATCCACACCATTGTAGATTTACTACAGCATGGCCGGTTTCCAGCGGAACGGCGCTAACGATTTAAAGAAAAGGAACGGGACACGTTGACTAACCTTGAGCTCAAGTTCAGGCGCATCTAAACCGCGAAAATCATTTGATGGAAATATACTGTAGGGCGACCTCAAAAGCGGGACAAACACAATACGAATCTCACTCAATAATGATGGACGTTATAGGTTGGGCCGGTGCAGCACCCTGTAGTCTACGAAGTCTGGACTTTTGTGGATTTCAAAACTGCCGCGTACTGTCGTGAACTGGGCAGCGTACTGTTGTGTACTGGGCAGCGTACTGTTGTGTGATCTGGTTTGTTTGGCGGCGTGTGAAGCTAATCAGCGAGCCTACAATATAAATTTGCTAAGTATGACTTCTTCCCTTATTTGTTTGAGCCTACCCTGTGATGTTGTGCGGGCTCAAAAGTCGATGAGGACATATAAGCGGCGGCGTATGGTTTTCTCCATTTTGTCTTTCAGCGGCGTGATTTTCTAAAAAAACTAACATGACGTCGGCGTCTTTGAATGATTCAATAAACTCACCAGGGGTCCGATTAAACAATTCTTAAGGTGAGTATTCTCTACTCGTATGTACCCACTTGGTAATACATTATAAATTTCAACAATCGTCCTCGTATGTAATTTAGGTGTTGCTCGCCCAACGCCTCGACTTCACTGCTCTTTTTTTACTATTTCTTTCTTATCTTACCGGCTCTTTTTAAACTCCGCCACAAAAAGCCTGTCCAAACCCCGTCGCACAGAAATTCAAAACGCTACAGCCTAGACAGCTTTCAGCCAGCCAGAAGCCCGGATCTTAATCCAATAGAGCATCTTTGGGATCAGCTAGGTAGACGCATCAGGAGTGCACCTCAGCCGCTGGTGAATCTGGAGCAACTGTCACAACTGCTTATTCAAGAATGGCATGACATTCCCCAGCAAGGCCTACAAAACCTAATCAGTAGTATGCCACGAAGAGTAGAAGCATGCAGGAGATCAAGGGGAGGAAACACACGTTACTGAACTACGATTCGTTGATCACATCAATTAATTTAATTTATCATTATTAATTTGTTCATTATCCAATTGCTTACTGTTTTCTTTATTTTCAGAAGTAGATGGTCCCCGTCTTACTTTTGTTAGGAACTTTATTTGGTGATTTTTCAATGCAAAAATGTTAACCGGTCAATAAAAAACATGTTTTTGGTGAATAACTTCTTTGACAATTGGAATTATCGGAATTATTCTTGTTGGTATCTGTTTCTCTGGGAACCGTTTCTTATCCTTTTTTAAATTTTTGACTTTTCAAAAAAAGCATGTTCTTCTAAAATATTGCATACCTATCTCCTTTATTAATGGAGATAATGACGCAAAGTAAAATAGAAAATGTCAAGTGAACATAAGGCTACAGTGGACTATCAAATGTCAGTTGCTGTTGTTGCTAACACAAAAAGTTAGGGGCTAAGAGTTTTGATTGAAAATCACCGCATTTTTGTGTCACCCAGTATAAAGTCAAAACTGAATTATCAATGGCAATTTCTATCACGGTTGTATTCCCAAAGAATCAACCTACTATTGAAAAAAATTCTGCCAAATCAGACAAATGGTTCAGAAAAAAATCAACATCAAACTTGAGGCAAAAATTTCTTGACCCGCTAATTTTGGCCAGAAGTGTAGTAACAAAATTGATTGTTTTCTGTACGAGACACCTTGAATATCTACAGAGGATACAGAAAAACATTTTGAAAATTCAAATCCTTTGAGGTTTCCAGGCAGTTCATAGGATTTTTTTACAAAAGGAGTTGCCTTTCCATGTTTAAGCTCACTATCCAAAATTTTGTTATTCAGGAATGTAGAAGCCAAGCTAATTTGATGTTTCGATTGTTTCATAGCTGAACTGGTTGGAAGATTTACTCTTGATTTATTGACATTTGCAAAAGTTCTGACTCTTCAAAAATTCTGGGATAATGGGTTGAAACATGAAACTTGAAAGTTAGATTTTTTCTTGTTAGTCTTTGAAACAGTTCATTAATCATGTTTGGCTACGACAGCTGATGGAATTTGGGAACTTTGTTATTGGGGGGACCTTTGCAGTTACAATAAGGTGTATTATTTTCCTCAGGGTAAGGTAGAGTTTCCAAACAATATTTCCTCCTGGGATGAAATTTCCAACAAATGTTGGCAAATACCTTGCGAGGAATAATGACTCTGATGCTGATTACCTCAATTTGTTGTTATTTAAGTCGTCCATTGACAATTTTGATGGCATATTTTGACATTTAATTATACACTTGACACACAAAATCTCGCACAAAATTCTGCTATTCAGAGTTTCAATCGAAAATAAATTTGAAGCTCTAATGAAATGTTTCGAAATGAAGATCAAGTCATAACTCGGTTATGACATTGACGGTTGTTGTTGTCTGTTCCAGCATTGCCGTGTCCTTCTTGAGATTGAGTTTTAAAACAAGTCGCAAAAGTGCGATCCCTCACAATTTGTATACCTACTATAATTGGGTCTTCAGTTGTGAAAAAAAAAATTAGTAGGTAGGTAGGTACATTATTATTGTATTCATGTTTTATTGGATCGCAAAATTTCTTCAAATGTACATTTTGCGTTTATTTGTTATCACAGATAAACTAATACAAACATTGAAACTTTAACCTTTGGAAACAGCACCACCTACCGCACCACCAATCAGACCTATGAGGGGGAGGAGAAGAGGAAGAAAACGCTTTTCTAGCGAATCATCATCGCGTTGTTGGATGGAAACTTCATTGGCGTCCACTCTCGCAACTGCCTCTGAAACAATATGTAGCTTCGTGAATATTATTTGTGAGTGACCAATGCAATATGAAGAGCTGGGACAGGCGAGGGAATAGGTACCTCCTAGCCACAGAATTGTTCCGCTTATAGCCCAAGAAAAATAGATTTTGACCTCAAAAGGAATACTGTAGTCGTGAAAATCACAGATTTTGTTTAGAATTTTGCGTTCTTTCCAAATTTTTAGGTTCCAGAAAAATCCTATCGAAGGCTTTTTTTTTGTTGCTGTCATAAATCTGAAAACTCATAATTCCGAATAATATCAAATCAAGCTCAGATTCTCATAAAACTTCAAGTATGCACAGTTGGGTATGTGAAGACTGCAAATGTTGCAGCAATTCTGAACCAAACACGATGAAAAATTTCATAGTTCTATTGGAATATTTTGATTTGTTCCGTCAAATGTATATGATATAGTAAAAGTAGTGGAAGAATCTCTGAAAACTTGGAAAAAATATGTACGTCCTGAAAATTTGATATTCTGTTCAGACTTGAATGCCCTACAACATACCCAAAATTGACAGAAATTCCTTCCGGGGTTTTGAGGTCTTGGAGAGGGGCTGATCAGTTGCAAGCAGCAGTTGCAACAAGTATTTATTACCTATAAATGAAACTTTTCTCTCAGTGTAGGAGTCACAGCGATATTCCCAAGTAAATAATGACGTGAATAAAACGATCGTCTCAATTAGGTATATCCGAACCCGTACGCGAGATACGTAACAATATATTTACAATGGAATAAAATACCTCCCTGGTTTGGTGAGGTCAATACACGATCTAATCCTACAGAAGAAAGGCAGAGAGGAAGTGGAAAAAGAACAAATTCTCACCATTATCACGTTGAACTGCGCCGCCTCCTTGGCTCTGCAAAAAAAAAATCTCTCAAGGCATTATACCGGATGTTTATGAATGTCTGTGATCGCATCGTCTTTGGAATCCGCTTTCGATCACTACAATTGACCTTTCCAATTTTATAGTCCAGTCACTTTGTTCAAAAAATAGTATCAACTTTGGAAAAAATAGTAGAGGGTTGAAATTTTGTACACATAATCCCTTGATAGTCTTAAATGACCTATAAAAAGTCCCCTAAAATCCGAGCTTAGGAACTTCGGATAATCGCCATCAAGTGTTAAATAGTCGCTTTTTCGGCGAAGAAGTCATTTTCTTACAGCAAGATTGTCCTTTTTGTACATGAATGATTGCGTATTATCATCTTGATAATGACTTCATACTATTTCCACTTTTGCGTGGGTGGCGGATCCAAGATGGCGGCCAAGAAGTAAAAACAGTTGACTGTCTTATTTCCAATAGTAGCAGACTCAAGAAACGTCGGATGATTGCATTCCACTTCTGACATAATTCATCATGAAAATACCAAGTTATACTTCGATATCTAAAGAAATCGCTGATTTATTGAAAAAAGTTGAATTGTGGAGAATTTTCAAATTTTTCAGAATATTTCAAAAACGGTCGAAGATATTTCGGAACCGTCCACAAAATCTTTGTAAGCATAAAACTACGAATATATGGGCTGGTTTAAATGTCTCCAGCTGTTTTGGTTTCTGAGGTATTTTTTTTTATATTTCACTTCCCTCAACCTGCTGAATTTGGCGTTTGCATGGGTATAGGTGATATTTATCCTGCAACTACATTCACAATCAATCAAAAACTAGTAAGAACATGATGTGCAAATAAATTTCGCATTGTGGGAATTGCTTCAGACTAGATAACGGTAATACCAAACGCGTCGAGAAAAGGAATGGAGAAAAAAATCTTCAGAAACCAAAATAGCTGAAGACATGAAAATCACCCTATATATTCGTCATTTCATGCTAACGAAGAAATTGTGAACGGTTCCGAAATATCTTCGACCGTTTTTGAAATATTCTGAAAAAACTGAAAATTTCTCGTAAGTCAACTTTTTTCAATAAATCAGTGATTTTTTGAGATATTGAAGTAAAACTTAGTATTTCCATGATAAATTATGTCATAAATAAAATGCAATCATCAGACATTTTTCAAATCTCCTACTGATGGAAGTAAGACAGTCAACTGTTTTTCCTTCTTGGCCGCCATCTTGGATCCGCCATCTAAGCAAAAGTAGAAATAGTAAATGGTGATTGTCAAGATGGTGATACGCAATCATTCAATCACAAAAAGGACCATCTTGTCATGGAGAAATGACTTCTTCGCCGAAAAAACAACTTTTTAACACTTGATGGCCATTATCCAAAGTTTTTGAGCTTGAATTCTAGGGGACTCTTAACAGGCCGTTCATGACAATCAAAGGAATGAGTGTACAAAATTTCAACTCTCCACTAATTCTTCCGAAGAAGAAAGACTGGACTATTAGGAGATAGAAAATACATGGTTTCTCGAGGTCACCTTTGACGTTTTGACGTTTATGACGTTTGGACGTTTCGTTTCTGACTTTTGCGGGAATTTTGAATCGGTTAGCTATACTGTTCCCATTATCATGTGGGAAAGTCACTAGAGCCCATTAGCCAATAAAGTTTTTTCGTAGTAAGATGCACGTGGAAGCCAATTTCACAAGAGGCTACAAATTACGAAGTTATCCAGATGGAATTATTGATTTTTTGTCAACCTACACGACGCTTCACGATGTTGGCAGAAACATCAAGCATTGTCTGGTGCAGCGTGATCCCTGCTGGTGCTGGTGCAGCCACACTTCCATCAAGTTTGGGTCTTCCGTGAACCGGTGCATGCTTATGCCGGGTGTATTCGTCTTATTCTCGCACTCGTATAGAGCGACACAACACCCTTGAACCATTTCTGTAAGTATCTAGGTACTCAGTTTTCCACTACATATAACACACTTATTGGTATGAACGAGGGTAAGAACAAGTGAAATCATGAAATCCATGCTGAAATCAAATAAATACACGACAGAGCGCTTGTCAGATTCGGAAAAATCCCCATTGTCAGAAGCGAAATGTCATATCTCAAGAAACATAGGGCGCTTTCCAATAACTGCAAAAAGACGGATACACAATGTCAAAGTGCACTTGCCAGCTCAATTCCAAACTTAGCCACGCCAATGTTTCGATTGTGTCGACATGTGGTGCTATTACTGCTATTGGAACGGTAGCTGTGTCGAATTGTGTCTTTATACGCCTTCTTGGGAAGCGCCCAATGACCTCGATTAACCATCTCTTATACGCATGACGTCACAGTGAAGAGAGACAACGGAAAATTGGAGACCTCAATTGCGCCTGTTACTGCATTATTCGGCCTGGCCCATGCCTGCCGCGATCACAGATTCTTTTCAACACTCCGTACATTACAGCGTGTCTTGACTTTGACCTTTGTAATTTTGAGAATGGGTAGACCATCAAAAATGGAGCTGACTTGACAATTTTTTTCGAAATCCGACTTCTCTATGACACCTCAGTCGCTACCTACCTTTGCAACTAGGTACTGTTCAGGGGACCAATTTTTGAGAATAAGTATACATGAAGTTGCGTATGCGCTTTGCGTACGAAAATTTACGTAGGTATACGTTTCCGTGTGCCAATTTTTGAGCAGTGTTCGCAAAACGAAAAACGTTCGAATTGGGTATTCGTGAATAAACGCATGGTAGACGCGGCAACAATGCAAAGATCGGTGCATTTTATCTATTCAAGCCACGCCAAGCCTACCGAAGTATACGTCTGAAGACTTTCCCTTGAAGACGCTTGAACATAATTCAGGAAATGAAAAACGACCACAACACAATTTTTTCCGTAGGCTTTGAATCTGTCGACGGAAAATGTCTGTGGATATCGCTTACAGGGTGCAATATTGAAAATTTTTCTTATATTTGACGCCCTATCCTATAGTAATCGATTCCGATTTTAATATATATATATATATATATATATATATATATATATATATCGCTGTACTAGAATGATAGTAAGACAACTTGAAAAACATAGTTTCGAGTAATCGCCACTTGAACATTTCATAAGAACGGAAAACACTCTTCTTCTCGAAATTCCGGAGATTTTTTTAATTTTCCAGTTGTATTTTATCGCTCCTGATAGACCTGTGAGGAATTCATTATGAAATCACATTTACTCTTTGAGAAAAAAATCAAAAAGTGAACATATCCTTGTATATCGCTAGAAATAATGGTTCTGTTCGAAGTTGTCCGTTTTTTCATGTAAGTTATCCTACTATTCGTCAGGAATTCGTAGAGTGATTTTGAATTTATCCCTCTTTTTTTCAAGTTGTCCGAGTATTGCACAGTAAGCATAGCCTGGTTCAACATATTTTTCATAGTTATCCTTAAGTATTGTATGACATGGAAAAAGCCCATCAGTTTTTGGCTGTCATCTGACAGATAAAAGTGTCACTATCAGAAATTGGAAATTCGTTTGAAAGTCCTTGAAAAACTGTATTCAGAACAGTAGATAGTGTTTCGCTAACTGTCGTGTGTCAAATATTGAAAAATGTCAAAGTTCATAACTTTGTCATTCAATTATTCAAGATTTTTCATCGAACATTGAACCGATTTTCACGATTTCTTTCACTTTTGGCAGTCTTGGCCATAGCTTTAATCAATATAGTCTGCCTCCGCATTTATCCATCGTTTTGGTTCAGTTTTACCCAATACAAACTGACCTGTGGATAACGAAATCATGGCAATGTACATTGGAGATAAGTTAAAATTATCAAGTCATTTCAAACAATTCACGGAACATTTCTGGTCAAATAGTGGGACAACTTAGAGAAAAGTAAGATATTTTACAAACGCATGAGGGTATGTTTGTGCAATAGTGAGTTAAAATGAAATATCTGAAGACTTTCATTGAATCAGTTGGTTTTTTGGTATAAGAGTGAGACATCTTTCACAGTAGAATACTGAGATAACATGAAAAACAAGGACAACTTGAAATTTCCAAATCAGATTTGTTGTAAAATTGGGACATGTTGAAATGTCTTCGTATTATACCAGAAGGCAAGATCAAATTCGATCTATTTCTCAGTAGAAGAAATATAACATTTTGAGATGTCCGAGTATTAGACCAGAACTGTTCAAAAAACAGATAATTATAACAGTGAGATATTCATTTTTCAAGTACTTCCATGATGATTCTGAGTAATTCGATTTTTTTACCAGGTAGAGAATAGCTTGGAGCTATAGATTTTGAAATAATCCGAAAATCAGAAATTTGAAGTTATCTTACTATCATTCTAGCACAGCGATATATATTATAATCGTAACTCCTTTCACCCATCTGGGTGTCGAGGTGTCAAACACCCAGATGTGTCAGACACCCAGTGTCCGATTTTTATCCTGATTATAAATATATGCATAACACTTGATAGGTTGATCAACAAAACACAACTGCATGTGAAGAAAGAGATGAAGTTTGAAAATGATCGAAAACAGTCATTTTTCCTTTTAAAGACTCAGTAAATTTTCTTTCATTTTAGTAAATGGATTTCATTGTAGCTTCGAACTTCTACTGAACTTGACTCAACTTTTCAAAGTCAAACTTTTCAAAAAGAACTATTGCTTGATAGTTTTCCTAACTAACCTATCGGGTGAGATCCGTATATTTATAATCAGAATGGAAAGCTTGATCAATTCCTATTGTAAGATACACGGTGTCCAATTTGAGAAATTTTCTCGATGATTCGCGATAGACGACAGAGAATTCTGGTGCCTCCGAAACCTGTGAAAAAAAGTGGTTGAATTTTTGAAACTATGCTCGAGCACAAGCTCCAGAAGGAGGTATAATTCATATGTGAACATCCTGTACCATTATAAAAATTGAAGGAGCAACCGATAAAACGATCAGGGAATGACGAAGGACGAATGAATGCCTCAGACATCTGAAAGACGTTGGTTGTAAAAATATGACTCGTGTATAATTCACATTCAGATCCTTAATACAGAGTGCAAAAAATTCAATCATGGATAGATCTCGTCAAAAGGTGAAAAAAACGTTACTCGACAGTTGTCGATCTTGACAATTTCACCTCTCCCCTCTGCACCTCTCACCCTCATTTCCCCTTTCCCCTCTGCACCCCTCACCCTTTAGGGAAGGAAAAATTGTCGAGATCGACAACTGTCGAGAGCTCGTGGTTCCACCACTAGGACTACTACCAACTTTTTATGCCTCCTATTTTTTCTGAATTTGACAGGTAGATGAATATATAATTTTGACAAATTAGCCAACGCTGAATTCAGGCTGATTTGGTCGGAATGTTCCTGAGTTACAAGTTTTTGAAATCCGAAAAACGTGAACTATGAAGGGCTGTATCTTTGACGATGGACCGAACTCTGCAAAGTGGTTTATGAGTTTTTGTTAGATTTTGACTAGATCAGTTGAATTTGTTGTTCAGTTGAAGACAACTTAACATTATTATTTCCAAAAACCTGGAACTCGTTGGTGGGAAGCAAATGCAAAGTTTGAACGAAGACTGCAGACGATGAAAAGAAAAAATGAAACATCGTGACAAGTTTCGAACAGTGTCCCTGGAGCTGACAAAGATTAAAAAGAATGACAGATGTGTATGAGTGATCCTTCTTTTAGGACGCAATCGTGAAGTTATTCCGTGCTGTATCCTATTACCCGCCTGACTCGGCACCATGATCGCCACATACCTCCAGCAATGCTGTTTGTTTCATTGATAACAATGAAAACAATAATACCTAACCTTACTTCATCATAAAAGCGTATACGCAAAGTGACTTGCACCAGTCCAGGTCCGCTCGCAGCAAAACGTATGGGAACGTCCGCATCGAAGCGCATACGTGAGGAAACGATGGCTCAAAAATTGGAATTTACAGAAATCGCAAACTTGCGAACGTTTCTTAAAGTTGCGGAGAGTAGAAAATTGGCCCCCAGGGGGCCAATTTTTGAAAATATACGTAGAGTTACGTATACGCAAATTTGCGTACGAAGATTTACGTATACGTTTCCGTTTGCCAATTTTTGAGCAGTGTTCGCAAAACGAAAAACGTTCGAATTGGGTCTTCGTAAATAAACGCATGGTAGACGCGACAACGTTGCAAATATCGGTGCATTTTATCTACTCAAGCCACGCCAAGCCTACCAAAGCTTTCAAACGTCAGTTTCTGATGTTCGTGTTTTCATTCAGATTAATAAATTTCCATAACCTCCATATTTAACAACAAAGAATACGTCTAGAGACTTCCCCTTGAACATAATTCAGGAAATGAAAAACGATTACAACATAATTTTTTTCGTAGGCTTTGAATCTGTCGACGAAAAATATCTGTGGATATCACTTACAGGGTGCAACATAGAAAATTTTTCTTACATTCGACGCCCTATTCTGATATGGTAATTGATTCCGATTTTTATCCTGATTATAAATATGCATCACACTTGATAGGTTAATCGACAAAACACAAATGCATGTGAAAAAAGTGATGAAGTTTTAAAATGATCGGAAAGTTTTTTTTTGTTTTAAAGTAACTAAGTAAATTTTCTATCATTTTAGTAGGTACTTAAATTGATTTCACTATAGTTTGAAACTTTTACTGAACCTAACTTGACTTTACAAAATCAAACTTTTGTAAAAGAAATACAGGTGTCCGTTTTTCGAGGCTAAGCATGGGTATCTCGCTTATCTTGAGAGATACAGAGTCGGTTGAATTAGGAAAAAGTTGCGCATTTTCATGACGATCAATGCTTCAAAATTAAATTTGACGTATCGATTTTAGTTTTTGAGATATCGTAAAAAACCAGGAATTTGAATTTTGGTTTTCATTTTTTATTCAAAAAACGGTTGAAGGTGGCTTTTTTCAATCTAGACATTGTCAGGGCACTTTTTTAAGGGGAATTCAAACCTGCCAAAATCTTTATCCTAGCTTTCAAAGCAACCGAGATACGACATTCAACTTTTTTCTCCAATGAGCGCCATAATGGATTTTGATATTTTTTAATACGGTATTCTTTTCTGGTTACAACGATGTGCCACATGTCACTGTTGAATAAATGTTCAACATTTACTTTTTTTTATTGTCGGTGCTGATTTGGTTTTCAAAGCACTCTTAATCAAAAAATGTTTTTGCTCAAAAGTATGAATTCAACAGTGGCATGTGACACATCGTTAAAACCAGAGAAAAATATTGTATTTAAAAATGTCAAAATCCAATATGGCGCCTATGAGAGAAAAAACAGTTGAATGTCATATCTCGGTTGTTTTGAAAGCTAGAATGAAGATTTTGGCAACATTGAATTTCCTCTGGAAAAGTGCCTCCACAATGTCTTAGTTAGAAAAGGCTATCTTCAACCGTTTTTCAAATAAAAAACTAAAAAAAAATTACAAATTTCAGTTTTTTCTCGATTTCTCGAAAACTAAAACTGACAAGTCAAATATCTTTTTAGATAATTGATTGTGATGAAAATTCGCAACTTTTTTCTAATTCAACCGACTCTGTATCTCTAAAGATAAGCGAGATACCCATGCTTAGCCTCGAAAAACGGACACCCTGTATTGCTTGGTAGTTTTCCTAACTAACCTATCGAGTGGGATATATGATATACGTATATATTTATAATCAGGATGGAAAGCTGAATCAATTCCTATAATTACATACACGTGTCTAATTTGAGAAAAATTCTCAATGACTCGCGATAGACGACAGAAAATTTTAGTGCCTTCGAAACCTGCGAAAAAAAAAGTGGTCTTAAATTTTTGAAACTATGTTTGAGCGGAAGCCTCCAATTTATACGTGAAGACCCTGTACCATCATAAAAATTGGAAAAGTAGCCAATAAAACCAGTCAACGCTAAATTTAGGCTAATTTTGTCGAAATGTTCCTGAGTTACAAATTTTTGAATTCCAAAAAAAATTAACTATAAAGGGCTGCATCTTTGACAATAGGCCGAACTCTACAAAGCGGTTTATGAGTTTTCGTAATATTTTGACAAGATCTATCTACTCACAGTTGAACTTGTTGTTCAGTTGAAGACAACTGAACATTATTACCTATTTCCAAAAACCTGGATCTCGTTAGTGAGGAGCAAATGCAAAGCTTCACTGCAGACTGCAGACGATGAAAAGAAAAAAATTAAACATCATCGTGACAAGTTTTAAACAGTGTCCCTGAAGCTGATGATTAAAAAGAATGACAGAAGAGTGAGTAATTCTTTATTTAGGACGCATTCGTGAAGTTATTCCGTGCTGTATCTCATAAGCCACCTGACTCGGCACCATGATCGCCACATACCTTCAGCAATGCTGTTTGTTTTATTGATAACAATGAAAACATTACTACCTAACCTCACTTCATCATGAAAGCGTATACGCAAAGTGACTTGCGCCAGTCCAGGTCCGCTCGCAGCAAAACGTATGAAAACGTGCGCATCGATGCGCATACGTAAAGAAACGATGGCTCAAAAATTGGAATTTACAGAAATCGCAAACTTGCGAACGTTTTTTAAAGTTGCGAAGAGTAGAAAATTGGCCCCCAGTGCGATACGAGAGTAGATAATAGCTATTTACGATACGAGTGTTGAAAGTGACAGGTATTATTTTGTGAGCGGGGACGCTTGCGAAACGAGCATCAGCGAGTAGAGCAACCCCTCGAACAAAATAAGACACTTTTAACGCGTGTATCGTACAGAATTTTATCTACAATGGTCTTTGGAATGTTTGGTCAATGTCAGAATTCATTGAAAATATGACAAGAACGCGCAGAATCATCATTTTTTTACGTCGCCCATGACGACGTGCTGAAAGTGACGGGTATTATTTAACGCTTGTAGGTAATAGTGTATTATTGGGGAGTGCATAAAAAACGGCCACCGCTGTAGCATCGTTGTTCCGTATCCGATCTTGAAAAATTAAGAGCCGGTTCAAATGGGATAATGTCTCCTGTGATTCGACAGAAAAAAATATTTTCTCTAAATAATTAAATCATAATGCTTCTGAGCACTGACTTTGTCAACACTGACTGAGTCAACTTTTGTTTTTCAAATAGCAAACATATTTTCTTGATCCCTTTCTCATTTCTTACGCTCATATCTGAATATAATGATGCATTAATATCACACTTTTTGTTATCAAACACGAAGAAACAAATTAGGCAGCGAAATGAACTGCTCAACAATTGAAGTGGTCCACTCGAACATTTTGCCCGATTTCAAATAGAAATATCTCAAAAAAAAATTGACCAATTCTCAAAAGTGCAGTGTTTTTGGATAGCTTATTCTTTTCACTATAAAGTGCTACAATAGACCAAAAAATTTATGACATAATGCATGATATACAAGGCGACAACAGAAGGAGTTTCAAAATGTTTCATTTTAAAGCAAGTCCCACTTTTGCCAAAAAAATTGCCGAATCTTTCTGATTACATTTTTATGAAAAGCACATCCATGGCTCGAAACAGTTTTTCGAATTCTCGCGGTGATGTAAAAAAAAACAACTTTTTGTTTTTGTAGTGGTAACTTTTTTGTTTGTCAACCGATTTTCACAATTTGGAGCTTATGTCGAAGCGAAGACCTCAGGTAAGAGAAATCCATCAACATAATTGGATTAACACATGATTTCAAGAAGGCGGGTTGCATCAAATGTGACCTGAGCATGAAATAAGGCCGGAATCCAATTTGGGGGAATTTTTCAAGAAGGATCAACTTGTCGTTGAAGAAACCACTCATTACGAACATTTCAAGATCACTCTCGCTTATTTGGGGCAATTATTAACGACGGAAAACCCAAATAAGGACTGCATGTTTTCACGGGCGGACCGATGCTCTTGCCTACCTAAAAATACACGTAACCTATGTTACGAGAATCACTGATCGAGTTCCCTTCAGGATTTTGACAGTCAACAGACCCAAGTATCATTAACTTGACTTCCTATTAAATTTTCACCAATTCCGACGTCGGAGTGAGTACAAATTTTGGTCGGATGGCGACCAATCTTTGAAAGTCACGAGGCGACGTTGGAACAACGTTGCCTTCACGTCGGCAACCCGACGTCCCCCATGCAACTAAAACCGACGTTGGCACGACGTAGGTAAATACAACGTAGGCACTTCCAACGTCGGGTGGACGTTGGGATTATCAACGTTGGACACGGTGGGTATTTTCATACCTAATGCGACCAAATCAGTCTGTAGTTATATTCGGACAAGCTTGTCAACGTCGGCTGACGTCGGCATACCCAACGTTGGGATCCGCAACGTCGGCTGGACGTTGGCGTATCCAACGTTGGATTCGGTGTATATTTTTGTACCTAATGCGACCAGTCTAGTCTGGTGTAACCGTCGTCCAGATTTCGGTCGCAGGGCCGGCGCTAGGCATGAATCGGCGAAGCCCCTGATTCAGGCGGCCAATTCCAGGGGTGGCAAATTGTGGAGGCAAAATGTTTTAAAATTTCATTTTTTTTTCACTTCAAGAAGCCGTGGCGCCGCCCCTGTGTTAGATTCCAGGCGTAATTTGAGAGGTTCGAAAATTAACTGACACGCGGAAACGTCATGCACCAGTTTTCAAATTTTATTGTTGGGATTGCACCCGGTAGGTATAGGACATAGGTATATAGACTTGACCATTGTTAGATCACGTCCGATGAAAGCGGAAAAATTGAGCTTCGGTTCAGACGGCAAGATACCTAGCGCCGGCCCGGCCCTGGGCGAAAACGACCGAGACCGCGGCAACAATGGACCTTATTAACCGCTACGCTGGGTGGCCTTGGACTTGTGCACGGCGTTTTGGTGCGATTGTATATACGCCGACTACAGGTCGGATTAGGTCGGCATTGGTACAATAAATCAAACCAGAAGTCAGAATTGGTCGGAATTGGTCTAGAAATTTATACTCGTATGAAACTTAGTCGGATTTAGTCAGTATAGGTAGAAAGAGCCGACGCGGCTATTTTTTTTTCCAATATCAAAACAACAAGAAGAGGCCATGTTGAAGAAATGCCAACGAAAAATCTTTGAAATTATTGAATTCACCATTTTTGAAATCGAGAAACGAAATTATGGTGGCTATTGAATAATTGAGTACATATACATACTTCTTTGGTCTTCTTTTCTTTTGGAAAACGGTATTTTAATCAAGGAATGTTTTATTATAAAATTCAAATATTTTGAGAACAGCCAAATTTTTGGTGGGCGATGAGTGTTTTCGACTTAAAACATACTTGTTCATCAGTAAAATTTTCTTCGCATCAAGTTTTCATATCAACCAATCACAAAATTTCATTATTGAAGTGCGAATGCTCTGTTGTCTGTTATATCTTATACGGCAACATATTATACTGCGTTAGGTAGTTTTGGTCTGAATCTGACTAATGGTTGTAATAGGGAAACTTTACCGTCCTATATTTGGAGCTATATTTCTTCAGTACAAAACAGGTTAAATAAAGTCCACCTAATGCGACTAGCATAAGTCGGATTAGGTACACGACAGGCGACTTTGGCTACACGTAGGTAAGATGGTCGGATTTGGTCGAGTTTTGGTCGGCAATCACAACGTCGCGGATGCCAACGTCGTACCGACCCGCATTTCGTTGACCAAATGGGTGCTAATGTGGGTCGCCTCAACGTCGCGCGGACGTCGGCTGCCGACCTCAGGTCGCGAATCGCAACGCTGGCCCGACGTCGGATTGCTACTTGGGGAGGGTCGACAGAAACAGTCAAAAGTAACAATAAGTACGTATGTTTCCAGGTAAGCAAAGGTATCAGCTCTCCTTTGAAAACAAGCAGTCCTAATTTGGGTTTTCCGTCGTTAATTGTGGCCCCATATAAGCGAGACTGATCTCAAAATATTCGCAATGAGTGGTTCTTTCAATGACAAGTTGATTCTTGTTGAAAAATTTCTCCAAATCGGATCTCGGCCTTATTTCATGCTTAGGTCACATTTGATGCAACCCTCCTTTTCAAAATAATGTGTAAATTCAATTTTGTTGATCGATTCCTCTTGACTGAGGTCTTCGCTTCAACATAAGCAGCAAATTGTGAGAATCGGTTAACAAACAAGAAAGTTACCACTACAAAAAGAAAAAGTTGTTCCATTTCATCACCCTGTAACCAAAGAAGATAGGCGGGAGTTTTGAAAACCGTTCCGAGCCGTGGATGTGCACTTCTCAAAAATGTAATCAGAAAAACTCGGAGATTTTTCTGGCAAAACTGGGACGTGCCTTGAAATGTAACATTTTGACAATCTTTCCGTTGTCGCCCTGTACATCATGCATTATGTATTCAATTGTTTGATCTATTGTTGCATTTTATAGTGGAAAGAATGTGCTATCCAAAAACACTGCACTTTTCAGAATCAGTCAATTTTTTTCCGAGATATTCGTGTTTGAAATCGGGCAAAATTTTCGAGTGGACCACATCAATTGTTGAGCAGTTTATTTACACATCACAGTAGCATCAGAACACCTACGATATGCACACAATCCGGTAGGCTGGGTGCAGAATGATGTTCAACAGCACAACAGCACAGAGTAGATCAGACGTTTTGTATTCCAAAACGTAAATTTCAAAATATTTGATAGGTTTAAAAGAAGCTGGCGCATCTCTGAAACGTTTTCATTATTTATTTTCAGCTTGCTATTTTGTATCTTTTCAAGTAGGTATGTATGTCCCGGACTCAGAGAAAGACGTCCGAGGTAGGGTTGTACCGAATAGTGATAGGAAAAGTCGGAGAAGTAGTTTTCCTTCACTTACTCCATAATCTGTTGATTGCTAGAAAATAGAAAGGATTTGACAATATTCGAGTTATTTTTTCACTATCAAAGAATGATTTTTCTTCGGTTTATGATTACTGATAAGTGCTTTGAAAATAAAGCCTTATAGTTTCATTTATGACTTTTTTGTGGTGAATATCATGAATCTTAATAATCATTTCACTCAAAAATTGAATAAATTTGACAGATGAATATTAAGAAGTGTATGTTTTTGTTTGATAAATGAAGTTTTGTATTTCATTACACAATTTTGAAAATCAGTATAAATATTCGGCCAAACCGAATATTCGGCCGAAGTAGCCGAATGGGCCGAATACCGAATATTCAATTCAATTCAATTCAATTTTATTGTATAAAAAGATCTTATCTTTATTACAAAGTAAATATATAGATATATACGATAATGAACAATCACAGACAAACAAAGTAAATTAAGAAAAAAAAAAAAAACAGACGATAGAGTGGTATTTGGCAGGATTCACTACATGTACAAGTACAACATAACTAGAAGTTTACTCTATGCATATCAAGGACATTTTGGCAGAGACGTTGACAACAATGACAGCTATCTACTCATTATGGATGAAGGACCTCAACAGAAGAATATTCATGATTGTGCGAGTAATTTTGTTCAGTTCTCCAATGGATCCAGCCTTCAAAATATCAATGACATCGTCGACACTCCGTGACGTTCCAAGAAACTCCACCCTGACACCCTCATAAATGGGGCATTCAAAAAGCATGTGTTGCAAAGATTCAGCCTTCTGCAGGTTGCATGAAGTGCATAGTTCCTCGGTGTTAATTTTATGCGTGGTTCCCCTATAGGTCAGTCTCAGATAGGTTTTATGGCAAGTTCTTAGCTGGGCAATTATTCTGGTAGTGCTCAATGGTAGTGTAAGTGTAAGGTACATCGGGATCTCATCACCGTACTCAAGTTTTGGTGTTATGTCTGAGTACGACGTATGCGCTAAACGGTTCAAGTCCTGATTAAAGAGAGACCTTTGAAACGATTCAAGTAATTGATGTGTGTTGAGACAAGTGTTCTGTAAACCGTTTACCACATCGTACCATACACCACCATGTGAGCACATGTCAAAGTATTCTTTCAGCTGCAAGACCCAGTTATACCTTTTATCACCTTTGTCACTCAATGCAATCAGACGCTTGTAGCATTTCCTAGGAAGGCGAGTGTCGTCCATTTTCAGGAGTTTGTTCAACCAGGATATGGCTGCTTTGAATATGACGTATCTCAGATTCTTTGAAGATGTCTCAAGCCTTATTATGTAGTCTGGTGTGTTCCTAGCAAGATAAAGCAGTCGCTTGAAGAAGTCAACTTGAACTCGTTCGAGGGTCTCACCGTACTGTAAACCCCACACGCCAATCCCATAGGACAGCATGGATAGGACTATAGATTCATAGAGTTTAATTCTAGATTCCCATGAGTTCATTTTTGAGCGATACATCAGAGCGGTGCAGGCACCAATGGCTTGTTTGCATTTCAAGACAGTTTTTCGAGACATTTGAAGGAAAAGAGAGGACGAAACAAATTCCACACCAAGATAAGTATAGGAGCTCACTATTTCCAGTTGCTCATTATCAATGAAGAACCTATAGTTACTAGAATTATTATGATGAAAACCACCCCTGGCAAAGATCATTATTTTGGTTTTGTTTATATTGATAGACAGCTTGTTTTCTTGGGAGTATCTATGTAAGGTCATCAATTTCCGGTTCATGTCAGTCCGAGAGTTACTTATCAGGACAAGATCATCAGCGTACAGGAGCATCTGTAAGCTATTTCTGCTATCAATGCTGATACCTTCCAGGCCACTGGCTGTGAAGTATTCCTCGATGTCAGCAATAAAAATGCTAAACAAAAGAGCACTCAGAGATTCACCCTGTAGTACTCCCTTAGTGATGTTGAACTGTCTAGTGTGCTCATTTCTTGACCTGACGCACATCGTGGCACTGTCATAAAGATTCTTTACAAGTCTAATGATCCTCGAGCTAATTCCAGCCCTATAAAGTTTGTGCCACAGCAGGTCGTGGTTAACACTGTCAAAAGCGCGCTGGAAGTCGACAAATGCAACAAACACTCTGCGTCCTGCAACCCGTAGGTGGATTTGTATGACTGAGGTCAAAGTGAAAATGTTATCAGTACATCCACGTCCAGGCCTAAAGCCAGATTGGCATTCAGGTAGCACATGGTTGTTCTCGGTAAACTCGGTTAGTCTGTTCAGTAAGATTGAGGTAAAGAGCTTAGCAGTACAGTTAATTAGTGCTATTCCCCTATAATTCGTAGGATCGTCTTTTGGCCCCTTTTTTTCCGAGATATTCGTGTTTGAAATCGGGCAAAATTTTCGAGTGGACCACATCAATTGTTGAGCAGTTTATTTACACATCACAGTAGCATCAGAACACCTACGATATGCACACAATCCGGTAGGCTGGGTGCAGAATGATGTTCAACAGCACAACAGCACAGAGTAGATCAGACGTTTTGTATTCCAAAACGTAAATTTCAAAATATTTGATAGGTTTAAAAGAAGCTGGCGCATCTCTGAAACGTTTTCATTATTTATTTTCAGCTTGCTATTTTGTATCTTTTCAAGTAGGTATGTATGTCCCGGACTCAGAGAAAGACGTCCGAGGTAGGGTTGTACCGAATAGTGATAGGAAAAGTCGGAGAAGTAGTTTTCCTTCACTTACTTCATAATCTGTTGATTGCTAGAAAATAGAAAGGATTTGACAATATTCGAGTTATTTTTTCACTATCAAAGAATGATTTTTCTTCGGTTTATGATTACTGATAAGTGCTTTGAAAATAAAGCCTTATAGTTTCATTTATGACTTTTTTGTGGTGAATATCATGAATCTTAATAATCATTTCACTCAAAAATTGAATAAATTTGACAGATGAATATTAAGAAGTGTATGTTTTTGTTTGATAAATGAAGTTTTGTATTTCATTACACAATTTTGAAAATCAGTATAAATATTCGGCCAAACCGAATATTCGGCCGAAGTAGCCGAATGGGCCGAATACCGAATATAAACCGAATATTCGGTGCAACCCTACCGAGGATGTCTAAATAATTTTTCATTTTCACAATACATACAAAAGAAAATATAAAATAGTAAGTAAAATTGGAGAATAAACAAGTCTTAGAGACGGACAGCTTCTTTTTTAATTTGGAAACATCTTGACATCTACATTTTGAAAAAACAAACGCCTGACTTACTCTGTGCTTTTAAACATCATTTTGCACCCAGCCTACCGGTTTGTGTGCATATCGTGAGTATTCTAATAATGCTACTGACTGTGATGCGTAAAAAAATTTCGCATTTGATTTTTTTTCTTCGTGTTTGATAACAAAAAGTATAATATTGATGCATCGTTAGATTCAGATAAGCGCAAGGAACAAAATGTGAAAATATGGTTGCTATTCGAAAAACAGAAGTAGACTGTCAGTGCTCATCATGATGAAAAGATATTTTTTATTTTTCACCAGGAAAGAAATAAATGTGAAAAATTTGCAACTGAATGAGCAATGAAAAAAATTGAATTAAAATGGATCATCTAGACAAACATGCGAATAGAATGGAAATTAAAAAAAGTTGCCAGTTGGGAAACAGAGTAAGTGAGTGGTAGAGTGGCAAATAATTCAATTTTTTCATAAATAACGACACCAGATAGGTACCTAGCTGTGTTAATTTTTAATGCAACATCATTTAGTCAACAACGAAGCCGACTTTTGGTTTTTGCCGCATCGATAAGGAACTGAATTTAATTCATCAAAACATCGCAAGCTTACGAAATAAAAAGAATAGACTGGACATAAAAGAATAGCATTTCTTAATAGCATTGGTTTTCCTGAGATTTGCTTTGTGAGCGAACACTGGTTGAGTGAGGGTGAAATTCGTGCCTTCCGGCTTCCAAACTACAATCTCGTCAGTTATTATTCTCGGAGCTAGCACAAGGGCGGGGGCGTGGCTATTTACGCGGCTGTGGACGTTCCAGTGGTTAGCCAATCGGCTGGGATTCCCGCAGTGGAGAAAGACTTGGAGTTTTGTTGCTACAAATTAACTCTCAATAACACTAATTATATGTTTATCTGTATCTACCGCTCACCATCCGGCAACTTTGGCACATTTGTAGAAACTTTAATTAACCTTCTAGACAGACTAAGCAAAAAGAGCCAGTTTCTAATTATTTGTGGTGATTTCAATGTCAATTTTCTGCACAACCCAGCCAACAGGCTCATGACGAGTGACGTCCAAAAGACGGACGAATTTGGTTATATTTGAACCATACGTGTTTGAGACGAGTGAATGACGTGTTTTTAGACCAAAATTATGTATAATAGCAAACCTAATTTTGTAAGTTTTTCTGTTTTTTTTTCTAGTACAAATCGGGTTTCATGTAGTTTTATGTAGTTAGTATAATACACATGGTGAATTTTTAAAATTATTATTCCCATTTGCTGACGTACTTCAAACGTCATTTATTTGGACTCTGAATGACGTCAATAAGTTGACGTCTTTAAGACGTACTCAATTGGTCGAGGCTAGTTGGATAATTTATAGCCGGTAATTTTAGACATACAACATATGTCTATCGAAGTACAAAGCTAATGATAAGAGAAAGTGTACAAATGATTGTTCTATTTTCTGTGTATCCCTTTTTTAAATTCGTTAAGTGCATATATTTAATTTTTAATTAATTCATCAAATATTTAATTTTATAATTCATACACACTATCTTACACCCAGCTCAACCATTAGTAATTAGAAATGGAGGGAGGAAGAATTATTAACACCCACCCCTACCTTTAAAAATTAAAAGGTAGAGGAAATGTATTATTTTAAGAATAAAGTTAATTCGAATTACGCGCCTCATTTGCTCACTAACAACGATTTGCTACGAAGCGCTATGGCGCGAGTGGGTCGGAGATGTTCGCGAGACAACAGTCGGCGATTGGTGGGTTGGTTCGGGTTCGGCGCGTACAGCACAGCACCGCGGAAGCTGAGCTGTGTTGATCAAAGAATATAAACGTATAGACGAGCAAGAAGCGACACTCGACGGAGTGGGGGGAAGCCGTTTTTCAGTGCGCAGGTTTACCCGTTACGTCTCCCGTATGATCATATGACCTCCGACGACTGCGTAGTGTGTGGATGTTGACGTTCAAACTTTGGTGCAAATGTGGTTCAAGCAAGTTAAAAGTGAAAATGCCCGGTGAAAATAAAAAACGCGTGTACAGATGTGCCGTGAAATCGTGCAACAGGAGAAACGATGGAACTGTTAGTTTCTTCCGATTTCCAAAAGATATGGCATAAAGACATAAAGTTGGAATAAAGATGTAGGTATTTCGAAACTCAAAAAATATAATAACATGTATATACAGAGTGTTACACTCTTTTTTTTGTCAATATTTCAGGAGATGGTACAGCATCAAAAAATGAGTACTATTGGCGACCAAAAAAAAAAAAAAATAGGTTTTTTTGAAAAATTGATGAAAAACGAAAAAAATATTTTTTTAGACATTTGACAGAAGTCAATGTGACCAGCTTGTAGGTATGTGTCAACTTACTTCATGCACCAAATTTGGTCAAAATCCAGTTATTAAATTTGGAATTATAACGCAAAAACCATTTTTAAAACTCAACTTTGAAAGCCTTTATCTCTGTTATATAATGCATTTCCGATATACATTTTTTTCGAGAGTCTACCTTTTTATGCTCTACCATCTCCTAAAATATTGCCAAAAAAAATGTAAGACCCTGTATAGCTATATAGACACTACAATGTAAAATATGTGCACCATCGCTGATGTGCATTTATACCTATATTATATTTTTATAATTTTATATTAAAAGAAATGCTAAGTGCACAACGTTTTCTTTTGCATAATGATTGCCATTTTCGACAAATCGGCTCACGGTTAATACTCATTTGACCTGCGAGTCCTACGACATGCCGTTGTCGCTACTTGTAGGTAGCTGGGTGTTGAGTTTGAATTGCCGCGCTTTTAGGCGCACTGCCAAAATGGCGACGTGTTACACGAATAACAATAGAACTGTCAAGAGTGTCGCTTCTTGCTCGTCTATACGTTTATATTCTTTGGTGTTGATGGTTGATGTTGAAATTATTGTTGATGTTGTTCATTTCATGGTGTCGTGGCGGAAACGGTGTGTTAGCGAGGTTTTTAATTGCTGTTTGCAGTATTGCAGTTTTATCTGTGATTGCATTGCACATCCATGCATTGCACTCTTATTGTTCTTGCGGTGCTTGGTGAAAAAAGGGAACGTGACGCTGATTTTGAAGGTGAGTTTTAATTACAATCGTTTTAGTTTTATCTCATGCTGGTTGTTGGCTTCTCCCCATCTTAGATATCGATGATGGATGACCTGATTTACGTTGGCGTGGAGTTCGAGAATAACGACGGAATTTCTCTTGCACGATCATCATGGCTTACCCCATTGAAAAAAGAAATTTTTTGGCCTCCTAAACAGACTTATCCCAAGTTTACGAAATTATTGCAAAATTGTGAAGATCCTTCAAACGATGGTACTTGGAAGCTGCTCAAATTTAAGAAAGTACTTTTCAAAACAGGTTTGTTGCTAAGTTTTCTTTTTGGCTCTTATTTCACACTTCAACAAAAAAGCTATACATAGCAAGGGTGTGAAGGAACTGAAGAACTAGAAAGGGCACATCGAGTTCGAAGTTTGAGGAGCCAAAATGCCTTCATAGATAAGCTACACTTTTTCGCACTATCATGAACCGTTCCCATTCATATTCATTTACAAAGATAAAGTTGGGTACCTCCTCAGAAGATTGGTAGAGACAACAAGTGCATTTCTTTTATATCTTTGGCGAGAACCTGAATTTCTTTTTTGGTTGATACCGAATGTCTTATTCAGTGATTTTGACTTGATGTTATCATGAGAGAGAGAGCCAAACTTTGTACACTCCAGACCGAGCTCTAGACTGACAAGATCATTAACCGCCTTTATAGTAGAATTTAATTGTTCATAAAATATTTTTTTTATTACAAATTTTATGCACAGAAACCTATTTGTTGTATACAGTTATTGAGACTAGGAGTTTTCAGAAACTGGGAATGGTTTTATTTTTCTACATTTCCATAATCCAGGTTGGTCGTTGTTGTTGGTGTTGTCTACTGCTAGCTTTTCAAACTAGATTATATAACATTCCTAGACCTGAATTTCTAGATTTTTCATGTCATGCGAGCCCAGCTCTTAAAATCCTAGATCTAGTTCATAATAGCAGGCAGATCTCTTTATCAATTAATAGTATAATATAGTTGATTGAAGAATAATTTCACAGGCTTTTTTTATTTTATTTTACGTTCAACTTCAGAACTTGGATGAAATTTACAGAAAATTTCGATTGGACCAAGCCACCATTTTCAAGGCAAAATTGATGTAGGAAATTACAACCTTGATTGAAACTTCAAGTTCAACATACAAGGTGTTCGGGTTTGGCTATTACAAACTTTGAGGGATGATTCCCCTTCAAAAATGAAGCCGAAAGAATAAAAAACTCATGGTCTTAAAATGCTTCATTAAAAAGATACAGGGTGTTGAAGTTAACTTTTTTTAATCGTTTTTTCACCGTAACTTTTTAACCGTTGAACCGATTTTGATCAAATTTGAACCAAAGTTTAGTGAACTGAGTCTCCATCGAATAATAATACCACAATCCATCAAAGATTCCTGGGGGGCGTGGATAATAGGGGACTGTCCCCTATTTTCGCCCCTATTTTTATCTCCCCTAATTATTTTTTGAAATTGTTGATATTTTCCGATTCTACGTTCAATTTAAAAGAAAAAGTTACTCTTGCAAAATTTTGATTAAGGGCTTCGTTTTGGAGATATTTGGGATTGAATCATTGGAAAACTGCTCGAAATCACCACTTTCTCGGGCCTAAGAATTAAAATTCAAGAAAACCCATGATTCGTCAACTGGAATAAGTTTTCTGGGTGTTTTAAGTTGATAAATCACCATTTCCATTGAGAAGCATGAAGTTTTTCAGGAAAAAACAATTTGGGCCCTGGAAAGTGGCGATTTCGTGTTGTTTTCCGATTTTTCAAACCCAAATATCTGGAAAATAAAGTCTCTAATCAAAATTTTGCAAGAGTAACTTTTTCTTCTAAATTGAACGTAGAGTCCGAAAATATCAACAATTTTGAAAAATAGTTGGGGGAGAAAAAAATAGGGGCGAAAATAGGGGACAGTCTCCTATTATCTACGCCCCCAGAAATTTTTGATGAATTGTGGTATTATTGTTCGATGGAGACTCCGTTGACTAAACTTTGGATCAAATTTGATTAAAATCCGTTCAACGGTTAAGAAGTTACGGTGACTTCTTCTTCTAAAAAAAGTCAACTTCAACTATCTTATATCTTTTTATATCTTGTATCTTTTTAATGAAGCATTTTAGGACCATAAGTTTTTTGTTCTTTCGGCTTTATTTTTGAAGGGGAATCATCCCCCAAAGTTTGTAACAGCCAAACCCGAACACCCTGTATGTATATCAATTTTTTGTTGTTGTTAATAAAAGTCTAATACTAATACTACAATCGATCCCAAAAAATTTGTGCCTAGGTAGGTAGGTTGAAGTTTTTTAAACTAACCAAAATAAAATAAAAACAGCTTCTGTAAGCAAATTTTGCAGAGGTCATACAAAGTTAAATACATTATTAATCAAGTAGCACAACCGAAAAATTTATTTAATTTTTTCTTGTGGCGAAGATAACGTGAGGTAAAGTTTGGTCAACTTATTTTGTTCCCAGCCCAGAAACCTTGACTTATTTATCTGTTTTATTAATGGAATTTTCGAATCGTCAAGTTGTATGCCAAACCAAGAATAGACAGTATGTTTAGTTGAATTTTTTCAATGTGTTTTTTGCAGCTACAGACCCTACAACTACAAGCCAACAGTCGAATCATCATATTTCTTCATCAAAATCATGTGCAGGAACATCCTCACCTTCAGCCCCAAGGTCATCAGATTCAAGTAGGTATAAAACCAACAAATGAGTTTACAAATGAGCGGCACACACTTAATTCTCTTCTATGACTGAGTGGGACTTTCCTTATAAAACTAAGTAATCTAACCTAGGTAAGATTGGAAAAAGATAGGGCGAGAAACTCATGGGAGCGAGTAAGCAGTAGCAACTTTGGTTAGATTACTAAGTTTGGTAATAAAAAAAAGCGCTCAATAATATTCGACATTTTGACATTCACAACTCTACACTTTGCCACTGATGTGCGACCATGTGCGATAAAATATGAAATAGTTCTATCAACTAATGTTTTTGCTGTAAGACGATAAATACGCTTATCAAAAAAAATCTATTTCTTGGTTGCTCATAATAATTTTATTCCTATTTATTTACGTAAAAACTTGAGGCAGTATATACTTTTAGAATATCTCTGTTGTCTGAGTACAGTTGAGTGCGACATAATTTATGTAATATTCAATAATGCTGTAATACTCCAGTAGGCTAATTCTAAAAATTTCAGCTTGTCGAGACGACATGGGAACCAGACATGGCCTATTTCATAAATGACACCATATGAATTATTTGGCACTCAGCTGTACCTAAATGTTCCTGTCGGCTAATATCTATTCATTTTTAAGGTCGTACTGGTGTTATTGGAGCCTCTCAAAATAACTTCGGATCCAGCTGTAAGAATAGCCCATCTTCAAACAATTTCAGAGATACTTCTAAATCTACTCCACTAACATCTACTCCTAAATCTACATCCAATTTATTCACGCCTCAATCTACACATCCTTCTGATGAAGAGGCCACAGTTCAAAATTCAAGCCAAATTGAGAATGCTGGTGGTCAGCAAAATTGTGTTGCTGATGTTTTCGACAGACGCAACAATGACAGTGTTGTCATTTCCTATTTAGCGCAAATCAAGGCACAAAACGATCAAATTTTGAATTTTTTGAAAAATAAAAACTCTTCTGAGAAAAGAGATATTCTCCTGCCAGACAGCTTGCCTGTGGCTTTACCATTGAAAACAATCGAAGATCTTCAAACCTTAGATTCATTTATTGAGGACAAAGAGAACTGCTCACGTTTGGTAAGTGACAATAAGTCATATTTTGGTGAATTAATTCAATAATATTTATTCTTTTACAGTTGGCATATTTCTCCTCTTTTGGGGGAGAAACTGTAAGCTCTGCCACTAACATCATATTGAAGCATAGTATCTCATTGAATTTGGGCCGGAAATTAAGTTGGCTCGGCACGCGACAGAACAAAATTGCTTTTAGAAATTTCATTCTGAAGAATGTTATCGTTGGTATGAACAAGAAGGTAAACATGTTGCCAGTAGTTGTGAATAATTATTGTTCTAGATGCGGTGAAGGTTTCATTGGCAACCACAACTTGTAAAGTTGAAGAAGCCATAAAAATCTGGCTGAAGCATTCTCCTCACAGTTATCAGCTCTCCTTGGAAAAATCTACCACAACTGCAACTAATTAAATATGGAGAGAACATATAGAAAAACTTTGGTTGGAAGGCGGCAGCTGTACAGACGAGTGCAACATATTAAAGAAAAAATGCCACACACTCTTGAACCTAACATTTCCGTAAGTTCCGAACGTGAAAAGTTTGACTCAGTTTTAAAAGAAAGTGCTTGTGACAACAGTGTAGATATTAATGTGCCTATTGATATTCCCGATAATGAGTCTATTGATGTACCTGTAGATATAATAACCATACCAAAGACTGGTTCCATTGATAATTGTTCAAATATTGTTCCTGAAAAATGCTGCGGCAGTGGGTTAGTTTGCAATAATGATAACTCGTTTGTTGATGACTTGAAACATTGGGTATTTACATCACCCAATTTGACTCGATGTGATATAACAAAGTTACTACATGTACTTTGCGTACATTTTCCTACCTTGGGTTTACCAAAAGACTGTAGAACATTTCTAAAAACCCCTTCAAGAATGAACGAAACAATTCAGTTGAAAACTGGTAGTTTTTTTTACTTGGGAATTTCTCAATATTTGTTGCAATTTTTCAGTAGTCATAAATATAACGCATCAACCTTGCAATTATTGTTCAACATTGACGGAATCCCAATATATAAAAGCAGTAATTTGCAACTGTGGCCTATATTATGTCAAATTAACTATCCTGGTTGTAAACCTTTTGCTGTTGGAATTTTTTGCGGCACTTCCAAACCTGATCCTTTAGAATCATACCTAGAGAACTTTGTTAGTGAACTATCATTCTTGTTGGAAAATGGTTTTCAATACGATGGTCAGGTTTACCATTTGAAAATAAAATTTGTATGTGACGCCCCTGCCCGGGCATACATTAAGTGCATAAAAAATCATGGAGGTTATTCTTGTTGTGAAAAATGCATGGTTGTAGGGGAATATATTTGTGGACGAGTGGTTTACAAGTCTCTGAATTATGCAAAACGAAGTGATGCATCTTTTAGGTCACAAGTTGATGAAGATCACCACACTGGTAATTCTCCCTTGTTACGGCTAAATATGGATTTGATAGGAGATTTTCCGATTGATTATATGCACAATGCGTGTCTGGGTGTAATGCGTAAACTGTTAACTACTTGGCTTTCTGGTCACCCTTTAAACGTTAGATTACAAAACAGTGCAGTTGAAAGAATATCCAAAAACCTTGAATCATACAGTGTCAACATCCCAGCAGAATTCAATAGGAAGCCGCGTTCATTATCGGAGATTTCTAGGTGGAAAGCCACTGAATTTAGAACTTTCATGTTATATGTAGGCCCAATCGTATTGAAAACTGAACTTTGTACTAGTATTTATGAACATTTTCTTCTTTTTCATGTTGCAATTACCATTTTGATGTCAAATCGGAACTTATCCAATTTTGGGGAAGATCAAGCCGGAAAGCTCTTGAATGTTTTTATTGAACATAGTGAGAAAATCTACGGACCTCAATTTGTGATTTATAATGTTCATCTCTTAAGCCACTTGAGTTCAGATGTGAAAATGCACGGAGTTCTAGATAATTACTCAGCATTTCCTTTCGAAAATTACCTTAAAGAAGTGAAAAACAAAATTAAATCGACAACAAACCCATTAGCACAAATTTACAACAGAATCAGCGAATCAGACCAGATAGTTTTTTCACAAGAATTTCATTTAAGCACGTGTAGTTTTCAGTTAAAATTCCAACATCATTTGGGTCCCGTCTTACCCCCATATTCATCTTGCAATCAATATAAAATTGTAATTTTCAAAGGGATTACGTTTTCTACATTTTCCAAGTCTATCGCGAATTGTTATTGCATGGTTCAAGGTCATGTTGTTAAAATTGCAAATATAATAGATTTTTCTGGAAATATTATTATAATGGGTATGAAATTTAAATGTTACCGTTCCTTGTATAAATATCCCCTAAAATCAGAGTGTTTGAATATTTATGTTATTTCCGAGCTTTCAAATGAATTTTGTGTTTTTCCTGTAGAGGACCTTATTAAATGTTTTGTATTACCATATAAAAATGAACTTGTATCCATACCTCTTGTTCATTCGACATATTCTGTTTAATTAACATTATCACTCTACATACCTTAGAATTTTTCTATTCAAGTTTTGTTTAACCTGCTGGTTTTATTTACATTAGTTCTTAGTAAATATTATTTACTTCAAACGGAAGTGTTTATTATAGTTTAAAGTTAGATTCAATGTATTATTTATTTCTGCAATCTTTCAAATGAATTTTTGTTTTTCCATGGTTGAATTCGTTACGTATATAATAAATGAATATCTGTATTAAAGAGTATTATTTTAACCCCTAACTAATCCGTGAAGGTAACTTTATGACGTCTTTTATTCTTTCCATTGTAACGTCATCGGAACGTCGTCAGGGACGTCCAATTGTCGTCAGAAAATGACGTCATTGATATGTGACATAAGTCCGTCGTATTTTCGTCTTCAGTACGTATTATTACGACGTCTTTTCGTCCGTTAATGACGAAAAAAGTACGTCGTCAAGACGACGTTTTGTTAGCTGGGAATACACCTGATGTGACTTATCTATTAAGTATTTTTCATTCATATAAACTAACGCAACATGTGAAGGGCGTGCCAACCAGATATTCACATAGTAGCTCAGGAAGTTGCTTGCATAATATTTTTAGTAATTTGATAGATGTTGATTGTAATGTCGTGGACTCAAATTTGTCCGATCATTTCTGTCAGCGCCTCAGGTTTGGGACTGTGATGGCTCCGGTGAAGAGACGCGTTGCCCGTAGACAGAGAATTTATTCTAAGGAGAATATCGCGAGGTTTAAGAATTATTACTTGATGCTTCATGACTGGGCCTGCTTGCTGGGAAGAGAAGGGGAGTGTCCTCAGACTCTGTTCGACATATTTTTTTCGGTTTTTAATCATTATTTTCAAATGGTATTTCCAGAAGTAAGCGTCAGCGAGACGAGAAAAAGGGGGTCTCCATGGCTATCCGGCGAGCTGAGAACTATGGCTGGGAACTTACGAGATCTGCATCATCTGTGTTTGAGCAACGGACCAAACAATGAACTGTTGTTGGCTAACTACAAGAAACAAAAGTCCCATTACAATTACTTGCTATCGAAAAGAAAAAAACAGTTTTACAGTGACAGTCTCGGGTTCTCGGAACAAGTCAAAGGCAGTTTGGAGTCCGGGGACGCTCCAAGAATTGATCAGTTCCGCTTGGTCGATGGTGGGGGAAGGGCGGTCTCTGACGTTGGGGCTGTTGCTGAAATGTTTATGGATCAGTTCTCCTTGCTGAACGCCGCTGGCTGTCGGGCTCCGGGTGGGCGTGGGGTTCCATGTCATTTGTCTAATTTTTTCTTTATTCCCACAGATCCGGGAGAAGTCGGAAGCGTTATCAGCTCCTTGCCGAATCAGTGGTCTAGTGGGCTGGATGGAGTGCCTTGTGCGTTGTTGAAGAGTGTGGCTCAGGAGGTGTCAGGACCGCTTGCGGAGTTGGTCAATGCTTGCTTTTCAAGTGGATATTTTCCGAACCAACTAAAGCACGCAAAGGTCATTCCCATACACAAAAAGGGATCAAAGTTGAGCGCCGTCAACTACAGACCTGTTTCTTTGTTGTCTTCTTTTTCCAAGGTGTTCAAGGGCCTGATCTACAAAAGACTCTATAAGTTTTTGAGTGGTAGTAACCTTTTATCTGGGACTCAGTATGGATTCATAGAGGGTCGGTCAACCGAGGACGCATTATTTGAGTCACTATCATGTGTCACTGAGTCACTGGAAAGGGGAAACACCGTTGCGGGTGTGTATTTTGATTTGTCCAAAGCCTTCGATACGCTTGATCACGAGATCTTGCTTGATAAGTTATATTGTTATGGAATCAGAGGAGTCGCCCTAAGTCTGTTCAGATCATATTTGAGTGGAAGAACCCACAGAGTGTGTCTAAGGCACGTTTCTAACAATGAGATAGGATATCACTATTCCGATCCTAGAGATTCAGAACAAGACGTTCCACAGGGTGCGAGGTTGGGACCACTCTTGTTCAACATTTATGTTAACGATCTCCCTCAAGCCCTCTCAATTCCGTCAATCTATCAGTTTGCTGATGATACATCTTGCATAGTGTCGGGTTTGGACGCGGGGACTGCGGCGGCTTCGGGCTCGGGCGCTGTTCGCGAGATGAACTCTTGGTGTAGTGAAAACTCCTTACTTCTAAACAGTGACAAAACCATTGTATTGCAGTTTAATCAGTCCTCGGTTGTCGGTGGTGAGAGTCTATACATAAAGATGAATTCAAGGTCTATACCTGTAGTAGCGGACACCAAGTTTTTAGGGATTAGGATTGACTCTCAACTAAGATTTGAGCCACATATCAGGCAAGTCATTTCAAGATTGAACAGCGCATGCTACGCTATTAACAATATTAGAGACGCTGTCGACATCCACGCGCTCAGAACCTACTACTTTGCCCATGTTGAAAGTGTTCTGTCCTACGGGTTGATCTTTTGGGGATCTGCACCGGTTGTACTCATGAGGTATGCATTCATCACTCAAAAGCGCATAATAAGATCAATGCTAAAAGTCAATTATAGAGAGCCCAGTAGACCATTGTTCAGTGCACTGCGGATCATGCCCTTGGCCACCCTCTACATCTACAGGTTATGTATGTTTGTCAGAAAAAACATGTCTTCTTTTTCCAAAAATAAGGACATGTACAACGGTTGCGGCGTCCTGACGCGTCACGCGCACTCACTCAGAATTCCGGCCCACTCGACGGCGTTTTTTGAGCGTAGCGCAAGATACAGGATGATAAAGGCCTATGGCGCTCTCCCGGAGTCAATTAGGTCCATTGGCAGCTTGACGGCCTTCAGGCGTGGGTTGAAGGATTACCTTCAGGACAGGCTATTCTATGACTTGCGCGAATTTATTCAGTAGTGGTCGGGCCATATGCTGTTGTCAATTGTTGTACATATGTATATTTTGTATTCATATTTATTTCTTTGTTTGCTGTTATTTTTTGTGTGTATTTATCCATTTAATTGTAAGACTGACGTGCCACATATACCTGAGTTTGTATCTTATTGGCAAAAATATATACTTACTTACTTACTTACTTACTTAGCTATCTTTCTCTGTCTCTCTAATAATATGATCGGTTCGGTTTAGGACTGAAGTTAAGTGGATAGGGTAACGTTGATAGATAAAAATATGCAACTTACATCAAGATGCCGAGGTAGACCGATAGTAGTGGACACGAGGAGGAAGAATGCAAATATGAAGAATAATTTCATTTTTGCGGCTTGAAATTTGCGGTAGGTACAGAACTTGTGTGACTTTTGATGTGTTGTTGCCAACTTTGAATGTACAGTAGGCCTTTACGGAGAGGAGGTTTCCTTTTATTCGTTTTTGAGACCGAACGAACAATAGGTGGACGCAAGTGAATAGAAACCCACCTAGGTACCTACTTAATAATTTACAGTCGATTGTTTAAGTTCCGGTAGTTAAGTACCTACCTTTTGGATGTTACAGACAATAGGGGAAGAGAGGCGAATATCGACAGGCGGTCAAATATCGACCACACCACTGTGGCCCACCCTGTAAGTTTTTTGGAATCATGACAAGTTCAGGAGTGTTCATGATAAAGTATTGCGGACTTTTCCGCAACTTTTGTACCGTATGTTCATTAAAAACTTCAATAAAGGGAGGCTGTGACGCAGGCCATTCGATCCGAAAACGGCCAGGTTATCATCGGTCCACGGCCTCCCATTATTGAATTTTTTAATGAACATACTGTAGTTGCGGAAAAGTCTCCTGGCGCGATGTACCAAGGATTATTGATAGTAACTTTGTGTGGTAGGCCTAGTTCCATGATCTAACCATGTTCTTTATCATCAATGAATTGTTTTTTGCTTCTGTTGTCGGCCAATATCGATCATGATGGTCGATATTGTACAAATGGAGTTTTATACATCATTTTAGATGCCTTGCAAAAAATATCGGCAAAGAACGAATCGTGCCTTGTGTGGTGCGAAGATGACCTGATGAGATTCTTGAGAGTAGGTACTTACACAAGAATTATTTTTAATTTTCTCTGTTATTCTCCTAGGTTTCTATCATGGGCGCCGTTCTTGGTAAATGTTAGGAATTTGGAGGCAAAATCATAATAAAACTAGATTTTTTTTCAAAAAGAGATGTTTCGACTTGTATTTTTGCGCTTTTGCTAAGCATCCAGACTACAAAATGGCAAAGAAAACGTGCGATCGATATTATCCGACCTGGTGGTCGATTTTGCCTCACTATTCGATATTACCCGCTGAAATATTTACTTTGCTTTCGAATTTTTTCCGCAAAAATGTTTCTACTTAGTGAGTGACTATTCAAAGTTTTGGGTAGTTGAATGATTGGGGAATATGGTACAAAACGTACAGCCTTGACAGTGCACATGGCGACTGGTTTTGACTTTTTTGCCTTAAGTGGTCGATATTCACCTGCTCTCCCCCATAATACATATTCCATTGTTACGACTTTGGTCTATAGCACGTTCAAAGTGTTATTCCCGAGGGGTCAACCACCGCTTGAAAATTTGTACACGGACTGTGAAAGACTGTTATGACTGTGATGACTGTCGGGACTGTGAACTTGACTGTGATGACTGTTGAGACTGTGCGCTTGACTGTGATGACTGTCGACATGACTGTGAAGACTGTGGTGACTGTGGGTGAGACTGTAGAGACTGTGGGTGGGACTGTAGAGACTGTGAGTGGGACTGTAGAGACTGTGAGTGGGACTGTAGAGACTGTAGGCAAGACTGTTGAGACTGTGGGCAAGACTGTAGAGATTGTATGTACGATTGTAACATGTAATGGAAACTGTGCTTATAGGACCGTGGTGAATACTATAAGCGAAGCGACAGTGATGACTACGAGCGTTGTGTACTAGTGTAAAGTGTTGTAATTTTTTTCAATATCTCGAAAACAACATGATTACTCGCTAGCCGGCTATTGATTTTCAAGAATAAATTTCAAATCTGACTTGCAATCGATGAAAAATCAAAATTATGTCAAGATTGAACGACGATTTGTATAGCTTTCCCCGGTTCTGAACCTGAAATAGATCCATGGAAACCACAAAAAAAACGATTGAATAAACTAGACCCCACTTTCGGTCAAGATTAGCAACTCACGGGCAATGTAGGTAACTTGAAATCAAAATTTAACTTTATAATAATAATAACATTAATAATAAATGGACTTCATTTCTAATATAAAAACAGTGAAAAAAAAATTTCCTTCAGGGGCATCTCAGGTTATGACTTTTTTTTTGACATCTAACATGCAAGTTTGTGCGGGTTGCAAGTCAAACTTGAAATTGAACCCTCAAACTTTGTTTCATTTTTCAATGTTTTTGTTGCACTGATAAGAGATCTTCCGAAGTTTCTGAAGGAGCATTATTTATTCATACCTAAGTGTGATCAACAATGAACTCGACAATAAATTAACTTGGTTTTGGAACTCTGGCCTCGGGTTCCACCAAAATTTTAAGAGCAGATTAAATCTATCACGCTGATAGTTGCTATGCACCAGCCAATAGGATGACCAGTTGCTTAGTTACTATCAGAGTGATAAAGTTATCACGCTGATAAAAGTTTGGTGGAACCCGAGGATAGTGCAGTGGATTAAAACGCGTCAGTCCTTGGCCTTTGTCTGGCTCGCTCAACACGGTTCGATTGCTGGACGGGCACAAAAATGTGACTTCCTTGATTTATTGGCATGCTTGCTGAATGAACGCTTCATGCGTCGCATCAGTAAGTAAAATTTACTCGCTGGTGGTTATAAAACTGTAATAACTGGTTGATGGATGGTGGTCGTTGAAGATCCCTAGGTACTCTGTGTTCTGTATTGGAGCACACATGGATTCAGCAGAAATTCCGGTTTAGTGGAGGAAAGCATTCACCGGTGTCGGTGATTGGCTCTGGTAGCGGAAATAGGGCGACGTTGATCAAACCAACAAAAAAACTCAACTTCGGAATCCTATTACAAATTTGAATCAGGATGTACCCTCCTACTGTATGATCAAAAACTTTCCTCCTCTAGGCAGGCTGTGGCTTGGTCAAAATCAGCCTCGTTTGCCTGCTAATGACCAGACCACAGCCTGCCTAGAGGAGGAAAGTTTTTGATCATGCGGTATTTATTACAAGCAGTATGACGAAAATAAATAAGATGGGAAAGGTTATTAGTACGAGATTTGAGTAGCACAAAATTGAATAGGTCTTTTCATGATGATTTTGTGTTTCGGTGGGCTTGCGCAAGTTTGACAGTTCGGGTAGGGAAGCACGCGAAGCTCTCTGCTGAGTCAGCATTCGAGCCAGCGTTTCAAAGGTACGACCCCGTTGTTTGCCAACCGGCAAGGAACGTGAGCATGCGCTCTAGAACTCATGAAAAGACCTATTGGAAGGGTATGATTAACTAGGAATGCTATCACGAAATTAAATGTAAATAGACCGAATTTACTACAATCTAGGTATAAATAATATTTCTATTTCATAAGCTTCATTACTTCGAGATAGTTACACGAAATTGAATCAGGAGGCGAATTTGATTCGAGGGAGTATGACGAAATAAGATAAATGTACCTGAGGCCTGAAGTGAATATTTTCGATATAAAGTGCTCGCCAATTGAAATGGTCCACCCAAAAAAATTAGTCACATTCAAAGTGACATAACTCTTGAACGAAAAAACTATTTTGAATCGTTTTATGTTTTCTGATTAGCTCACGGATTGGATTACAACATGTCATAGGCCGTTTTTGGTACAGGTGTTTCGTATCAATTATACAGGGTGCTCAATCAGGTACTGCAAAAATGGAAAAGTTTGAACTGGTCCCATTTCACAAAAAATGGTTTTTGGTTTTTTCCAAGTGTTTTAGGAAAGATGTGTTCCTATACCTTGAGGTTGTTTTCAAAATTTTAAGTTTATCTTCTTCAGTTACACAGTGAGCTCAAAAATGCAACCTTCTGGTCAGGCATTTATATCTATTCCAATTGTTGGTCGATTTTGGAAAATAAGGACTCCTGTTGAAGCTTAAGACTCAGATGAGAAGGTTCGAGGATCGGAACTGACTGGAGACAAAAATTTTGAAAAAGCGAAGGAATCAAAAGTGACCTAAATATGAAGCACCCTAGAAATCAGGTTCAGGAAAAAAACTAAATAAAAATCAACCTGCCTTCAAACAGACTTCTATGTCCGAACATTTTGAGGTATTTTTCGATTTTAAGTGATGAAAATTGTCGATGCGGGACCCATTTTTACAAATTCACTTTTCAGAAGATAATGCCGGACCTTCCTCGACTGAAAATGCACGTAACCTAGGCTATCTTATTATTGTCGAATGTTCCCTTCAAATTTAAAGAGATAGGCACCAGTTCTGATCTTCATAACCTAGGTTACGTCTATTTTGAGGTGAAAAACGTCCAGAATTTTTCGTTGGAAGCATCCATTTCTGATTTGGATTCATTGCCACAATTTTTGCTCCATACAAATGGGAAACACCTTAAAATGTTCAGAAAGAATGATTTGTTTGAAGACAAGTTGTCATTTGTTTATTACCTTCCCTAAACCGGATCTCTAGCAAGTTTGTCATTTGAGTCACTTTCGATTCAATCCCTTCTCCAGAATTTCCATCTAAAGTCAATTCTGATCCTCGATTCTTCTGACCTGAGCCTTCAGCTTTAACAAGAGCCCTCATTTTCCAAAATCGGCCAACAACGAATAAGTTATCACTGCAAAACTAAAAGGTTACATTTTTGAGATCACCCTGTAATTAGAGCAGATAGGCAAAAAAAATTAAAAACGATTCGAGTTATGGTTTTAATAACTCCCCTGAAAAACTTGGAGGAAACCAAAAATTATTTTCTGTGAAATGGGACCAGTTCAAACTTTTCCATTTTTGCGGTACCTGATTGAGCGCCCTGTATAATTGATACAAAACACCTGTACCAAAAACGGCCCACAATATGTTGTATTCCAATACGTGAGCTAATTAGAAAATATAAAACGATTCAAAATAGTTTATTGATTCAAAAGGTATGACACTTTGAATGTGACTGTATTTTTTGGGTGGACCATTTCAATTGGCGAGCACTTTATGTACTAATATGTATAGTCCAGGAATTATAGAAAAAATAGCGAACAAAAATGAAAGCCAGCCGGATTTTTGTATATAAGCTCAGTTAAGCATGTAGTTCAACATAGTGAAAGTCCTCAAGAATCCGGTGTGAGCTTTGGCCGTTGTGGCCTCGAGAAGAAGTTGAGGATCAGTTTTTCACGTATATCTCGTGAACAATGGCACTTAGGAAGAAAGTGCTCAGGAAGAAATTGTTGAAAATTTTATTGTCTACAAGAAAGGCCCTTACATATTTCACCATCAGTCCACTCCTTCTTCGTCAAAACACAAGAAAAGCTAAATAGTCCAGATGCTCGATGCCAAAGACCTTACGGACCTTGAGTTTTATGATGGCAGGGTGCCACTTGGTAGAGGTGTTGTTCGATCCGTTCTCTTTTGATTGAGACTTAATGCCATCAATACCAACTATGCCGTTGGCATATACAGGGTGAAATAAAAATAAAAAGTTGAACAAATGTACCTCAAGAACCAAAATAGGTGAAGACACATGTAAATCGCCAAAAATATTTCTAATTCCATGATCATAAGGTCGTCGTAAACTTGGATCAAATATGTTGACCCGTTTCTGAAATATGTTCAGAAGACTGAGGTCATTACGAGAAAAAAATAGTTTTCCGTATATCAGTAATTCTTTAGATATTGAATCGAAACTTGTTGTTTTGAATCGAAACAATGATCAATTACATTTGAAATGAAATAACAGTGGAAAACCCTCTCTAGGCCAACTACTTTCAGAAAAAACACAGTCAACTTTTTTTCTGATAAGTAAACAAAAAATTTTTTTTGTTAGGTAACAACTTCAGTCTTTTGAAGATATTTCAAGAACGGCTCAAGATATTTAATTCAAGTTTGCGACGACTTCATGACCATGAAATCAGAATTATTTATGGCGATTTACATGTCTTCACCTATTTTGGTTCTTGAGGTACAAATGTTCAACTTTTTATTTTTATTTCACCCTGTATATGCCGCCGGCATAGTTCGTATTGATGACTTCAAGTTTCAATCAAAAGAGAGTGGATCAAACAACACCTCTACGAAGTGGCACTCCGCCATCATAAAACTCAAGGTCCATACAGTCTTCAGCATCAAGCATCTGGACTATTTTGATTTTCTTGTGTTTTGACGAAGAAGGAGTGGACTGATGATGAAATATGTAAGGATCTTTCTTGTAGACAACACAATTTCCAACAATTTTGCTCCGAGTGCTTTTCCCCCAAGTGCCATCGTTTACGAGATAAACACGAAAAACTGATCCTCAACTTCTTCTCGAGGCCACAACGGCCGAAGCTCACACCGGATTCTTGAGGACTTTTACTATGTTGAACTACATGCTTAACTGAGCTTATATACAAAAATCCGGCTAGCTTTCATTTTTGTTCGCTATTTGCGATTTAAACAGCTAAAATTCCTGGACTAGTAGGTATTATCACAAGATTAAATTGAAATAGATTCTAGTACGAGCATAGGTACTTTAGCACGAAATAATTTGATCGGAAGAAAGGGAGTTTACCTCGGAGTTTACTATGAGATAGGTATACCTACTATCACAAAAAGTACCTACGATGAGATAGTAACTCTCTAAATCCAATTTAATTTTGTGTTTTAGGTACCTACTCTTACCCTTGCTCTAACCCCGCCTCGTAGTGAATTTCCCTCCAGATTTAATTTCGTTATAGTACTTATTTCGAAGTTAATTTAGACTTATTTACAGAAAATATAAGACTCCTCAGAAGCATCAAACGATCCTTACTAAGTAAGTAGGTACCTACATCCAATGATAATTATTAATGTACCTACTGTCATTTTATATCTCACTAGCTCTACCTATAAGTGTATAATCTCTTTCACACGATTACGCCAATCTCATATAATAAGGATTTGTTATTTCTGAGGTTATTTCTGATCAGGACAAGGATCAGAACTTTTAAATTGACGAAAAATACAACTAATTGAAACAATATCAACAATGAGCTTGTCCTAATTTAAGAAACGTTGAATATACTTTATTCACTATCTTGAAGTCATTTAGTGGTAAAAAGTAACAAAAAACCAAGTTCGAAATTGGCCTATTTACGAATTTGACATTCAAAAGGCTTAGATTAAAATCTATAGCAACGCAAAACAATCGCTACATCGTGCATCAACCCTATTTCTACTAATATAAATAATCCAGTCCGGAGTCCGATAAATTATTTTCATGCTCAGCACACGTGCTCGAGACAGAGGCGCTTAACCGGCTGTAGGGCTGGGGCCCTATTCTTGAAACGGGAAACAAAGTTCTCATGCTGTGTTGCTATGCAAGAAGAGCTATGTTTGGCCCTTTCCTAGCAATTACACATGTGAACCTGTTCCCCGTTTAAAGAATAATAGGGCCCCTGTTTTGTTATATTTTTCGACTGAATAAAAGTAGGTAGGTGGTAGGTGGGTAGGTAGGTACTCATATTGCTATCGAAATATCAACAGACACAATTATGGACGAATAATCTCAGAAAAGCTGCATACCAGCTGGGTGCTGGGTGCCGCGCATGCGTGGGCCAACCAGCTCCTCGTGATTGCCAGCTTGACTGTGGAGACTGTGGGAAAGACTGTTAAGACTGTAGAGACTGTCGGCAAGACTGTAGAGACTGTGAGTAAGACTGTGGTGACTGTCAGCTTGACTGTGGGGACTGTGAGCATGACTGTCGGGACTGTGATGATGACTGTCGGGACTGTCAGGACTGTCAGCTTGACTGTGGTGACTGTGGGCAAGACTATGGAGACTGTGGTGACTGACAGTCATGACTGTCAGAAATTTGTACACGGACTGTCGATGGTGGTTGACCCCTCGGTTATTCCACTCCCCCTCGGGTTTTGACTTTTTTGCCTTAAGTGGTCGATATTCACCTGCTCCCCCATAATACATATTCCATTGTTACGACCTTGGTCTATAGCACGTTCAAAGTGTTATTCCACTCCCCCCTCCCCCCTCTCACACCAATATTGAATGGAAAGTTTTGTAATCGTGCAGGAAAAATCATTTGAGATTTGAATTATTGAACAAAAATGGATTGAGGTGCTTGTGGTGTGGTGGTTAGCGCGGTCGACTACCACATCAAGGATCGTGGGTTCGAGTCCCACTGAGGGCCATCGGATTTTCGTTTCAGAACAAGCTCTTTGATTTAGTTGGGATGCTTGCTAAATGCAAGACGCGCAAGTGTGTCGCTTAGCACGTGAAATACGAACGATGGTGCCGACCCCATGCGATGTTAGTAGTCGTTAAAATCCCTATGCTGTGTTGAAACCAAGGTTGGAACACATAGGGGCTCGGCAAAATTCCCTGTGCAACCTAGTGGAGGAAAGCATTCACCGGCGTCGGTGTTAGGCCTCGTTGCGGGAACAGGCCGACGTTGAATAAACGAATAAAAAAAATGGATTCAGTTCATCATCGGTGAAATTACCGCATATTTTACCATAAATGTGCCTTTCTGAAACTGTGGTTCTTTGTGGTATAAACCATTTTTAGTCTTGGAACTGCTGTGGGGATGACCATTATGGGAATTTATGGTTTTATGTGGAAATTTCACGTATCAAAAACCTAAACGAAATACATGTGAAACCCAAAAAAAATCCGGTTCGGATTTTTTGTGGTTCCGCATGGTCATTTTAGGCAGGGTAGTGGTTACATTACTGACAGTAGGTACTGACACAGATGTCACCAATATCGCACTGCACAGTAGTCACAACACTGGAGTGAGAGTGGAATTATTATTCTTAAATGTGTCTTGGATCCAAAGCAGTATATGCATGTGCCGAAGAACATACCGATGGCGAAGAACAGCAACCTTCTATGTCACCCTCGGGTATTCTAATAAGTGGCGCAAATAATCCAGCAAGGGGAACGTTTGAGACGGTTATTGAACATTAAAGATTTTCGAAAATAAACGGAGTATAATAATTAAATGACAAGAGTAAAGTACTTACCTACATTAAAAACAACATCACGTCGACCCCGTAGATCGCAACGAACCGCAGTTTTCGCACAACCACCACACGATCAGCCCCGACCAAAAAGAGGCCTTCCTCTTTGTCTCCAAAGGTTTTATCACCTCTGTTCATTCTTCATTCCTCCTTTGGATTTTTCCATGGAGGTCGGTGGACGGTGTAGATTATGCCGGATGTGGCGAATCTGCTAATCTTTGCAAAAATTGCAACTTTGCGTTCCCGGATCATTGCGATGCGAGAGGTACAACGTACTTATACAGGGTACGCCGTTTGCGTAAAGGCATTGTTTACTATTGCACAACACAGTACCGAGTTGTACCGTAGTAAGCAATGGCCAAAATCACGCAGCTTTCTCTTCGGCAAACCTTACCACGGTACAACACCGCAGCGCCTCTTGTAGTGGAGTAAGCATGGGCGTATGATTTCAAGTATTTTTATTGGGCATTTCTTATCCCATTTCAACTCAAATTTATTATACAAAGTGATTAACTGCTATTTAATCATTCTATATTGGCAAAATAGTTTTACTACGAAATTGAACAGATGGATCAATTTATCCCGCTTCCGCACAAACTTCTACAATGTCAAATTAGTAGACACTGCATAGTAATTTTGAGTTCAATACTGAGACGACAAAGAAAGTTGTCGGTTGTTAATTTACGAGAAAATTTAAAAATGACCCTCATATTTTATTTCCCTCATACGTCAAAAATGTAATAGTTCTCATGGAAATATCCAGAAATTCCAAGTGATAATTGCACTGAATCGTCAAAAATTATCGCCGTCGATTCAACTAAAATGTCATTACGTTGGAATTTTTCCTTGAATAAAACTATCGTTATCAACCGTGAGGCCTTAGAATTTTTCAGTAAATATTTTTTAAAATAGTATACTTTTGTAGCAATACTACAAGAGTAGTATGTATTCCAAAGAATCGAACGTTATGACATTTCAGTTGAATCGACGGCGATAATTTTTTGACGTTTCAGTGCAATAATCAACTTCAACAGTAATATTACAAGTGCTTGGATTTTCACGATAATTTTGGTCAGGCGATCGCGAATGCTGATTGTAGCGATAAATGCCCGACTCCGTAGGAGGAGGGCATTTATCCAGGGACAATGAGCCCGAGGAAAACCTGACAGATTTTACAAGAAGTTGTACAAGAAATTGTGTAGTGTTAATACAGCTATAAGAGAAGTTTGGGTTTTATTCACGTCCAAAATGAAAATTTCAGGAAAGTACTATTATCTTTACCTAGTAACTATAGTTGATAAATGGATGAGAATCCACCTGCCATTTTATCATCACCGCTGCTATAAAAGTCCTTACATAAGTAAATTATAATTGTATTGCATTTCGTTGCAATAAATTCATCCATCTGTTCAATTTCGTAGTGAAACTAGATTGCCACAGGTAGTAACAAATAAATAGTAATCACTTTCTGTATTAGATTTTAGTTGAAGTGGAATAAGGAATGACCAATGAAAATCCTTGAAATCATAAGCCAAAGCTTACTTCACTACAAGGCGTTGCGGTGTTGTACCGTGGTAAGGTTTGCCGAAGAAAAAGCTGCGTGACTTTGGCCATTGCTTACTGCGGTAGAACTCGGTACTGTGTTGTACAATAGTAAACAATGCCTTTACGCGTCCCGCGTTCCAACGCTCACTATGGGTATCTCGGAAACGGTGAGAGATACAAAGCCGGCTAAATTACAAAAAAGTTGCGCAATTTTATGACTATCTCAACTATGTCAAAATATTCAAGATATCTTTGGTCATTTCTGAAATATCTCAAAAAAACTGAAAAATGCCGAATTCGAAAATTTCAAATCACTTCTTTATTATGACAGCTATCAATTTGAAAATTGGTATTCTGACATTTTCAAAGGTCCTTGATCGACTGACGGTCATATGTTTTCCCTAAGCCTACTAGTTTTTGAGATATGACAGTCAAGTTCATTTTTTCTCATGGACACCGTATTATTTCTCCACCCCATAAAACTCACCTTTTCTTTCTCTTTACAAAGATAAGAAACACTTGTAGCATTTTTGTCAAAATAACCTATAAAAATTGGAAAAACCATTTTTGGGGCGAAAAAATCTAGTTACCGGTTCGGTTGCCATGCTCTCGTGACATAATAAAATGGCATTCGGTTGCCATGGTCGGTTGATTTTGGAAAAAGTTGGGTTACATTCCGTTTTTATGTATTTGATAATGATAATAAATAAAAATAAAACAAATACAAAACCAAGTGAAACAAAACCAAGTATGTATAACACAAAATAACATAGCAGTAGCAATAAACATTCATAATTCACAATTGCTCGAATTTGAGTTCATTTAGCTCTGTGCAGAGTTTTGTGCCTCTCAGCCATATTTTCAACGGCTGCGCTGATATCGTGCGGGTTAATTGACTGGAACGCATCATCAACTTCTTGCTTCCAGCTCTTGGTTGCTTTGGAATGTTCTGTCATGAACCATAAATACGATCTTGGAGTGTTCTTCGCTAAATAGACCCCATCTCGAGTGATTGTAAATTATAAATGTTTATTGCTATTGCGATGTTATTTTGTGTTGAACTTGGTTTTGTATTTGTTCCATTTTTATTTATTATCATTATCAAATAACTACATGAAAACGGAATGTAACCCAACTATTTCAAAAAATCAACCGATCATGGCAACCGAATGCCATTTTATTATGTCACGAGAGCATGGCAACCAAACCGGTAACTAGATTTTTTTGCCCCAAAAATGGTTTTCCAATTTTTATAGGCTATTTCGACAAAAATGCTACTAGTGTTTTATATCTTTGTGAAGAGAAATGAAAGGTGAGTTTTATGGGGTGGAAAAATAATATGGTGTCCATAGGAAAAAATAAAGTTAACTGTCATATCTCAGAAAATAGTGAGTGTAAGAAAAAATCATGACCATCAGTCGATCAAGGACCTTCAAAAATGTCAGAATATCAATTTTCAAATTGTTAGCTGTCATAATAAAGAAGTGATTTGAAATTTTCGAATTCGGCATTTTTCAGTTTTTTTGGGATATTTCAGAAACGACCAAAGATATCTTGGATGTCTTGACATATTTGAGATAGTCATAAAATTGCGCAACTTTTTTGTAATTTAACCGACTTTGTATCTTTTACCGTTTCCGAGATACCCATAGTGAGCGTTGAAAAACGGGACACCTTGTATTTACTCTATTGGGTGCGCCGTGAGTCGGTTACACCGAGACATACCGGGTGAATCCCAAGTTCGAATTGTCATTTCCGACAATATTACGGTTGCATAAAATACGAAAATTATTATTATACCGCTTTTAGTGTCGAAAAGTAGCCAGTATTACTCCGAAATATACTGACGGACAAAATTAGCGTTACACTTTTTTAAAATATTGGCGAATTCGAACCCGTCAACAGATTTTCTCAAAATTTTTCGAGAAGCAAGCTTGAAGTGTTTTCCTCAAGTCCACAAACGCGCAAAGACGTGGTTCGCAAGATGACTGAGTTGTACGATCTGAAAGGTAGAAATAACCAGAAACCATTCTCGTAGAATTTTCCAACACATTCAAGAGATCTTCCTAAGGCTGCAGAAAAGGTAGTTCTCACTTAAAATCGTGTCAGTAGGTGGTTCATACCCTTTGTAGTCTTCCTGCATGATTTAAACAGCACAAAATGTTCACCCACTCAGTGTTAGTTCTTTGTTTAATGAAATGAGAAAATTTCCGTATGATTTTTAGAAATGCTTTGTGTGATTTGAAAATCTGTTTTTCGGGTACTTGAGAAGGTAATGCAGCAGCAAATGGTTGAAAACATTTCTTGTCTCCTTCGCAACCTCTTCATGTGGTAAGTCATTTCCTTACCATCAGCTGATAAACCGTTGTCGAAAGAATCAAAACAGTCCCGGTGATACCTCAAGTTTCATTGAAACCTCAGAGCGCCATCGGCTTGGTATCCGACCCTCGAGGTCCTCGGTTAACCATAATTCAACACCTTGTTGGTACCCTCTACAAGAATGGTGAAGGAAGCAGATTTTCTCAAACTCGCTCGAAAAAATGCTTTTTAATTTGCCACTTATCCGATCTGTATAGTCAAATGCACAGAAAATCCTCATCTTGTGTTTTGAAGTCATTTTTTGTCACTTTCGTGCATCAAATTGCACCCAGTGCAACTTTTAGGATTTTTATCGCATTTTATTCATCGTTCGTCAAGAGAAACCTCGATCCCTTCATTCATCAACGTAATCATGAAAATGCATACACAGTTCCTCAGAGTCACCCAATCAGCCTTTATTTTGGATGTTGCAATGGGTTTTCCCAGGTGCGAACAGCCGGTCGGGTTGGCGGGTTGCTATGCTAGAGTACGTGGCTCGTACCCAGGAAGTTTTTTTAAGTTTATTCGTCATTCTGTGCAACCAAAGGAGCCTTCCAAGGACTGGTGGTAACTCGTAATTCGGGAACAAAGATCTACCTGAAGATTTTTAATCCTTGCAATCCTGTCGTTGATAATTTTGCGAAATGTAAATCATACCTTTCATTATTGTAAATTAACAACAATTAATAAGGTACTGCTGCCTGATCCAGACGTTGACACTTGTCAGAAAAAAATATTCGAGCGATACAAAATTACCAACGATAGGATTGCAAGGATTGAAAATCTTCGGGTAGACCTTTGTTCTCGAAATACGAGTTACCACAAGTCCTTGGAAGGCTTCTTTGGTTGCGCAAAATGACAAATAAACTTTGAAAAACTTCCTAGGTACGAGCCACGTACTCTAGCATAGCAACCCGCCAACCCGACCGGCTGTTCGCACACCTGGGAAAACCCATTGCAACATCCAAAATAAAGGCTGATTGCGTGACTCTGAGGAACTGTGTATCCGTTTTCGTGATTACGTTGATGAATGAAGACATCGAGGTTTCTCTTGACGAACGATTAATAAAATGCGATGAAAATCCTAAAAGTTGCACTGGGTGCAAGTTGATGCACGGAGGTCACAAAAATTGAGCTCAAAACACAAGATGAGGATTTTTTGTGCATTTGACTATACAGATCGAATAACTGGCAAATGAAAAAGCATTTTTTCGAGCGTGTTTGAGAAAATCTGCTTCCTTTGCCATTCTTGTAGAGGGTAACAACAAGGTGTTAAATTATGATTAATCGAGGACCTCGAGGGTCGGATACCGAGCTGATGGCACTCTGAGGTTCCAATGAACCTTCAGGTATCACCGGGACTGTTTCGATTTTTCCGACAACGGATTATCAGCTCATGGTAAGGAAATGACTTACCACATGAAGAGGTTGCGAAGGAGACAAGAGATGTTTCCAATCATTTTCTGCTGCATTACCTTCTCAAGTACGTAAAAAACAGATTTTCCAATTACACAAAGCATTTTTGGGAATCATATGGAAATTTTCTCATTGCATTGAACAAAGAACTAACACCGATTGGGTGAACATTTTCCATACTTTGAATCATGCAGGAAGACTACAAAGGGTATGAACCACCTACTGACATGATTTTAAGTGAAAACCATCTCTTCTGCAGCCTTAGGAAGATCTCTTGAATGTGTTGGAAAATTCTACGAAAATGGTTTCTGGTCATTTCTACCTTTTAGACCGTACAACTCAGTCATCTTGCGAGCCACGTCTTTGCGCGTTTGTGGACTTAAGGAAAACACTTCAAGCTTGCTCCTCGGCAAATTTTGGAAAAATCTGTTGACGGGTTCGTCTGTGCCAGTATTCTGAAAAAGTGTAACGCTAATTTTGTCCGTCAGTATAGATAAAGTAAATTTCATTGTTATTTTGAGTAGGTACCTACATGACTTACGTAAATCTATCAACGAGCTTATTTTCACTTGAAATTTTGCCTTTAACCATAACCAAATAAAAGATAACCGATTGAACGAGCTATTGATCGATGCAACAATGCAACAATAAAATATTATATTGTCTGTAATAACACTAATATCCAAGAGGTACCTAAGTATGTAGACACAGCTACCGGAACTGAAACAATTGACTGTAAATTGTGAAGTAGGTATCTCGGTTTGAAATTGGACCTTTTCGATGTAGAAATTAGGGTGAATAGTTTCATCTCCATCATACCTCATACCTATTTTACGTTAATACCATTGTACCGTTGAGAGCGGTCTTCGCCCCATAACTCGGCTGGCTTGAACGGGTGCGCCTTGTTTTTTTTTTGTAAAGAGCAAAATATCTCATTATTTCTGTGAAAGATCAGCATTATTCGCCCCGTGCGAAGGACAGAGTGGGGGTAACAGAGCCGATCACTGCGCTTCATGTGGAAAAATAGAGCAACATTGATGACTCGGCGCTGCGTGACTGGGCTGTCAATTCTCTGATGATTATTGTCATTGATGTCAATTTAACAGTGGAAATAATTGTAATAATTGACAACCATGGGTCACAACAGATGCCACGTGGTTGATTGACAATTTGTCGATGACAAAGTCTATGTTGACATAGCACTTGACCACAAAATAATTACAGTCCAGGCCAGCGATCTATCATTTACAACAGTTCAGTTATCTGTAATTTATGACATGAGTGAAGTTTTGCGCCCACAGAGTTGCATACGCTAGGTGACGCTGGCGTCGTGCACGGAGCAGGAATGTAGTGCATTTTGCTAGAGGTGACGATAGTCCCTGAAATAAACTATCGATAGCTTTGATAGTACCAGCGGCAACTATCGATAGTATCGATAGATAATCGATAGTTCCGTAAACGGAAAAGTATCAAAAATGATTTCAGTTTATTTGATTTTCTGAACATTGTAGTAAGAAAGTCAAAACAAACTAAAATAAATAGATCGTATCACATTTTAATACAACAAGAACCACATGAGTCGCACTCGCATTCTCGCACATCACAGAGAATGCTCAAGAGAATGTATCAAAAAGAGAAGACTAGATAGGGGCTAGCCTTATGCCCATACGTCTATGGCCCATACCCACAGTCGGTCTCCGATTTAAGCACAATCCAACTATGGCAACAATTGTTATAATTGTCCGAAGAACTTGAGAGATGCGAAGTCGGAGATCGAGCGAAGTATTGACTATGAGTATGAGGATTAGTCAAGGCCATGAGCAGAAATTCTTGAGTTATTTGTCTCGTTTACAGAGTATAACCTACAAATTGTCTCATGACCGTCATCTGTTTTGACGTCTGTTTATGATTTTGACTCGCGCGTACTCCCCCCATTTGAATTGCCGTCTTGGAAAAGCCGTCATGACCTAAAAATGGCGGACCCCATGCGATATCGGCTGAAATGGATGCGCAGTGGTTCTTCCTTCTTCTACTTCTGTCCTTGTCTATGGACTAAACTTATTATTTATATTCTCAGTGGAACTGGATCCAAATATGAGAAATACCTAGTTGCAAAGGTAGGTAGCAGCTGAGGTGTCATAGAGAAGTCGGAATTTGAGAAGAATTGTCAAGTCAGCTTAATTTTTGATGGTCTACCCATCTTCGAAACTACTAAGGTCAAAGTTAAGACACGCTGTAATGTAGATTGCTTTGAGAGATTTTTTCTTTTTGCAGAGCCAAGGATACGGTGCAACTCAACGTGATAATTAATGGTGAGAATTTGTTCTTTTTTACTTCCTCTCTACCTTCTCCTGTAGGATTTGATCGTGTATTGACCTAACCCTCGACCTAACCAAACCAGGGACGTATTTTATTCCATTGTAAATATATTGTTACGTATCTCGCGTTCGGGTTCGGGTATAATTGAGACGATCGTTCCAAACACACACTGTTTATTACTGCGTACTACAATAAATTCACGTCATCACTCACTTGGAATATCGCTGTGATTTCTACTCGCTTTTAATCCGCCCCTACCACTTCGCATTCCAATCCATAACTGAATGTCGCATTCGAGGACGGTGCTTTTTTATGCCTCCGATTGATGTTTCCGAGCTCTCTATCATCTTCCAGCAATTTCCATAGTGACCCGGAATATGCGGTTTCTAGACCACTCCTGAATAATCACACACATTCCGCGTGTTTTCCGTCTGCTCTAGAATGCCTGCACCTTCGCCAAAGTGGACAGATGTGCCTTAATCGAACATTAAAGGTTCCCAAAGCCTTCGCGTATACCTCAGAATGCACGGGATCGCTGCACGTGACAATATGTATACCTATATGGGTACCTTACTTCCGCGAAATGAAGGTCTGTGAATTAGGCCCCACCATGTCGGATTTTCAGGATTTTATCCTCTGCATCATTAAATGCCCGCGAAATGCTGGAGAACGCTGAGTTTTTTCGCAATGTTGCCTTCATGGTAAAAAAAAGTTCTGTCGGCAGGGCCAAATTCGCCGGCCCGGCGTCTAGTAATTGTACCTAGTCCGGCGGAAAAAGACACGAATTGTGCACGTATGAATAGAATCTCTCTATAATTTTCTTCTTGATCTACACCTGATAGTAAGTGATACCTAATAAGTAATAACTGTTGGGTAAGTCATGTTCGTAATTTCAAACCATGGAGACGTTTCAAGTGTGCTTTCACATAATTATGTTTTCGGTCGAAAGAAATAAGATTTCACTAGAGTCGGTGATGTAGCGCCACTGCTTTCATGGACACCAAGGATGTCTATGCGACTGGCTGGATAAGAAACTTTGTCGCCATCTTGAAGCTTGATCTGACACTGTGCTCGTCGGGATTGTCATCGTGACATATGTGACGGACGCCGCCAGCCTCATGTGCATCCATGGCGAATTATCGTTAATTATGCCGCGCAAGTCCAATAGTATTCACAGCAAGCGGACCCCTCAACATAACACACTTCTTGTTGCAAGTAATTGACAAATTATTATTGCTTTCATTCCACAAGACCGAGCGCCGAAGGACCGGGCCTGGCCATACAGCAAACTTCTGAACGACAGTTCCGAGCGGGCTGCGATTGAACATCACTATTATAACGGGTCGCGGACGATGACACTTTGCCCGTTGGGATTGTCAAATCTCGGCTTCACCTTTTTACGTCGAAACCGGCCAAGCTTCTTGTCCAGTCAGTATAGACGTCCTTGATTGACACAGGGTGAAACGTCTAATGCTACCTTCTAATCATTTGAGAACATAATAGAATAGAGAATATGGTCACCCGAGGGGTCACCAGCGTTACGTTAGTCCGGATGTTAGGCGCCATAATACCACCACCACCACCTTGCATTCAATGATTACGAAGTGCCGTTTAGTATGGACGTTGCACATACCCATACCTTAATTTTTGGAGATGTTGCCAAGATGCAGAGCTATGCGGTACTCGAGTACAAGTACTCAAATACTGTACTCCAAGTACTTTCAGTGTACTTGGTACTCAGTCTCAGCTCAGACTTGTCAAATCACGGCGACGCGCCACGCTGCATCACAGACTCAAGACTCAAGTCAGTCATCATCAGCCAATGAGTGGCAGCATCCAAAGTTCCCAAAGTTTAGCACTTCAGCAGGAAGGAGCAGAGCATCAATGTAGGTGGGTAGGTCACTCAAGCTTGAGTTTTCTCTCTCACTTTTTGCGTGAGCTCATAGCTAGATAGTTATTCTGTTTCTTTGCGTAATATTGGAACAAAATTTTCTTCTACAAACATTTTCTGAATTTTCACTTTCCTACAAACAAAGGAACCACCTATCAAAATTTCTCAAAAAGAGAATTCCAAAATAAAGCTAATGCAAAGCAAAATAAGATACAAGCCAGCCTTGTTAGCAATTTTTATATTGTATTGGTAACATAAATATGAGGCAAATGTCAATGGGAGCCCGACACCTTGCGGTAGAACGGAGTTTGATTATATATATAATACAATATAAAAATTGCTAACAAGGCTGGCTTGTATCTTATTTTGCTTTGCATTAGCTTTATTTTGGAATTCTCTTTTTGAGAAATTTTGATAGGTGGTTCCTTTGTTTGTAGGAAAGTGAAAATTCAGAAAATGTTTGTAGAAGAAAATTTTGTTCCAATATTACGCAAAGAAACAGAATAACTATCTAGCTATGAGCTCACGCAAAAAGTGAGAGAGAAAACTCAAGCTTGAGTGACCTACCCACCTACATTGATGCTCTGCTCCTTCCTGCTGAAGTGCTAAACTTTGGGAACTTTGGATGCTGCCACTCACTGGCTGATGATGACTGACTTGAGTCTTGAGTCTGTGATGCAGCGTGGCGCGTCGCCGTGATTTGACAAGTCTGAGCTGAGACTGAGTACCAAGTACACTGAAAGTACTTGGAGTACAGTATTTGAGTACTTGTACTCGAGTACCGCATAGCTCTGCATCTTGGAAACATCTCCAAAAATTAAGGTATGGGTATGTGCAACGTCCATACTAAACGGCACTTCGTAATCATTGAATGCAAGGTGGTGGTGGTGGTATTATGGCGCCTAACATCCGGACTAACGTAACGCTGGTGACCCCTCGGGTGACCATATTCTCTATTCTATTATGTTCTCAAATAATTAGAAGGTAGCATTAGACGTTTCACCCTGTGTCAATCAAGGACGTCTATACTGACTGGACAAGAAGCTTGGCCGGTTTCGACGTAAAAAGGTGAAGCCGAGATTTGACAATCCCAACGGGCAAAGTGTCATCGTCCGCGACCCGTTATAATAGTGACGTTCAATCGCAGCCCGCTCGGAACTGTCGTTCAGAAGTTTGCTGTATGGCCAGGCCCGGTCCTTCGGCGCTCGGTCTTGTGGAATGAAAGCAATAATAATTTGTCAATTACTTGCAACAAAAAGTGTGTTATGTTGAGGGGTCCGCTTGCTGTGAATACTATTGGACTTGCGCGGCATAATTAACGATAATTCGCCATGGATGCACATGAGGCTGGCGGCGTCCGTCACATATGTCACGATGACAATCCCGACGAGCACAGTGTCAGATCAAGCTTCAAGATGGCGACGAAGTTTCTTATCCAGCCAGTCGTATAGACATCCTTGGTGTCCATGAAAGCAGTGGCGCTACATCACCGACTCTAGTGAAATCTTATTTCTTTCGACCGAAAACATAATTATGTGAAAGCACACTTGAAACGTCTCCATGGTTTGAAATTACGAACATGACTTACCCAACAGTTATTACTTATTAGGTATCACTTACTATCAGGTGTAGATCAAGAAGAAAATTATAGAGAGATTCTATTCATACGTGCACACTTCGTGTCTTTTTCCGCCGGACTAGGTACGATTACTAGACGCCGGGCCGGCGAATTTGGCCCTGCCGACAGAACTTTTTTTTACCATGAAGGCAACATTGCGAAAAAACTCAGCGTTCTCCAGCATTTCGCGGGCATTTAATGATGCAGAGGATAAAATCCTGAAAATCCGACATGGTGGGGCCTAATTCACAGACCTTCATTTCGCGGAAGTAAGGTACCCATTGTGGTGTTCCCCCTTTGTCTTGTTAGTACGTTGGTACCTGAAGTAGGTACTGTCGTTGACGTTGGTAGCGTTTGCCGATGGGAGAGGGGATGGCGCTAGGCGGAGCCGGCCGAACGGCAGCCGCAGGGAGACAGAAGAGAAGAGAATCAGCTGGTGTGAGGAACACGTGATTTTTCAGTGCAACTGTGCGTCGGCTTCTCCTAATTTAAGGTCTGTGTTTCTTTAATTATTGTATCGTAATTTTGACTTCCACCCACTCACCAAATCATGCATTTCGATACCTATTTTGTCCGCGAAATTATTGTACATAACCCGAAACTCTTTGTTCTCTTTGTTATCAACGGGCTTGCATAACCCGCAGTTTTTCCCCTTTGAAATCAAGGTGCTTCGCACTGCTTTGAATTTTGTGTAATTTATCTACTCCCAAGTGATCTGATTATTGACGACAACAGCCGTAAATCTAGTGGGTGTGCTTTTTCGCGCACTCATGGGGTGACCTCAAGGCCGAGCTATCGCGCGTACTTCGAGGTTTCATTAATTGTTTCTTTCCACAAGTTACGTCACAAACAGTAAGACGACAAAAAGGAACTCCACTACGCCAAAATCAGCCGCTAAGTAGAGAACAGTAATTTTTGATGATTCATTCTCATTTCATTGTTCATTGCCGGGTTATACCTGAGAGTAAACGAAGGAAAGAAGACTTGCACGCTTCTCCGTGTCCTGGGGGGGGTCCTCCACTTGTATGAATCCGCCTTGTTGAATCTACTAACCTTTCTTATTTGAGGGGAAATTATGTAAAACGACGAAGAGAGGGCCACAGGTTGGCTCGAGTCGATTTTCTTGTATTAACTGTTATTTCTTGTATGTGATTACTGTTTACTAACCATTGTTCTGTTTTGAATGTAAGTATGTATCTGTGGGGTTTTTGATGGGTAACTGCTGGGGAATTTCGAGCGAAGCGTTGAAGATACTTCTTTCTTCCGTTTGCTTACAAAGAGTATGACCAACTTTCCAATTCTCTACTTATTCATCTTTCACCTGTCTCTTGTTTTATTTATCCACCTATTTATCTCGCATTCGTTTCTTGTTTATTTATCTACCTGTTTATCTCTTATTTGTTTCTTGTTTATTTACTTACACCTTTACTTATCGTTTGTTTCTTGTTTATTCACCTACACCATTACTGATCATTTGTTTCTGGCTGATTCATGTGCTTGTTTGCCGATCATTTATTAATTGTTTGCTCATCTATCAATTTGACTCCTTTGTTTGTGAAGTGTAACATTAATTGCTTAGCGTGAAGTTTCCTTTTGTTTTTACGTAAATAACTTGTAAACGAAACAAACTTTCGGGGAGGTTCAGGCACCGATTCGCGCTGGCTTGGTCGGTGCATGGCTGGAGTGACTTTTCTGTCATTTCATCAAGACTCATTCACACTCGACTTTTGTTCGGATCGTTTGGGAGGGGATTTTTCAGCGGCCAACCGGGCTGTGCGCATGGGTTTCTTTGGCGTGTTCTTCCCAGGTGTGCCTGTCAGCGAGTGCGTCGCTTTTTCGTTGCGATCAAGTTGACGGTTTGCCATGTTTCGTGATTTCTTGTTTTGTTCTTGTTAACCTGATTTTGTGTTCATTTCATTGTTGTAAATTCTTGCATTGTCTAACTAATTTGTAATGCTTTTTCTTGTTTCATTTGTTTGTGCTTGGTTGTTCTCCATTCATGTTGTGTCATTTTATCACTGTCAATAGGTGTTTTGAGAGAGGAAACAAATTCATCTAAAGCTTTGCAAGTGATTTCCAATAAAGCTTTCATTTTGCTTGCATTTCATTCGCGTTTCATTTAGGAGTCGGGCCTCATCCCCCACGACACATTCTCATCTCGAGTGGGAACTTAACACAACGTGGGTGGAATGTGGACGACGTGGGGAGGGGAGGAGACAGCGACGATCGCTGCCAACATCGAAAACAGGGTTACACTACAGAATGGTGCCGTGACCAGGATACACTACAGCAATAACATCGAAAAAGGGGGTTACATCGCACCATATAGGTATACATATTGTCACGTGCAGCGATCCCGTGCATTCTGAGGTATACGCGATGGCTTTGGGAACCTTTAATGTTCGATTAAGGCACATCTGTCCACTTTGGCGAAGGTGCAGGCATTCCAGAGCAGACGGAAAACACGCGGAATGTGTGTGATTATTCAGGAGTGGTCTAGAAACCGCATATGCCGGGTCACTATGGAAATTGCTGGAAGATGATAGAGAGCTCGGAAACATCAATCGGAGGCATAAAAAAGCACCGTCCTCGAATGCGACATTCAGTTATGGATTGGAATGCGAAGTGGTAGGGGCGGATTAAAAGCGAGTAGAAATCACAGCGATATTCCAAGTGAGTGATGACGTGAATTTATTGTAGTACGCAGTAATAAACAGTGTGTGTTTGGAACGATCGTCTCAATTATACCCGAACCCGAACGCGAGATACGTAACAATATATTTACAATGGAATAAAATACGTCCCTGGTTTGGTTAGGTCGAGGGTTAGGTCAATACACGATCAAATCCTACAGGAGAAGGTAGAGAGGAAGTGAAAAAGAACAAATTCTCACCATTAATTATCACGTTGAGTTGCACCGTATCCTTGGCTCTTCAAAAAGAAAAAATCTCTCAAAGCAATCTACATTACAGCGTGTCTTGACTTTGACCTTAGTAGTTTTGAAGATGGGTAGACCATCAAAAATTAAGCTGACTTGACAATTCTTCTCAAATTCCGACTTCTCTATGACACCTCAGCTGCTACCTACCTTTGCAACTAGGTATTTCTCATATTTGGATCCAGTTGCACTGAGAATATAAATAATAAGTTTAGTCCATAGACAAGGACAGAAGTAGAAGAAGGAAGAACCACTGCGCATCCATTTCAGCCGATATCGCATGGGGTCCGCCATTTTTAGGTCATGACGGCTTTTCCAAGACGGCAATTCAAATGGGGGGAGTACGCGCGAGTCAAAATCATAAACAGACGTCAAAACAGATGACGGTCATGAGACAATTTGTAGGTTATACTCTGTAAACGAAACAAATAACTCAAGAATTTCTGCTCATGGCCTTGACTAATCCTCATACTCATAGTCAATACTTCGCTCGATCTCCGACTTCGCATCTCTCAAGTCCTTCGGACAATTATATCAATTGTTGCCATAGTTGGATTGTGCTTAAATCGGAGACCGACTGTGGGTATGGGCCATAGACGTATGGGCATAAGGCTAGCCCCTATCTAGTCTTCTCTTTTTGATACATTCTCTTGAGCATTCTCTGTGATGTGCGAGAATGCGAGTGCGACTCATGTGGTTCTTGTTGTATTAAAATGTGATACGATCTATTTATTTTAGTTTGTTTTGACTTTCTTACTACAATGTTCAGAAAATCAAATAAACTGAAATCATGTTTGATACTTTTCCGTTTACGGAACTATCGATTATCTATCGATACTGTCATGAACATGACAGAAGTGCCATAGGGGAAAGGCTCATCCCTTAAGTACGTATTAGTTTATTAGGTATAATTATAATAATTCATAAATTGCCTTCAGCGAAAAGAACGAGGTGCCACAGGAATGCTGATCCTGCAAACGCTGTGCTTTGCAGTTTATGCCTCGTGTGGTACTAAGTTCACCTGCACCAGGAAACGGGCATCAATCTGATTGGTCTACGATGTTTCCTGTTGCCTATAAATCTAGGAGTATCCATAGCTCCGAATGGAATTCATTTTTGTAATTGCGGCGGGCCGCTATGCCCTTCTTCGTCTAAATTAATAATTAATTGTTTATTTCATTATCATTTTGTTGTATACGGGTTGTGTTCGCGGGCTTATCTCATGTCGTCTCGGGTGTCGTTGTGAAATCAATGTGTGTTATTAAAACAATGTAAAACTTTATCGTGTGCTCTTCCAAACCTTCCACCCTGCTTGCAAACACCAGCCCCTAAGACAGTCAGGAAGGGTCAACCTAAACCCTTCCCGACAATACTATCGATAGTTGCCGCTGGTACTATCAAAGCTATCGATAGTTTATTTCAGGGACTATCGTCACCTCTAGCAAAATGCACTACATTCCTGCTCCGTGCACGACGCCAGCGTCACCTAGCGTATGCAACTCTGTGGGCGCAAAACTTCACTCATGTCATAAATTACATATAACTGAACTGTTGTAAATGATAGATCGCTGGCCTGGACTGTAATTATTTTGTGGTCAAGTGCTATGTCAACATAGACTTTGTCATTGACAAATTGTCAATCAACCACGTGGCATCTGTTGTGACCCATGGTTGTCAATTATTACAATTATTTCCACTGTTAAATTGACATCAATGACAATAATCATCAGAGAATTGACAGCCCAGTCACGCAGCGCCGAGTCATCAATGTTGCTCTATTTTTCCACACAAAGCGCAGTGATCGGCTCCGTTACCCCCATTCTGTCCATCGCACGGGGCGAATAATGCTGATCTTTCACAGAAATAATGAGATATTTTGCTCTTTACAAAAAAAAAACAAGGCGCACCCGTTCAAGCCAGCCGAGTTATGGGGCGAAGACCGCTCTCAACGGTACAATGGTATTAACGTAAAATAGGTATGAGGTATGATGGAGATGAAACTATTCACCCTAATTTCTACATCGAAAAGGTCCAATTTCAAACCGAGATACCTACTTCACAATTTACAGTCAATTGTTTCAGTTCCGGTAGCTGTGTCTACATACTTAGGTACCTCTTGGATATTAGTGTTATCACAGACAATATAATATTTTATTGTTGCATTGTTGCATCGATCAATAGCTTGTTCAATCGGTTATCTTTTATTTGGTTATGGTTAAAGGCAAAATTTCAAGTGAAAATAAGCTCGTTGATAGATTTGCGTAAGTCATGTAGGTACCTACTCAAAATAACAATGAAATTTACTTTATCTATTTCGGAGTAATACTGGCTACTTTTCGACACTAAAAGCGGTATAATAATAATTTTCGTATTTTATGCAACCGTAATATTGTCGGAAATGACAATTCGAACTTGGGATTCACCCGGTATGTCTCGGTGTAACCGACTCACGGCGCACCCAATAGAGTAAATACAGGGTGTCCCGTTTTTCAACGCTCACTATGGGTATCTCGGAAACGGTAAGAGATACAAAGTCGGTTGAATTACAAAAAAGTTGCGCAATTTTATGACTATCTCAAGTATGTCAAGACATCCAAGATATCTTTGGTCGTTTCTGAAATATCCCAAAAAAACTGAAAAATGCCGAATTCGAAAATTTCAAATCACTTCTTTATTATGACAGCTAACATATTGAAAATTGGTATTCTGACATTTTTGAAGGTCCTTGATCGACTGATGGTCATGATTTTTTCCTACACTTACTAGTTTTTGAGATATGACAGTTAACTTTTCTTTTTTTCATGGACACCATATTATTTTTCCACCCCATAAAACTCACCTTTCATTTCTCTTCACAAAGATATAAAACACTAGTAGCATTTCTGTCGAAATAGCCTATAAAAATTGGAAAACCATTTTTGGGGCGAAAAAATCTAGTTACCGGTTTGGTTGCCATGCTCTCGTGACATAATAAAATGACATTCGGTTGCCATGGTCGGTTGATTTTTGGAAAAGTTGGGTTACATTCCGTTTTCATGTATTTGATAATGATAATAAATAAAAATGGAACAAATACAAAACCAAGTTCAACACAAAATAACATCGCAATAGCAATAAACATTTATAATTTACAATCACTCGAGATGGGGTCTATTTAGCGAAGAACACTCCAAGATCGTATTTATGGTTCATGACAGAACATCCCAAAGCAACCAAGAGCTGGAAGCAAGAAGTTGATGATGCGTTCCAGTCAATTAACCCGCACGATATCAGCGCAGCCGTTGAAAATATGGCTAAAAGGCACAAAACTCTGCACAGAGCTAAATGAACTCCAATTCAAGCGCGTTCAAGTTCAAGATTCTGCGCGTTCTTGTCATATTTTCAATGAATTCTGACATTGACCAAACATTCCAAAGACCATTGTAGATAAAATTCTGTACGATACACGCGTTAAAAGTGTCTTATTTTGTTCGCGAGGTTGCTCTACTCGCTGATGCTCGTTTCGCAAGCGTCCCCGCTCACAAAATAATACCTGTCACTTTCAACACTCGTATCGTAAATAGCTATTATCTACTCTCGTATCGCACTGGGGCCAATTTTCTACTCTCCGCAACTTTAAGAAACGTTCGCAAGTTTGCGATTTCTGTAAATTCCAATTTTTGAGCCATCGTTTCCTGACGTATGCGCATCGATGCGGACGTTTCCATACGTTTTGCTGCGAGCGGACCTGGACTGGTGCAAGTCACTTTGCGTATACGCTTTTATGATGACGTAAGGTTAGGTAATAATGTTTTCATTGTTATCAATAAAACAAACAGCATTGCTGGAGGTATGTGGCGATCATGGTGCCGAGTCAGGCGGGTAATAGGATACAGCACGGAATAACTTCACGATTGCGTCCTAAAAGAAGGATCACTCATACACATCTGTCATTCTTTTCAATCTTTGTCAGCTCCAGGGACACTGTTCGAAACTTTTCACGATGTTTCATTTTTTCTTTTCATCGTCCGCAGTCTTCGTTCAAACTTTGCATTTGCTTCCCACCAACGAGTTCCAGGTTTTTGGAAATAATAATGATAAGTTGTCTTCAACTGAACAACAAATTCAACTGTAAGTAGACCTTGTCAAAATATTAAGTAGATCTAGTCAAAATTTAACGAAAACTCATAAACCACTTTGCAGAGTTCGATCCATCGTCAAAGATACAGCCCTTCATAGTTCACGTTTTTCGGATTTCAAAAACTTGTAACTCAGGAACATTCCGACCAAATCAGCCTGAATTCAGCGTTGGCTAGTTTGTCAAAATTATATTTTCATCTACCGGTCAATTTCAGAAAAAATAGGAGGCATAGAAAGTTGGTAGTAGTGGTAGAAAGTAGTCCTAGTGGTGGAACCACGAGCTTTCGACAGTTGTCGATCTCGACAATTTTTCCTTCCCTAAAGGGTGAGGGGTGCAGAGGGGAAAGGGAAAATGAGGGTGAGAGGTGCAGAGGGGAGAGGTGAAATTGTCAAGATCGACAACTGTCGAGTTACGTTTTTTTCACCGTTTGACGAGATCTATCCATGATTGAATTTTTTGCACTCTGTATTAAGGATCTGAATGTGAATTATACACGAGTCATATTTTTACAACCAACGTCTTTCAGATGTCTGAGGCATTCATTCGTCCTTCGTCATTCCCTGATCGTTTTATCGGTTGCTCCTTCAATTTTTATAATGGTACAGGATGTTCACATATGAATTATACCCCCTTCTGTAGCTTGTGCTCGAGCATAGTTTCAAAAATTTAACCACTTTTTTTCACAGGTTTCGGAGGCACCAGAATTCTCTGTCGTCTATCGCGAATCATCGAGAAGTTTTCTCAAATTGAACACCGTGTATCTTACAATAGGAATTGATCAAGCTTTCCATCCTGATTATAAATATACGGATCTCACCCGATAGGTTAGTTAGGAAAACTATCAAGCAATATTCCTTTTTAAAAAGTTTGACTTTGAAAAGTTGAGTCAAGTTCAGTAGAAGTTCGAAGCTACAATGAAATCCATTCACTAAAATGAAAGAAAATTTACTGAGTCTTTAAAATGAAAAATGACTGTTTTCGATCATTTTCAAACTTCATCTCTTTCTTCACATGCAGTTGTGTTTTGTTGATCAACCTATCAAGTGTTATGCATATATTTATAATCAGGATAAAAATCGGACACTGGGTGTCTGACACATCTGGGTGTTTGACACCTCGACACCCAGATGGGTGAAAGGAGTTACGATTATAATATATATATATATATGAAAATCGGAATCGATTACTTCAGGATAGGGCGTCAAATATAAGAAAATTTTTCAATATTGCACCCTGTAAGCGATATCCACATTTTCCGTCGACAGATTCAAAGCCTACGGAAAAAACTGTGTTGTGGTCGTTTTTCATTTCCTGAATTATGTTCAAGCGTCCCAGGGGGCCAATTTTTGAGAATATACTCAAAGTTACGTAGGTATGCGCAAATTTGCGTACGAAGATTTACGTATACGTTTCCGTTTGCCAATTTTTGAGCAGTGTTCGCAAAACGAAAAACGTTCGAATTGGGTCTTCGTAAATAAACGCATGGTAGACGCGACAACGTTGCAAATATCGGTGCATTTTATCTTCTCAAGCCACGCCAAGCCTACCAAAGCTTTCAAACGTCAGTTTCTGATGTTCGTGTTTTCATTCAGATTAATAAATTTTCATAACCTCCATATTTAACAACAAAGAATACGTCTGGAGACTTCCCCTTGAACATAATTCAGGAAATGAAAAACGATTACAACATAATTTTTTCCGTAGGCTTTGAATCTGTCGACGAAAAATGTTTGTGGATATCACTTACAGGGTGCAACATAGGAAATTTTTTCTTACATTCGACGCCCTATTCTGATATGGTAATCGATTCCGATTTTTATCCTGATTATGAATATCACACTTGATAGGTCGATCAACGAAACACAAATGCATGTGAGAAAAGTGATGAAGTTTTAAAATGATCGAAAATTTTTTTTTTGTTTTAAAGTGACTCAGTAAATTTTCTATCATTTTATAGTAGGTACCTACTCAAATGGATTTCATTATAGTTTGAAACTTTAACTGAACAAAACTTAACTTTACAAAGTCAAACTTTTGAAAAAGAAATATTGCTTGGTAGTTTTCTTAACTAACCTATCGAGTGGGATATACGTATATAGGGTGTCCGTTTTTCGAGGCTAAGCATGGGTATCTCGCCTATCTTTAGAGATACCGAGTCGGTTGAATTAGAAAAAAGTTGCGAATTTTCATGACAATCAATGATCCAAAAAGATATTTTACTTGCCAGTTTTCGTTTTCGAGATATCGAAAAAAAACAGAAATTTGTTTTTTTTTTTGGAAAACGGTTGAATCGCCTTTTCTAATTAAGACATTGTGCAGGCACTTTTCAAAGGGAAATTCATAGTTCCCAAAATCTTCATTCTAGCTTTCAAAACAACCGAGATATGACATTCAACTTTTTTTTCTTTTCTTTTCTCTTATGGTCGCCATATTGGATTTTAACATTTTTGAATACAATATTTTTTTCTGGGTACAACGATGTGTCACAAGCCACCGTTGAATTCATGCTTTTGGGCAAAACATTATTTTATTATTTTTCAAAGAGTGCTTTGGAAACAAAATCAGCACCGACAATAACAAAAACGTAAATGTTGACCATTTATTCAACAGTGACATGTGGCACTTCGTTGTAACCAGAAAAGAATACCGTATTTAAAAATATCCAAATCCAATATGGCGCCCATTAGAGCAAAAAGTTGAATGTCGTATCTCGGTTATTGTTTTGAAAGCTAGAATAAAGATTTTGCAAACTTTGAATTCCCCTTGAAAAAGTGCCCCGACAATGTCTAGATTAGAAAAGGCCACCTTCAAGCGTTTTTTGAATAAAAAATAAAAACAAAAATTCAAATTCCTGTTTTCTCACGATATCTCAGAAAATAAAATCGATACGTCAAATTTCTTTTTGAATCATTGATCGTCATGAAAATGCGCAACTTTTTTCTAATTTAACCGACTTTGTACCTTTTAAGATAAGCGAGATACCCATGCTTAGCCTTGAAAAACGGACACCTGTATTTATAATCCGAATGAAAAGCTGAATCAATTCCTATAATAACATACACGTGTCCAATTTGAGAAAAATTCTCGATGACTCGCGATAGGCGACAGAAAATTTTAGTGCCTTCGAAACCTGCGAAAGAAAAGTGGTCTCTAATTTTTGAAACTATGATTGAGCGGAAGCCTCCAATTTATACGTGAACACCCTGTACCATTATAAAAATTGAAAAAGTAGCCGATTAAACCAGTCGACGCTAAATTTAGGCCAATTTTGTCGAAATGTTCCTGAGTTACAAATTTTTGAAATCCGAAAAAAAAATCAACTATGAAGGGCTGTATCTTTGACAATAGGCCGAACTCTACAAAGTGGTTCATGAGTTTTCGTAATATTTTGACAAGATCTATCTACTCACAGTTGAATTTGTGAGTTGAAGACAACTGAACATTATTATACCTAACCTATTCCAAAAATATATTCCAAAAACCTGGAACTCGTTAGTGGGAAGCAAATGCAAGGCTTTACTGCAGACTGCAGACGATGAAAAGAAAAAAATTAAACATCATCGTGACAAGTTTTGAACAGTGTCCCTCCCTGGAGCTGACAAAGATTGAAAAGAATGACAGAAGAGTGAGTAATTCTTTGTTTAAGACGCAAGTTATTCCGTGCTGTATCTCATTACCCGCCTGACTCGGCACCATGATCGCCACATACCTTCAGCAATGCTGTTTGTTTTATTGATGACAATGGAAACATTAATACCTAACCTCACTTCATCATAAAAGCGTATACGCAAAGTGACTTGCGCCGGTCCAGGTCCGCTCGCAGCAAAACGTATGAAAACGTGCGCATCGATGCGCATACGTAAAGAAACGATGGCTCAAAAATTGGAATTTACAGAAATCGCAAACTTGCGAACGTTTCTTAAAGTTGCGAAGAGTAGAAAATTGGCCCCCAGGCCGAATAATGCAGTAACAGGCGCAATTGAGGTCTCCAATTTTCCGTTGTCTCTCTTCACTGTGACGTCATGCGTATAAGAGATGGTTAATCGAGGTCATTGGGCGCTTCCCAAGAAGGCGTATAAAGACACAATTCGACACAGCTAGCGTTCCAATAGCAGTAATAGCACCACACATCGATGGGTCCTAATAAGACTAGCTTTATTCGCAGAGCCGGATGTGAAGTAACGTTTCACGCAGGGCATCTTTGTAACTAGCGCTATTGAAAAGAGGTCGTTGTAACTGGCGCATCTCAAATGAACGCAAGTGAACTGGCGCAACTTCTATGTACGCGAATAGAAGTTGCGCCAGTTCACTTGCGTTCATTTGAGATGCGCCAGTTACAACGACCTCTTTTCAATAGCGCTAGTTACAAAGATGCCCTGCGAGAAACGTTACTTCACATCCGGCTCTGCGAATAAAGCTAGTCTTATTAGGACCCATCGACATGTCGACACAATCGAAACATTGGCGTGGCTAAGTTTGGAATTGAGCTGGCAAGTGCACTTTGACATTGTGTATCCGTCTTTTTGCAGTTATTGGAAAGCGCCCTATGTTTCTTGAGATATGACATTTCGCTTCTGACAATGGGGATTTTTCCGAATCTGACAAGCGCTCTGTCGTGTATTTATTTGATTTCAGCATGGATTTCATGATTTCACTTGTTCTTACCCTCGTTCATACCAATAAGTGTGTTATATGTAGTGGAAAACTGAGTACCTAGATACTTACAGAAATGGTTCAAGGGTGTTGTGTCGCTCTATACGAGTGCGAGAATAAGACGAATACACCCGGCATAAGCATGCACCGGTTCACGGAAGACCCAAACTTGATGGAAGTGTGGCTGCACCAGCACCAGCAGGGATCACGCTGCACCAGACAATGCTTGATGTTTCTGCCAACATCGTGAAGCGTCGTGTAGGTTGACAAAAAATCAATAATGCCATATGGATTACTTCGTAATTTGTAGCCTCTTGTGAAATTGGCTTCCACGTGCATCTTACTACGAAAAAACTGTATTGGCTTAAAGGCCGCTCTATGAAATTACGCAACGCAGCCGCAGCCGCAACGCAGGTTTCTGATTGGCTCGCAAGCCCTTCGCGTCGTTGCGATGGCTCTGCGAATACCTTGCGAGCCAATCAGAAACCTGCGTTGCGGCTGCGACTGCGTTGCGGTTGCGTTGCGAATTTTCATAGAGCGGGCATAAGGGCTCTAGTGACTTTCCCACATGATAATGGGAACAGTATAGCTAACCGATTCAAAATTCTCGCAAAAGTCAGAAACGAAACGTCCAAACGTCATAAACGTCAAAACGTCAAAGGTGACCTCGAAAAACCATGTATTTTCTATCTCCTAATAGTCCAGTCTTTCTTCTTCGGAAGAATTAGTGAAGGGTTGAAATTTTGTACACTCATTCTTTTGATTGTCATGAACGGCCTGTTAAGAGTCCCCTAGAATTCAAGCTCAGGAACTTTGGATAATGGTCATCAAGTGTTAAAAAGTTGTTTTTTCGGCGAAGAAGTCATTTCTTCATGACAAGATGGTCCTTTTTGTGATTGAATGATTGCGTATCACCATCTTGACAATCACCATTCACTATTTCTACTTTTGCTTAGATGGCGGATCCAAGATGGCGGCCAAGAAGGAAAAACAGTTGACTGTCTTACTTCCATCAGTAGGAGATTTGAAAAATGTCTGATGATTGCATTTTATTTATGACATAATTTATCATGGAAATACTAAGTTTTACTTCAATATCTCAAAAAATCACTGATTTATTGAAAAAAGTTGACTTACGAGAAATTTTCAGTTTTTTCAGAATATTTCAAAAACGGTCGAAGATATTTCGGAACCGTTCACAATTTCTTCGTTAGCATGAAATGACGAATATATAGGGTGATTTTCATGTCTTCAGCTATTTTGGTTTCTGAAGATTTTTTTCTCCATTCCTTTTCTCGACGCGTTTGGTATTACCGTTATCTAGTCTGAAGCAATTCCCACAATGCGAAATTTATTTGCACATCATGTTCTTACTAGTTTTTGATTGATTGTGAATGTAGTTGCAGGATAAATATCACCTATACCCATGCAAACGCCAAATTCAGCAGGTTGAGGGAAGTGAAATATAAAAAAAAATACCTCAGAAACCAAAACAGCTGGAGACATTTAAACCAGCCCATATATTCGTAGTTTTATGCTTACAAAGATTTTGTGGACGGTTCCGAAATATCTTCGACCGTTTTTGAAATATTCTGAAAAATTTGAAAATTCTCCACAATTCAACTTTTTTCAATAAATCAGCGATTTCTTTAGATATCGAAGTATAACTTGGTATTTTCATGATGAATTATGTCAGAAGTGGAATGCAATCATCCGACGTTTCTTGAGTCTGCTACTATTGGAAATAAGACAGTCAACTGTTTTTACTTCTTGGCCGCCATCTTGGATCCGCCACCCACGCAAAAGTGGAAATAGTATGAAGTCATTATCAAGATGATAATACGCAATCATTCATGTACAAAAAGGACAATCTTGCTGTAAGAAAATGACTTCTTCGCCGAAAAAGCGACTATTTAACACTTGATGGCGATTATCCGAAGTTCCTAAGCTCGGATTTTAGGGGACTTTTTATAGGTCATTTAAGACTATCAAGGGATTATGTGTACAAAATTTCAACCCTCTACTATTTTTTCCAAAGTTGATACTATTTTTTGAACAAAGTGACTGGACTATAAAATTGGAAAGGTCAATTCGAGGGGGTAATCACTTGTGCAATATTTGGGACATGCTGTGGTGCAATGCCATTGCAACCGTTTGTGCAATGTCTGTGCAATGCGTGCAATGTCTGTGCAATGTCTGTGCAATGCGTGCAATGCCTGTGCAATGCCTGTGCAATGCCTGTGCAATGTCTGTGCAATGTCTGTGCAATGCGTGCAATGCCTGTGCAATGTTTGTGCAATGTCTGTGCAATGCGTGCAATGTCTGTGCAATACTTGTGCAATGCCTGTGCAATGCATGTGCAATGCGTGCAATGTTTGTGCAATGCCTATGTAATGCCTGTGCAATGTCTGAGCATAACAGGCAATGAATGATGTAAGGCGCATGCGCCCGCTCACGTGACGCCTTTGTGAATCACTTTGTGTCGAGCTTTGTGCTTTTGCTTCATCAATTATATGCATTGTAAGCTCGGCGATGGCGTGCGAATCGCGGAGAATTTCGGAAGATAAGAAAATGGAAAGAACAGGTGACAGCATTGCTGGTGTCATGTTGAAAGCCACCAAAGAAAACTTCTTGTGGATAAAAATATACGAGGAATTAGGGGTTGACCTGCCTGATCACTTGAAAGTGTTATTGCATTGTCACGGATTTGACTCGGCTGCAGCCCTAAAAAATTTCGATGAAAGCTTTTATGAGCCAATGGAACGTTTTGTGAAAGTGGAACTTCCAACAATGCTGAGGAAAAATGACAAAAGAGAAGATTTTGTTGGTATTTCGGTATTTTCTACTATATTGGGAAGATTCTTCGGAAGATCACACAAGACATATTAGATGGCGAAGAATATTATGAAGTATCTTATTTGAAGCGCTCTTCAAAATATGAGAACAGCTTCATCTTTCCACAAATAGAAGATATTGCCCCCGCCAAAGCAGACAGCATCAAACTGGTTTTACCGAGCCCTACTTCAGTTGGTGAAACCAAAAGACAAAAGAGATTTTATAAATTCGACATAATAGATACGTTCAAGTCGAGATTTCAGATTGATTATCGCAATATTCGTTAATATATATAATAACATATATATATATGTTTTGTTCATTAATCATAATTTTCATATCAAACATTTGATATTTGTTTTTGCTTTTATTTTATCTTTTAGACTTACCTACTTACTTAGTAAGTTTATTTTTATTGATTATTCACATTATGTGATTTTTTTTAATACAGGGTGTCCGGAAATTCATGCAACAAAGTTCTATGAACATTTGTCCGGAAACGCTTCCTAAAGGAGCTACAGGCCCCTAAAGATGGGACCCTGAAGATGGTTTTTATTTAATATCTCCGAAACCGTTCAGGGGAAATTAACGAGGAAATCAATCAAACTTTACCCATCGACTAATCTTTTTATGCCTAAGAAATCGAGGTGAGAGTTATTTTAAAATAATTCACCAAGGGTGGGTTAGGCTGGGTTGTGGGTGGTAAAAATACTCCCAACTTTTTTGCATTAATTTTTTTTTCAAAATTAACAAGAAATTATGATATTCTCGAGTTTTCTACCAACATACGTCGTCTTATTTATTCTCGATAGAGTGCACCATTTACGAGATATTTAAGATTGAATGTTTAAGAACATGTTCAGAAATGCTGATTTTAGGGATATAAAAAATAAAAACTTGGAAAATCTGTAAAATGTTAAAATGTTGTGTTTTTATATGTAAAAAAACATAAAAAATAGATTTTAGAGAAGAGAACGTTGATTTCTAAAATTTTATTTTTTATAGTCCTAAAATCAGCGTTTCAGGCCATGTTTTCAAACATTCAATCTGAAATATCTCGTAAACGGTGCACTCTATCGAGAATAAATAAGACTACCTTTTTTGATAGAAAACTCCAGAATATCATAATTTCTTGTTAAAATAAAAAAAAATCACATGCAAAAAAGTTGGTAGTATTTTTACACCCCACAACCAGCCTATCCCACCTCTGGTAAATTATTTTAAAATAAATCTCACCTCATTTTCTTAGGCATAAAAAGATTAGTGGATGGGTAAAGTTTGATTGATTTCCCCTGAACGGTTTCGGAGATATTAAATAAAACCCATCTTCAGGGTCCCACCTTTAGGCGCCTGTAGGTCCCTTAGGAAGCGTTTTCGGGCAAATGTTCATAGGAACTTTTCTTATTGTTTTGGTGAGAGGAATCTGCCCTAGAACTTTGTTACATTAATTTGCGGACACCTTGTATCGAATTATACATATATTAATAATTTGTTGTATTTGCTCTTGATTATTATGATAATATTAAAGAGCAGGTATTTTCATACCAGATTACTTCCGGCTATCTCCAAACTCAACTTAAACACCATGAAAACCGAGATGAAAACACGAATGAAAACAATTGTTGTAGCAAGTGAAACTATGGCATTTAACATCCGGGCAAAGCGAGGGGCAAAGTTACCTGGAGATGAAATTACCCGCCCTAACTCTGAATAAAAATAATATACGAGAATAATAAAATTTCTTTTGGTGAACGATTGAAATTCTGTTTTAATAGAAGAAAATGATCAAATAGTTATAGCTAAAGATTTTACGCATTTTCCATTGTCAACTTCGAGGTCAACTTATTAGTAGGATCGAGAGCAGGATTGACTAGAATGAAATCTATTTAAACACAATATATTTATTTGCGTTAATTGCGAATTAAAATTTTGGTGCAATCCAGGGTAAGTATAAAGTAAATAAAAATTTTGTTCAACGCTCAACAAAAAATACTCGAAAAAATAACGAGTGTTGCTAATCATCTGAGTGAAGAATCACCTCCTACTTTGACATTTGAGGGACAGAGAGCATCAAGGTCGAGTGAGGGATATATCCGAGTTAAGTGAGAGAATTTCAAAGAAGTAGGAAAAATACATGTTTCCATGAGGTAGGTACCTACCTAACTTACTAAATATTGTTATTGCTGGCAGTGAGACTAGGTAGAATAAAATCTTTACTCACACCTAGTAGGTAATCGCTTCATTACATACCATGTTAGATGCACGGGAAGTGGCTCATTACCTACTCCGCGGGAAAATAAAGATTTAGTAATTTTACAAGGAAAATTCTAAAAAAATGCATCCAGTCAAAGTAAAAGTGAGCAATCAATATTGCCTGGACTAAGTTTCAGCAAAATTGATCGGCCAATTTGGGAGTTATGACAAAAAGTCTGATTTCGGTTTGTTTCGTTTCGTTTCGGAAAAAAGTTCAGATTTGAACTTTTGAACGCCTGTAATCATGTAAGCTAGCTAGGTAGGTGTGAGTAAAATAGTACCCCATACGACGGTAAATATATCATTCCAGCTTGGGGCTAGGGCTAGGGCTTCCAGGCAAAGCCTCTGGATCGGCCTAGAAGCTCTTTAAGCCCTCAGTTGTAATAATGAATTTCCCATCTCGGTAGGTAATAATATAGTATTACAAGTAGATTAGATGGGACAAGTACCTAGGTAATAATAATTTACATGAGTAGTTACTTAGGTAACTTCGAGAGTAACTTTGTCCAGTGCAAAATTACCTCTACATCATTGTGTATGCAATGTGTATGCAAAGGTGATGGAATGCTTGTGCAATGCGTGCAATGTCTATGCAATGTCTGTGCAATGCGTGCAATGTTTGGTGCAATGCGTGCAATGTTTGATGCAATGCGTGCAATGTTTGGTGCAATGCGTGCAATGTTTGGTGCAATGCGTGCAATGTTTGATGCAATGCGTGCAATGTTTGGTGCAATGCGTGCAATGTTTGGTGCAATGCGTGCAATGTTTGGTGCAATGCGTGCAATGTTTGGTGCAATGCGTGCAATGTTTGATGCAATGCGTGCAATGTTTGGTGCAATGCGTGCAATGTCTGTGCAATGCGTGCAATGTTTGGTGCAATGCGTGCAATGTCTGTGCAATGCGTGCAATGTTTTGTGCAATATTGCACATGTGGGACACCTACTTTGCGAGTGAGTGCCCCCTCGGGTCAATTGTAGTGATCGAAAGCGGATTCCAAAGACGATGCGATCACAGACATTCATAAACATCCGGTATAATGCCTTGAGAGATTTTTTTTTTTGCAGAGCCAAGGAGGCGGCGCAGTTCAACGTGATAATGGTGAGAATTTGTTCTTTTTCCACTTCCTCTCTGCCTTTCTTCTGTAGGATTAGATCGTGTATTGACCTCACCAAACCAGGGAGGTATTTTATTCCATTGTAAATATATTGTTACGTATCTCGCGTACGGGTTCGGATATACCTAATTGAGACGATCGTTTTATTCACGTCATTATTTACTTGGGAATATCGCTGTGACTCCTACACTGAGAGAAAAGTTTCATTTATAGGTAATAAATACTTGTTGCAACTGCTGCTTGCAACTGATCAGCCCCTCTCCAAGACCTCAAAACCCCGGAAGGAATTTCTGTCAATTTTGGGTATGTTGTAGGGCATTCAAGTCTGAACAGAATATCAAATTTTCAGGACGTACATATTTTTTCCAAGTTTTCAGAGATTCTTCCACTACTTTTACTATATCATATACATTTGACGGAACAAATCAAAATATTCCAATAGAACTATGAAATTTTTCATCGTGTTTGGTTCAGAATTGCTGCAACATTTGCAGTCTTCACATACCCAACTGTGCATACTTGAAGTTTTATGAGAATCTGAGCTTGATTTGATATTATTCGGAATTATGAGTTTTCAGATTTATGACAGCAACAAAAAAAAAGCCTTCGATAGGATTTTTCTGGAACCTAAAAATTTGGAAAGAACGCAAAATTCTAAACAAAATCTGTGATTTTCACGACTACAGTATTCCTTTTGAGGTCAAAATCTATTTTTCTTGGGCTATAAGCGGAACAATTCTGTGGCTAGGAGGTACCTATTCCCTCGCCTGTCCCAGCTCTTCATATTGCATTGGTCACTCACAAATAATATTCACGAAGCTACATATTGTTTCAGAGGCAGTTGCGAGAGTGGACGCCAATGAAGTTTCCATCCAACAACGCGATGATGATTCGCTAGAAAAGCGTTTTCTTCCTCTTCTCCTCCCCCTCATAGGTCTGATTGGTGGTGCGGTAGGTGGTGCTGTTTCCAAAGGTTAAAGTTTCAATGTTTGTATTAGTTTATCTGTGATAACAAATAAACGCAAAATGTACATTTGAAGAAATTTTGCGATCCAATAAAACATGAATACAATAATAATGTACCTACCTACCTACTAATTTTTTTTTTCACAACTGAAGACCCAATTATAGTAGGTATACAAATTGTGAGGGATCGCACTTTTGCGACTTGTTTTAAAACTCAATCTCAAGAAGGACACGGCAATGCTGGAACAGACAACAACAACCGTCAATGTCATAACCGAGTTATGACTTGATCTTCATTTCGAAACATTTCATTAGAGCTTCAAATTTATTTTCGATTGAAACTCTGAATAGCAGAATTTTGTGCGAGATTTTGTGTGTCAAGTGTATAATTAAATGTCAAAATATGCCATCAAAATTGTCAATGGACGACTTAAATAACAACAAATTGAGGTAATCAGCATCAGAGTCATTATTCCTCGCAAGGTATTTGCCAACATTTGTTGGAAATTTCATCCCAGGAGGAAATATTGTTTGGAAACTCTACCTTACCCTGAGGAAAATAATACACCTTATTGTAACTGCAAAGGTCCCCCCAATAACAAAGTTCCCAAATTCCATCAGCTGTCGTAGCCAAACATGATTAATGAACTGTTTCAAAGACTAACAAGAAAAAATCTAACTTTCAAGTTTCATGTTTCAACCCATTATCCCAGAATTTTTGAAGAGTCAGAACTTTTGCAAATGTCAATAAATCAAGAGTAAATCTTCCAACCAGTTCAGCTATGAAACAATCGAAACATCAAATTAGCTTGGCTTCTACATTCCTGAATAACAAAATTTTGGATAGTGAGCTTAAACATGGAAAGGCAACTCCTTTTGTAAAAAAATCCTATGAACTGCCTGGAAACCTCAAAGGATTTGAATTTTCAAAATGTTTTTCTGTATCCTCTGTAGATATTCAAGGTGTCTCGTACAGAAAACAATCAATTTTGTTACTACACTTCTGGCCAAAATTAGCGGGTCAAGAAATTTTTGCCTCAAGTTTGATGTTGATTTTTTTCTGAACCATTTGTCTGATTTGGCAGAATTTTTTTCAATAGTAGGTTGATTCTTTGGGAATACAACCGTGATAGAAATTGCCATTGATAATTCAGTTTTGACTTTATACTGGGTGACACAAAAATGCGGTGATTTTCAATCAAAACTCTTAGCCCCTAACTTTTTGTGTTAGCAACAACAGCAACTGACATTTGATAGTCCACTGTAGCCTTATGTTCACTTGACATTTTCTATTTTACTTTGCGTCATTATCTCCATTAATAAAGGAGATAGGTATGCAATATTTTAGAAGAACATGCTTTTTTTGAAAAGTCAAAAATTTAAAAAAGGATAAGAAACGGTTCCCAGAGAAACAGATACCAACAAGAATAATTCCGATAATTCCAATTGTCAAAGAAGTTATTCACCAAAAACATGTTTTTTATTGACCGGTTAACATTTTTGCATTGAAAAATCACCAAATAAAGTTCCTAACAAAAGTAAGACGGGGACCATCTACTTCTGAAAATAAAGAAAACAGTAAGCAATTGGATAATGAACAAATTAATAATGATAAATTAAATTAATTGATGTGATCAACGAATCGTAGTTCAGTAACGTGTGTTTCCTCCCCTTGATCTCCTGCATGCTTCTACTCTTCGTGGCATACTACTGATTAGGTTTTGTAGGCCTTGCTGGGGAATGTCATGCCATTCTTGAATAAGCAGTTGTGACAGTTGCTCCAGATTCACCAGCGGCTGAGGTGCACTCCTGATGCGTCTACCTAGCTGATCCCAAAGATGCTCTATTGGATTAAGATCCGGGCTTCTGGCTGGCTGAAAGCTGTCTAGGCTGTAGCGTTTTGAATTTCTGTGCGACGGGGTTTGGACAGGCTTTTTGTGGCGGAGTTTAAAAAGAGCCGGTAAGATAAGAAAGAAATAGTAAAAAAAGAGCAGTGAAGTCGAGGCGTTGGGCGAGCAACACCTAAATTACATACGAGGACGATTGTTGAAATTTATAATGTATTACCAAGTGGGTACATACGAGTAGAGAATACTCACCTTAAGAATTGTTTAATCGGACCCCTGGTGAGTTTATTGAATCATTCAAAGACGCCGACGTCATGTTAGTTTTTTTAGAAAATCACGCCGCTGAAAGACAAAATGGAGAAAACCATACGCCGCCGCTTATATGTCCTCATCGACTTTTGAGCCCGCACAACATCACAGGGTAGGCTCAAACAAATAAGGGAAGAAGTCATACTTAGCAAATTTATATTGTAGGCTCGCTGATTAGCTTCACACGCCGCCAAACAAACCAGATCACACAACAGTACGCTGCCCAGTACACAACAGTACGCTGCCCAGTTCACGACAGTACGCGGCAGTTTTGAAATCCACAAAAGTCCAGACTTCGTAGACTACAGGGTGCTGCACCGGCCCAACCTATAACGTCCATCATTATTGAGTGAGATTCGTATTGTGTTTGTCCCGCTTTTGAGGTCGCCCTACAGTATATTTCCATCAAATGATTTTCGCGGTTTAGATGCGCCTGAACTTGAGCTCAAGGTTAGTCAACGTGTCCCGTTCCTTTTCTTTAAATCGTTAGCGCCGTTCCGCTGGAAACCGGCCATGCTGTAGTAAATCTACAATGGTGTGGATTCACGCATGGGAATCGACTCCGTAGTTTTATTTCACAATTTATCTTTCATAATTTTTTTATTATAGTTTTCAATTCAAATTAATCTGAACCGGTGTACAGTTCCAAATAGTCAATTACTTATCGTCTGTGAAACATGCATTTAGTCAAATCAACATCATCCTTTTAATAAATCCATACTAAACGAATCAAGTCTCTCTGCCTAAATTATTTGAATTCATTCTCAATAGATCATAGTAATTAGAAATTATCCGTTATTTCTGTTTATTCAAAACTACTAGCTGGCTACCAATAAAATAACGGATTGGCGCCTGACACGTATTCTTCATCTAAATTTCACCTAGCTAGTGATTGATCAGAAGAAGTAGTTCATGTATTTTTCCTTTATAACCCTTTCATGAAACCCACGACCCATCGCGCCACTGAGCCGCTAGCCGACGCCACAGTGAAAAATAGGGTGCAAGGCATCTTGGTGAATAACTTCTTTGACAATCGGAATTATCGGAATTACTCTTGTTGGTATCTGTTCCTCTGGAAACCGTTCCTTATCCTTTTTAAAAATTTTGACTTTTCAAAAAAAGCATGTTCTTCTAAAATATTGCATATCTCCTTTATTAATAGAGATAATAACGCAAAGTAAAAAAGAAAATATCAAGTAAACATAAGGCTACAGTGGACTATCAAATGTCAGTTGCTGTTGTTGCTAACACAAAAAGTTAGGGGCTAAGAGTTTTGATTGAAAATCACCGCATTTTTGTGTCACTCAGTATAAAGTCAAAACTGAATTATCAATGGCAATTTCTATCACGGTTGTATTCCCAAAGAATCAACCTACTATGTGAAAAAAAATAAAAATTTCTTGACCCGCTAATTTTGGCCAGAAGTGTATGTAGCTTTGATGACAATGGTTTACCTTGCTTTGGACAAGTAATCGATATAATTATTTCAGATAGATAGATAGATAGATAGATAAGAGTTTATTGCTTCGAAAATATACATTTTATAGCAATGTGAAAATAAACAATATAAACGAAAACGACAATGTAATAACAACAACAACGCATGATGAACATGACAATAAAATTAGTGTTAGGTGCAAGGCAATGTATTGTTCCCTGTCATAGACGTTCCCCCTGCAGGATTGGAGAGCGCGTTCACACACTCACCACTCACTCAGGATGAATGAACGTAGCCTCAGAGAGTTTGAAAGAAAACCAAATAATCTTGAGATGGTGCCTGTCTCCGTGCATGTGAGCACGTCATGGAGGTCCTGATTCGCGAAAAGTTCCTTCCGTCTGAACTCGCGATACATGGGACACTCAAAAAGTATGTGAGCCAGGGTTTCGCTCTTCCTCAGGTTACATATGCCACACAATATCCCTGTATCGATCGAGTACGATACACCCTTTATGTACAGTTTCATGACCGCGCTGTAAGTTGTTCTCAGCTGAAAGTAGAATCTCTTGAGGTGAAGAGGAGTATCCAGTGCGTAAAAGACGAATTTTTTGTTCATGTGATTGAGGAACTTATATTGGTCGTTGTTTACGGACAACAAAACACAGTTCCAGTCGGAGAACCTAAGTTGTATCTCGATTTTTTCCAGAACACCACTGATATTTCCCTCGAGCGCGGATATATTGTTCGGATCTACTCTGATATTCCACTTTGACAAAGTATCAAGAAGTTGGGAGAGCCAGTTGTACTTTTTGTCGACATTGCCATTGTGAAGTTGTAGGTATCGCTTGTAAGCTCTAGATGGCAGTCTGACATCTGACATTTTACTCACTCTGATTAAGTACTGCAAAGCCTGTTTCACTACAAAATAGATCACATTGGTTATTTCCATTTCGATCCGAACAATATAACCGGCCGTGTTAGGTTTCAGATAGAACAGTTTTTTGAAAAAGTTCATTTGTATACTCTCGAGGTCCGCTTCGTGTCTTAGTCCCCACGTTGAAGAGCAATATGAGACAGTCGAGGTGATGGTGTTATGATACATTTTTTTTATGTTCTCAAGACTGGAGATACTGTTTCTGCTTATAATGGTTCTCAAGACGCCGCCCGTGATGTTGACCTTACTGGTCACTGACCTAGCCTGTTCCCTGAAGTGTCCGTTAAACGAGAAAGTAACCCCCAAGTAAGTGTAGTGCTTTCGATCACTGCGCCCTCGTAGTAAAATTTCTCTGGTTTCATTTTTGCGCTACGTCTGAATATCAGGATTTTAGTCTTTTCAGTGTTCAGCTCAAGGTGCATCGTTTTGCAGTACAAGCTCAGTATTACCAAATTTTTCTGGACAGCGCACGCCGAGTCCGAGAATGTTACCAATAGTACAGGCGGTACGGAGCTTATTTCATAACAATCCTGCATTTAATAAAGAAATCAAACCACTTTGCACAGTGACTCTTGGAACCATTTCGAGCGATTTGACCCGCAGCACCCGAAAATTCGTCCCTTAGGGGGGCCATGGGGGCCCTCCAAATTTTCAAGATGCAAGAACTTTCACAAAACGATCATTGAGTAACGTCATGTGTGTCATAAAATGGGCTTATGGGTCTATTAAAAATGTTCTCAGCAATTATCGTTGTGTCCGTTCCATTTTTCACACTTAAAAAAAAATTTCTTTAGCAGAGGTCAAAAAAACTGTTTTTATTTTTCAATCTACGCAAGGAAACCATAAATTCATATGTTTTGTTTAGTTCTCAAACAAATCGCATTCCGTAAGCCCAATTATCAAGACAAAATTTTTATAATGGTATTTTCCAAAGAAGTGGTGTCCTCTTCAGTACACCTTTTTCAACAGCATTTTTTTCAATGCTCCCACTGGATAACAGTCTTAATTTTCACAGTTATGAGAAGCTTGAAGTTTTTTCTTCGTAATTTGGATGCAACAAGGCTTCTGGACGCGCAAGGGAGCCCTAAAAAATTTTTTTTTTGCTCGGCCATGAAATTTTTGGCATGTTGATTTTGTAGTAGGGGAGAAGTGGACCAAAATTCAATTTCGGTCGCGCGGGCGGCGGCGGCGGTTTCATTCTAGCGGCAAATATATTTACGCACAACGACTCTGTATTCCGTTGTACTGCGGGGAAACTTGGCACAGGAGTAGCTTGTACCAAAGCGAGTGATTTGGCCCGCAGCACCAACATTTCTTACCCAGGGTACTCTGCATCGTGACCATTCTTCAAAACATGACCCATAATGCAACTGTTTCTGTTATAAGAGCTGATGCGTCGACTTGATGGTCATTTCTGTGCAATATTTATTGGCAAAATCGAGAGCTCTGGTCTGAAATAAATGAAAAATTTATTCAGTAGCGTAATTGTCATATTCTTGTTATAATGTTTAACAGAATTCAAGAAATCAATGAAGTGTTGAATGGGAGTAGTTACTCGTAACTGGGGCGACTTCCTTAAATTCGAAGAACAAAGCGTAGCTCTTCGATTTGTTAGGATCGAATGCTCTCTGTTATTCATATTGGGCACCAGTTGTCACAAATATGCAGGGAACAATTTTTTCCTCTGCTGATGCGTCAACTTCATTCGTTGAAGTCACCATAGGAGACATGGCAGATGGTCGCATAATCTTGCACATCAGGGATTGGTGTCTCACGGAGGAAACAGTATTGTTTTCCTCACTGTCGCTACGGAAGTTGTGGTATTGCTTCCGGCTTAGAATCTGCTTGGGCGTAATGAGATCGTCGCCGTGTGAAATTCTCAGGGCTGAGGCCCAAGAACCTCCTTTATGTTTAAGAAGGAAATACCTAGCGGGAAAATATATTGTCAAAGTAAAGTCTTTGGATAGAACAAGGTACAGAATAGCATATAATCTCTCTATTGAAGTGTTGACTAACAAGTTTTGGGAAAGGAAGAATGCCCCTTTAATAGCTGAGGTTTTGACGGAAATTAAAGATATACTTGATGAAGTCCAAACTCAGGATAAGTTACCTATTTTTGATGTTGGGTTTGATTGCCTCATGGCCAAACCAAAAGTTTTCATACCCGAATACACCGAGTACCACACTAATAACAGAAACACCCTGAATCATTTTGTAAAACATCTAGAGGCAGAAGTATGTATCTACACAGACGGATCTAAGACAGAACAAGGTGCTGGTAGTGCCTTCTGGGTTCACGCTGAGAATGAACAATCTCAGTTCAAACTGGGAAAACTCAACAAGATTTTTACAGCGGAAATTTTTGCGATAGTGAGAGCTCTAGAATGGATTCTGGAGAGAACGGATGAGAAAGGCTATGCAATTGTTTCTGACTCTCAAGCTGTGCTGAAAACCTTGAAAAACTTTGGTATGAATTTCTGCAGAGATCGATTGATTTGTAAAATGATTGAACTGATTAGAAAAATTGAGTTATCAGGTAAACGGATAGGTTTTATTTGGGTCAAGGGTCATATGGGCGTGGAAGGCAATGAGAAGGTCGACTCTCTGGCTAAAGAAGCAGTGGAGGCTGGTGTGGAGCAAGGGATGATAACGTGGCGTGATGCAGTCTGTCAGGTCGGTTTGAGACTTCGTGTAGGTTGGAAGAAAAAATGGACGGAATTTGTGAGTACTTCTCAGAACCATTATGTCAAGCTTCACCCTACATTACCTCCGTCGAATTTCCTTTTGGAAAGCGGACGAACGAACATTTCTAAATCTTTTGTATCCTTATGTACGAGACTCAGAATGGGACACGGAGTGTTTCCAGCACACTTGTTCAAAATTGGTATAATAGATAGCCCCAGCTGCTCCTGCAATCAAGCACAAATTGCAGACCTTAATCATTTGTTGTTTTCGTGTCCCTTGTACAATAACAGCAGAGGAAAATTTTTCGACGAATTGATCAGACAAAAAGTTCCTTTACCTCTAGACTTGACTACCTTGATGAGTTTCTTTGACGAAAGGGTGTATTTGGCGATTTTTCTTTTTGTAAAAGAGTCCCAGATTGTGATCTGACTTCAGCGCGAGAGAAGTACAAAAAAAAAATGTATCTGTAGAGTTTATTTCTTTTCTTCTAGATTGCGTCCTTATTGATTGAAATTTTTTACTCTTGATTGTGTTGAAAAAAGGTTATTTCAAAAATATGTCGTGGCTAATGGACCATGTTGTCCAAAGCCAAGGAAAAGTGTCTGGCCCAAAGCGGGTTCACCACTTTTCCACACACACACACACACACACATTGACATTTGCAAATGCCACCACACAACTGCGACGCTCAATAATGCTGCCAATGTTTGTAGTGATATTTTGGAAAATTTGACAAGAAAAACTCCGAAACAAAGACGCACATCTAAACACGGACTCTTTTTGGAAGTTTGGCCAAAAGGTCCGATGGAATTATCATGGATTCCGTAGAAAACAAGTCGCGACAAGGAACCCCTGTAACCGACATGAAATTTCCTCTGGCGGACCGAAAAGGCCCCTTTTCTCGAAATGTGAAGCCGCTGAAAATTGCAAATAGATCGTGAGTACCCCCCTGATGTGTTTTGGCCCCAAATCAACATCAACTTATCTGTTTTTTTGTGAAATTACCCCGTCAATGTCAGACACGGCCCGCGAAATCTAAGCGAAATGCCTTATTATTTGAAGGAGACCTTGTGTTTCTGGTGCCTGGCAAACGCCCACGGGTCTCCTGGGCCGCTACGGTAACATTTCGCACCCTGACAGGGTCATTTTTCCCAAAAACATTGTTGAAATGCCCCGAGGTGTTGAGTTTTCCAAAATCCAGAGCGTCAATTTGACGTTTCTGTCACTTTGGCCGTGCCGTGTTCCAATTTCAACATTTTCCGGCTAAATTTCAAGGAAAGCCCCGCCAAATGGGCCGCAACGGACGAAACCGAGCCCCCGGAAACCCCCCGGTCGGCATTTCACACCAAATTTCTCGAAATTCTCCCCGAAAAGCCGAATTTTCGCCGCAAAAACGTGACAAGATGTTTGGAATGGAATACTCGAAGCGGCGGTTCCCTGGAAAAAATTGGAATGAATTATGAATTTTCGAAAAATCCCCTCGAGTTCGGCAGAAATTTCGGAAATTTCCCATCGTCAACTTGCACTGCGGTTCGTCGGCGAAAATTTTTAAAAAAATACTCCGCCAAAATCCGACGCCTGGTTTTCACAAACGGCTGTAGATAGCGTTAAGAGTTTCACACCGGTTACATTGGTGGGACTAGCTGTCACCGGCGCCGGCAAGCCGTCGCCTGGGTGACAGCTATGGTTGAAAAGTGGACAGAGAATTTGTTCCACTGACACCGGACAAATGGAAAGGGGATTGTATACATGATGTTGATTTTCGGTTGTTTTAGGCAGATGTCAGGTTTTCTTTTGGCAAGTTTAGTGATTTCATGCATGTCCGTCGATAGTGTTTTGGTCAGATGAAGTTTTCCAAGAGGCGTAAGCAACGACTGTAAGAGTAACAAGAATTCAAAAAGATGTTTGTTTTTTGCGTGTTTTGAAATTTCTGCCTCGACTTATAGGGTTCTATTGTGAACGAAACGCATGTCGGTGGGTGGTGTCTGGTCAGTGAAGAGTTGTCGGAAAAAATCGATACACCATTATCTTGTTCATGATTATGTATTTCTACTTTTGATCAAGGTAACTCCTAAAAATACTGGAAACATGATGAAGCTTTGAAAATGAAAGCGACGATATGTGTTATGAAAACCTGAACCGTGAAGAAGGTACTGTCTTGGGAGACACCGTGTAGTGGAAGGAAAAGCAGAACCGTGTAGGTATTTGTATTATTCAGGAGCCTTTCTAATATTTGTAGGAGAAATTGAGATGGAATAAAAATAAGTGCATAATTCCAAGTTTGACAGTTACGTTCCAATTGTTCATCTGAACCAAGTCTAGGTTTGAAAACTCGATAAATTCGGTTGAAAAAAGCAAGAGTTCAATTCAACGCGGCTTCAAACTGCGAAAATGTCGAATTTGACAAATGTGTTTCGATTATCCATCTTGACTAAGTCTTTGTTCAAAATCTCAATTCAATCTGTTGAAAAATACAAAAGTTCAATATGACAGCCTTGCAAATGTCGAAATGGCATATTTGACAGATGCATCTCAATTAATTGTCTACTTCAAGTAGGTAAAGGTTTGAAATATCAATCGGATAAGTTGAAAAATACAAAAGTTCAATATAGCGCCCTCTTGAAACGTTAAGAATCAAAAATTGACAGATGCATTTCCATTGTCAACCTCAAGTGGATATAGGTTCAAAATCCCAATCAGATCGGTTGAAAAATGCAAAAGTTCAATATGGCGGCCTCTGAAACGTCAAAAATCAAAATTTGACAGATGCATTTTGATCGCCAACCTCAAGTAGGTGTAGGTCTAAAATCTCAATTAGATCGGTTGAAAAATGCAAAAGTCCAATATGGCAGTCTCTAATATTGTCAAAAATCGAAATTTGACAGATGCATTTTCATTGTCAACCTCAAGTAAATATAGGTTTGAAATCTCAATCATATCGGTTGAAAAATGCAAAAGTTCAATATGGGGGCCTCTAAAACGTCAAGAATCTACATTTGGCAGATGCATTTTGATCGCTAACCTCAAGTGGGTGTAGGTGTAAAATCTCAATCAGATCGGTTGAAAAATGCAAAAGTTCAATATGGCGGCCTCTGAAACGTCAATAATCAAAATTTGACAGATGCATTTCCATTGTCAACCTCAGGTGGGTATAGGTTTGAAATCTCAATCAGATCGGTTGAAAAATGCAAAAGTTCAATATGGCGGCCTCTGAAACGTCAATCATCAAAATTTGACAGATGCATTTCCATTGTCAACTTCAAGTGGGTATAGGTTTGATATCCAAATCAGATCAGTTGAAAATGTAAAAGTTCAATATGGCGGCCTCTTGAAACGTCAAAAATCAAAATTTGACATGCATTTTGATCACCAACCTCAAGTGTGTGTAGATTTGAGATCTCAATCAGATCGGTTGAACGATGCAAAAATTCAATATGACGGCCTCTTGAGACGTCAAAAATCAAAATTTGACAGATGCGTTTTGATCGCCAATCTCAAGTGGCTATGGGTTCAAATTCCCAATCAGATCAGTTGAGAAATGTGAAAGTTCAATATGGCGGCCTCTTAAAACGTCAAAAATCAAAATTTGACAGCTGCATTTCGATCGCCAACCTCCAAGTGGGTATAGGTCCAAAATCCCAATCAGATCGGTCGAAGAATGCAAAAGTTCAATATGGCGGCCTGTTGAAACGTCAAAAATCAAAATTTGACAGATGCATTTTGATCGCCAACCTCAAGTGGGTGTAGATTTGTCAATCAGATCGGTTGAAAAATGCAAAAGTTCAATATGGCGGCCTCTTGAAACGACAAAAACCAAAATTTGACTTCTGCATTTCGATTACCAACAGTATGGTACAGGTTAAAATCTCAATCAGATCGGTTGAAAAATGCGAAAGTTCAATATGGCGGCCGGTTGAAACGTCAAAAATCAAAATGTGACAGATGCGTTTTGATCGCCAATCTCAAGTGGATATGGGTTCAAATTCCCAATCAGATCAGTTGAGAAATGTGAAAGTTCAATATGGCGGCCTCTTGAAACGTCAAAAACCAAAATTTGACAGCTGCAATTGGATCGCCAACCTCCAAGTGGGTGTAGATTTATAATCTCAATCAGATCGGTTGAACAATGCAAAAATTCAATATGGCGGCCTCTTGAAACGTCAAAAATCAAAATTTGACAGACTCGTTTTGATGGCCAATCTCAAGTGGCTCAATCTCAATCAGATCGGTTGAAAAATGCAAAAGTTCAATATGGCAGTCTCTAGTATTGTCAAAAATCAAAATTTGACAGATGCATTTTTATTGTCAACCTCAAGTGAATATAGGTTTGAAATCTCAATCAGATCGGTTGAAAAATGCAAAAGTTCAATATGGGGGCCTCTAAAACGTCAAGAGTCTACATTTGACAGATGGATTTTGAATGTCAACCTCAAGTGGGTGTAGATCTATTTAGAATCTCAATCAGATCGGTTGAAAAATGCGAAAGTTCAATATGGCGGCCTGTTAAAACGTCAAAAATCAAAATGTGACAGATGCGTTTTGATCGCCAATCTCAAGTGGCTATGGGTTCAAATTCCCAATCAGATCAGTTGAAAAATGTAAAAGTTCAATATGGCGGCCTCTTGAAACGTCAGAAACCAAAATTTGACAGCTGCATATCGATCGGGTGTAGATTTAGAATCTCAATCAGATCGGTTGAACAATGCAAAAATTCAATATGGCGGCCTCTTGAAACGTCAAAAATCAAAATTTGACAGATTCGTTTTGATCGCCAACCTCAAGTGGGTGTAGATTTAGAATCTCAATCAGATCGGTTGAACAATGCAAAAAATCAATATGGCGGCCTCTTGAAACGTCAAAAATCAAAATTTGACAGATTCGTTTTGATCGCCAATCTCAAGTTGCTATGGGTTCAAATTCTCAATCAGATCAGTTGAGAAATGTGAAAGTTCAATATGGCGGCCTCTTGGAACGTCAAAAATCAAAATTTGACAGATTCGTTTGGATCGCCAATCTCAAGTGGCTATGGGTTCAAATTCCCAATCAGATCAGTTGAAAAATGTAAAAGTTCAATATGGCGGCCTCTTGGAACGTCAAAAATCAAAATTTGACAGATTCGTTTTGATCGCCAATCTCAAGTGGCTATGGGTTCAAATTCCCAATCAGATCAGTTGAAAATGTAAAAGTTCAATATGGCGGCCTCTTGAAACGTTAAAAACCAAAATTTGACAGTTGCATTTCGATTATCAACCTCCAAGTGGGTACAGGTTTGAAATCTCAATCAGATCGGTTGAAAAATGCAAAAGTTCAATATGGCGGCCTGTTGAAACGTCGAAAATCAAAATGTGACAGATGCATTTTGATCGCCAATCTCAAGTGGCTATGGGTTCAAATTCCCAATCAGATCAGTTGGAAAATGTAAAAGTTCAATATGGCGGCCTCTTGAAACGTCAAACACCAAAATTTGACAGCTGCATATCGATCGCCAACCTCCAAGTGGGTAAAGGTTAAAATCCCAATCAGATCGCTTGAAAAATACAACAGTTCAATATGGCGGCCTCTTGAAACGTCAAAAATCAAAATTTGACAGATTCGTTTTGATCGCCAATCTCAAGTGGCTATGGGTTTAAATTCCCAATCAGATCAGTTGAGAAATGTGAAAGTTTAATATGGCGGCTTCTTGAAACGTCAAAAACCAAAATTTGACAGCTGCATTTCGATTGCCAACCTCCACGTGGATATAGGTCCAAAATCCCAATCAGATCGGTTGAAGAATGCAAAAGTTCAATATGGCGGCCTGTTGAAACGTCAAAAATCAAAATTTGACAGATGCATTTTGATCGTCAACCTCAAGTGGGTGTAGATTTAGAATCTCAATCAGATCAGTTGAACAATGCAAAAATTCAATATGGCGGCCTCTTGAAACGGTCAAAACCAAAATTTGACAGCTGCATTTCGATCGCCAACCTCCAAGTGGGTATAGGTCCAAAATCCCAATCAGATCGGTTGAAAAATGCAAAAGTTTAATATGGCGGCCTGTTGAAACGTCAAAAATCAAAATTTGACAGATTCGCTTTGATCGCCAATCTCAAGTGGCTATGGGTTCGAATTCTCAATCAGATCAGTTGAAAAATGTGAAAGTTCAATATGGCGGCCTCTTGCAACGTCAAAAACCAAAATTTGACAGCTGCATTTCGATTACCAACCTCCAAGTGGGTACAGGTTTAAAATCCCAATCAGATCGGTTGAAAAATGCGAAAGTTCAATATGGCGGCCTGTTGAAACGGCAAAAATCAAAATGTGACAGATGCATTTTGATCGCCAATCTCAAGTGGCTATGGGTTCAAATTCCCCAATCAGATCAGTTGAAAAATGTAAAAGTTCAATATGGCGGCCTCTTGAAACGTCAAAAACCAAAATTTGACAGCTGCATATCGATCGCCAACTTCCAAGTGGGTAAAGGTTAAAATCCCAATCAGATCGCTTGAAAAATACAACAGTTCAATATGGCGGCCTCTTGAAACGTCAAAAATCAAAATTTGACAGATTCGTTTTGATCGCCAATCTCAAGTGGCTATGGGTTTAAATTCCCAATCAGATCAGTTGAGAAATGTGAAAGTTTAATATGGCGGCTTCTTGAAACGTCAAAAACCAAAATTTGACAGCTGCATTTCGATTGCCAACCTCCACGTGGGTATAGGTCCAAAATCCCAATCAGATCGGTTGAAGAATGCAAAAGTTCAATATGGCGGCCTGTTGAAACGTCAAAAATCAAAATTTGACAGATGCATTTTGATCGTCAACCTCAAGTGGGTGTAGATTTAGAATCTCAATCAGATCGGTTGAACAATGCAAAAATTCAATATGGCGGCCTCTTGAAACGGTCAAAACCAAAATTTGACAGCTGCATTTCGATCGCCAACCTCCAAGTGGGTATAGGTCCAAAATCTCAATCAGATCGGTTGAAAAATGCAAAAGTTTAATATGGCGGCCTGTTGAAACGTCAAAAATCAAAATTTGACAGATTCGCTTTGATCGCAAATCTCAAGTGGCTATGGGTTCGAATTCTCAATCAGATCAGTTGAAAAATGTGAAAGTTCAATATGGCGGCCTCTTGAAACGTCAAAAACCAAAATTTGACAGCTGCATTTCGATCGCCAACCTCCAAGTGGGTATAGGTCCAAAATCCCAATCAGATCGGTTGGAAAATGCAAAAGTTCAATATGGCGGCCTGTTGAAACGTCAAAAACCAAAATTTGACAGATGCATCTTGGTTGTCCAACCCAAGTGGGTATAGGTTCTAGATCCCAATCGGATAGGTTGAAAAATGCAAGAGTTCAATATGGCGGCTTTTCGAAACGTCAAAAATCGAAATTTGACAGATGCATTCAAACAATCTTTTTCAAGTTGGCATAGGTTCAAAATCCCAATCGGATGTTGTGGTAATGATGATGATTGAAAAATGTCATGTAACGATTTCCGCTTTCATCATTACATTTACTCGCGAAAACGTCCATAACTACGTCAGCATCATTCCAACGCATTTAAAAGCACTCGCGAAAAACAGGCCCAAATGGTTCGCGAAAAATCGCCTTGATGGTGTGCCGTCACTGCTGTGACATTACATTGACATTTGCAAATGCCACCACACAACTGCGACGCTCAATAATGCTGCCAATGTTTGTAGTGATATTTTGGAAAATTTGACAAGAAAAACTCCGAAACAAAGACGCACATCTAAACACGGACTCTTTTTGGAAGTGTGGCCAAAAGGTCCGATGGAATTATCATGGATTCCGTAGAAAACAAGTCGCGACAAGGAACCCCTGCAACCGACATGAAATTTGCTCTGGCGGACCGAAAAGGCCCCTTTTCTCGAAATGTGAAGCCGCTGAAAATTGCAAATAGATCGTGAGTACCGCCCAGATGTGTTTTGGCCCCAAATCAACATCAACTTATCTGTTTTTTTGTGAAATTACCCCGTCAATGTCGGACACGGCCCGCGAAATCTAAGCGAAATGCCTTATTATTTGAAGGAGACCTTGCGTTTCTGGTGCCTGGCAAACGCCCACGGGTCTCCTGGGCCGCTACGGTAACATTTCGTACCCTGACGGGGTCATTTTTTCCAAAAACATTGTTGAAATGCCCCGAGGTGTTCAGTTTTCCAAAACCCAGAGCGTCAATTTGACGTTTCTGTCACTTTGGCCGTGTCGTGTTCCAATTTCATCATTTTTCGGCTAAATTTCTAGAAAAGCCCTGCCAAATGGCCCGCAACGGACGAAACCGAGCCCCCGGAAACCCCCCGGTCGGCATTTCACACCAAATTTCTCGAAATTTTCCCCGAAAAGCCGAATTTTTGCCGCAAAAACGTAACAAGATGTTTGGAATGGAATACTCGAAGCGGCGAATCCCTGGAAAAAATTGGAATGAATTATGAATTTTCGAAAAATCCCCTCGAATTCGGCAGAAATTTCGGAAATTTCCCATCGTCAACTTGCACTGCGGTTCGTCGGCGAAAATTTTTAAAAAAATACCCCGTCAAAATCCGACGCCTGGTTTTCACAAACGGCTGTAGATAGCGTTAAGAGTTTCACACCGGTTACATTGGCGGGATTGGCGGGAAGCTGTCACCGGCGCCGGCAAGCCGTCGCCTGGGTGACAGCTATGGTTGAAAAGTAGACAGGGAATTTGTTCCACTGACACCGGATAAGTGGAAAGGGGGTTGTATACATGATGTTGATTTTCGGTTGTTTTAGGCAGATGTCAGGTTTTCCTTTGGCGAGTTTAGTAATTTCATGCATGTCCGTCGATAGTGTTTTGGTCAGATGAAGTTTTCCAAGAGGCGTAAGCAACGACTGTAAGAGTAACAAGAATTCCAAAGATGTTTGTTTTTCGCGTGTTTTGAAACTTCTGTCTCGACTTATAGGGTTCTGTTGTGAACGAAACGCATGTCAGTGGGTGGTGTCTGGTCAGTGAAGAGTTGTCGGAAAAAATCGATACACCATTATTTTGTTCATTAATATGTATTTCTACTTTTGATCAAGGTAACTCCTGAAAATACTGGAAACATGATGAAGCTTTGAAAATGAAAGCGACGATATGTGTTTGAAAACCTGAACCGTGAAGAAGGTAAGGTCGTGGGAGACACCGTGTAGTGGAAGGAAAAGCAGAACCGTGTAGGTACATCGTGTTTAACAATGATTGTCCTTGCCGCCTATTCGAAATTTGGCCCGCATTAGACATGCGCCGCTTCATTGTAATTATTTTGGAATACCGTAGTAACGAAATTGATAGACGTCACGTCACACTGACTGATAAAAAATCTGAGGTTAACAGTGACGGCATTGACAGCTGATCCATTCCCGTTCCGTCGGGTTGCTTGTTCACTATTCACCAGCAGTCAGAGCCGTCACTGTTAGCCTCAAATTTGATATTAGCCAGTGTGAAGTGACGTCTATCAACTTCGTTACTACGGTATTCCAAAATGATTTTATTGAAGCGGCGCATGTCTAATGCGGGCCAAATTCCGAAAAGGCGGCAAGGACAATCATTGTTGAACACGCTGTATTTGTATTATTCAGGAGCCTTTCTAAATATTTGTAGGAGAAATTGAGATGGAATAAAAATAAGTGTAAAATTCCAAATTTGATAGTTACGTTCCAATTGTTCATCTGAACCAAGTCTAGGTTTGAAAACTCAATAGATTCGGTTGAAAAAAGCAAGAATTCAATACACAGCGGCTTCAAACTGCGAAAATGTCGAATTTGACAAATGTGTTTCGATTATCCATCTTGACTAAGTCTTTGATTAAAATCTCAATATGATCTGTTGAAAAATACAAAAGTTCAATATGACAGCCTTGCAAATGTCAAATTGGCAGATTTGACAGAAGCATCTCAATTAATTGTCTACTTCAAGTAGGAAAAGGTTTGAAATATCAATCGGATAAGTTGAAAAATACAAAAGTTCATGGCGCCCTCATGAAACGTTGAGAATAAAAATTTGACAGCTGCATTTCGATTACCAACCTCCAAGTGGGTACAGGTTTAAAATCCCAATCAGATCGGTTGAAAAATGCGAAAGTTCAATATGGCGGCCTGTTGAAACGGCAAAAATCAAAATGTGACAGATGCATTTTGATCGCCAATCTCAAGTGGCTATGGGTTCAAATTCCCCAATCAGATCAGTTGAAAAATGTAAAAGTTCAATATGGCGGCCTCTTGAAACGTCAAAAACCAAAATTTGACAGCTGCATATCGATCGCCAACTTCCAAGTGGGTAAAGGTTAAAATCCCAATCAGATCGCTTGAAAAATACAACAGTTCAATATGGCGGCCTCTTGAAACGTCAAAAATCAAAATTTGACAGATTCCTTTTGATCGCCAATCTCAAGTGGCTATGGGTTTAAATTCCCAATCAGATCAGTTGAGAAATGTGAAAGTTTAATATGGCGGCTTCTTGAAACGTCAAAAACCAAAATTTGACAGCTGCATTTCGATTGCCAACCTCCACGTGGGTATAGGTCCAAAATCCCAATCAGATCGGTTGAAGAATGCAAAAGTTCAATATGGCGGCCTGTTGAAACGTCAAAAATCAAAATTTGACAGATGCATTTTGATCGTCAACCTCAAGTGGGTGTAGATTTAGAATCTCAATCAGATCGGTTGAACAATGCAAAAATTCAATATGGCGGCCTCTTGAAACTGTCAAAACCAAAATTTGACAGCTGCATTTCGATCGCCAACCTCCAAGTGGGTATAGGTCCAAAATCCCAATCAGATCGGTTGAAAAATGCAAAAGTTTAATATGGCGGCCTGTTGAAACGTCAAAAATCAAAATTTGACAGATGCATCTTAGTTGTCCAACCAAAGTGGGTCTAGGTTATAGATCCCAATTGGATAGGTTGAAAAATGCAAGAGTTCAATATGGCGGCTTTTCGAAACGTCAAAAATCGAAATTTGACAGATGCATTCAGACAATCTTTTTCAAGTTGGCATAGGTTCAAAATCCCAATCGGATGTTGTGGTAATGATGATGATTGAAAAATGTCATGTAACGATTTCCGCTTTCATCATTACATTTACTCGCGAAAACGTCCATAACTACGTCAGCATCATTCCAACGCATTTAAAAGCACTCGCGAAAAACAGGCCCAAATGGTTCGCGAAAAATCGCCTTCATGGTGTGCCGTCACTAGTGTTGTGAGGTGTGGAAACTTTCCGTTGGAAATATTTCCAAATTTGAAATTTCCAGGAAATATTTCCAAGCAAGAATCCGGAAATTTCTCGAAATTTAAATTTTGCGCGTAAATGCTAGGGAACTTTCCGAATTACTAATGTCAACGTCAAAAACTCTATTCCACTTCCGTCTTCTGGCGGCTTATTTCTTGTGTTGTGCGTGAAAAAGTGTTTAAAAGCTGTGAGAAAGCACAGTGAGGAAGTAAAAACCACTCGACGTTGTACAGCAGAAACTGGGAAAAGTAAGCAAAGTAAATTGATGAAAATCACTCACGGCAAAAATGTTGTTTTTCTCAATAAAAATTATTTTGGTCGTTTGCTTAGGTTACTTAATATTTTCTTGAAACTTCAATGATGGATTTTATTTATTATCAAGGCTAACCCCAAGTTTACCAAAAAAATAATCCATTTACTGGATCGTCGGATATAAATCAAATCATATATCCATCCATGAGTCATTTTTTTTACTAGTCAATTATAAAATCGGCTGTAAGTTATAGATTGCATTGTAAATCATTGATAAAGTAGGTAATAGAAAGAGAAATAAGGCAGATATTGTAGCAAACCTATAATATCTGCAAAAATCTTAAAAGTCGTTCCTCTCTTGTTGGTTGTAATTTGCAATAATAAATACCAACTTTTTGGTATTTTTGTGTTCATCAATTCGTACTTGTTCCAATTCAAACATTTGAAAAAAATCTATCCGCTTCCAATTTTACCGGAAATATTTCCCGGAAATTTCCGGAAATATTTCCGAGTTTTATATTTCCGGAAATTTCACAACCCTAGCCGTCACTGCTGTGACATTACATTGACATTTGCAAATGCCACCACACAACTGCGACGCTCAATAATGCTGCCAATGTTTGTAGTAATATTTTGGAAAATTTGACAAGAAAAACTCCGAAACAAAGACGCACATCTAAACACGGACTCTTTTTGGAAGTGTGGCCAAAAGGTCCGATGGAATTATCATGGATTCCGTAGAAAACAAGTCGCGACAAGGAACCCCTGTAACCGACATGAAATTTCCTCTGGCGGACCGAAAAGGCCCCTTTTCTCGAAATGTGAAGCCGCTGAAAATTGCAAATAGATCGTGAGTACCCCCCTGATGTGTTTTGGCCCCAAATCAACATCAACTTATCTGTTTTTTTGTGAAATTACCCCGTCAATGTCAGACACGGCCCGCGAAATCTAAGCGAAATGCCTTATTATTTGAAGGAGACTTTGTGTTTCTGGTGCCTGGCAAACGCCCACGGGTCTCCTGGGCCGCTACGGTAACATTTCGCACCCTGACAGGGTCATTTTTTCCAAAAACATTGTTGAAATGCCCCGAGGTGTTGAGTTTTCCAAAATCCAGAGCGTCAATTTGACGTTTCTGTCACTTTGGCCGTGCCGTGACCCAATTTCAACATTTTTCGGCTAAATTTCAAGAAAAGCCCCGCCAAATGGCCCGCAACGGACGAAACCGAGCCCCCGGAAACCCCCCGGTCGGCATTTCAAACCAAATTTCTCGAAATTCTCCCCGAAAAGCCGAATTTTTGCCGCTAAAACGTGACAAGATGTTTGGAATGGACTACTCGAAGCGGCGAATCCCTGGAAAAAATTGGAATGAATTATGAATTTTCGAAAATGCCCCTCGAATTCGGCAGAAATTTCGGAAATTTCCCATCGTCAACTTGCACTGCGGTTCGTCGGCGAAAATTTTTAAAAAAATACCCCGCCTAAATCCGACGCCTGGTTTTTACAGACGGCTGTAGATAGCGTTAAGAGTTTCACAGCGGTTACATTGGTGGGACTAGCTGTCACCGGCGCCGGCAAGCCGTCGCCTGGGTGACAGCTATGGTTGAAAAGTAGACAGGGAATTTGTTCCACTGACACCGGACAAGTGGAAAGGGGATTGTATACATGATGTTGATTTTCGGTTGTTTTAGGCAGATGTCAGGTTTTCCTTTGGCGAGTTTAGTAATTTCATGCATGTCCGTCGATAGTGTTTTGGTCAGATGAAGTTTTCCAAGAGGCGTAAGCAACAACTGTAAGAGTAACAAGAATTCGAAAAGATGTTTGTTTTTCGCGTGTTTCGAAATTTCTGCCTCGACTTATAGGGTTCTATTGTGAACGAAACGCATGTCAGTGGGTGGTGTCTGGTCAGTGAAGAGTTGTCAGAAAAAATCGATACACCATTATTTTGCTCATTAATATGTATTTCTACTTTTGATCAAGGTAACTCCTGAAAATACTGGAAACATGATGAAGCTTTGAAAATGAAAGCGACGATATGTGTTATGAAAACCTGAACCGTGAAGAAGGTACTGTCGTGGGAGACACCGTGTAGTAGAAAGAAAAGCAGAACCGTGTAGGTATTTGTATTATTCAGGAGCCTTTCTAATATTTGTAGGAGAAATTGAGATAGAATAAAAATAAGTGCAAAATTCCAAATTTGACAGTTACGTTCCAATTGTTCATCTGAACCAAGTCTAGGTTTGAAAACTCAATAAATTCGGTTGAAAAAAGCAAGAGTTCAATACACAGCGGCTTCAAACTGCAAAAATGTCGAATTTGACAAATGTGCTTCGATTATCCATCTTGACTTAGTCTTTGTTCAAAATCTCAATTTAATCTGTTGAAAAATACAAAAGTTCAATATGACAGCCTTGCAAATGTCAAAATGGTAGATTTGACAGATGCATCTCAATTAATTGTTTACTTCAAGTAGGTCAAGTTTTGAAATATCAATTGGATAAGTTGAAAAATACAAAAGTTCAATATGGCGCCCACTTGAAACGTTAAGAATCAAAATTTGACAGATGCATTTCCATTGTCAATCTCAAGTGGGTATAGGTTCAAAATCCCAATCAGATCGGTTGAAAAATGCAAAAGTTCAATATGGCAGTCTCTAATATTGTCAAAAATCGAAATTTGACAGATGCATTTTCATTGTCAACCTCAAGTAAATATAGGTTTGAAATCTCAATCAGATCGGTTGAAAAATGCAAAAGTTCAATATGGGGGCCTCTAAAACGTCAAGAATCTACATTTGGCAGATGCATTTTGATCGCCAACCTCAAGTGGGTGTAGATGTAAAATCTCAATCAGATCGGTTGAAAAATGCAAAAATTCAATATGGCGACCTCTTGAAACGTCAAAAATCAAAATTTGACAGATTCGTTTTGATCGCCAATCTCAAGTGGCTATGGGTTCGAATTCTTAATCAGATCAGTTGAGAAATGTGAAAGTTCAATATGGCGGCCTCTTGAAACGTCAAAAACCAAAATTTGACAGCTGCATTTCAATTACCAACCTCCAAGTGGGTACAGGTTTAAAATCTCAATCAAATCAAATCGGTTGAAAAATGCGAAAGATCAATATAGCGGCCTGTTGAAACGTCAAAAATCAAAATGTGACAGATGCGTTTTGATCGCCAATCTCAAGTGGCTATGGGTTCAAATTCCCAATCAGATCAGTTGAAAAATGCAAAAGTTCAATATGGCGGCCTCTTGAAACGTCTAAAACCAAAAATTGACAGCTGCATATCGATCGCCAACCTCCAAGTGGGTAAAGGTTAAAATCCCAATCAGATCGCTGGAAAAATACAACAGTTCAATATGGCGGCCTCTTGAAACGTCAAAAATCAAAAAATTTGACAGATGCATTTTGATCGCCAACCTCAAGTGGGTGTAGATTAAGGATCTCAAAATGTTAGCTGTTAGGATCGTTCTTGAGTGCCAGTGTTGATTACGACCAATCTCTCATCAAAACTGGCATTCAAGAACAATCCAAGCAGCCAGCATTTCTGAAATCCAGCCGACTTCCTAGCAGTGTCGTATGAATCATTTCGCTCCCAAATGTACATCAACAAATGGAAATTGGTGAAAACCATTTTTCTATTTGAACTTGGACCTTTCCATTGCTGTTTGTTTTGTCTTTCAATAATGAGAAAGTGTCTAGTTGCACAACAGACGAATTGCATTTGATCACCAGGAAAGAAGAAACTTCATCCAAATAAAAATGTAATCATATAGGTACGATTGCGGCCAAAATAAAGTGGACGACAATGTCAACGAGTTGGCTTGCTGTCATGCGACGCTCAGGCCAGAATCCTGAGAAATCTGTCAACTTTCGTCCACTTTAAAAAGTCCGCAACGGTACCAATTTCAATTTATGGATATATCAAGTTTTGAAAATCAACTAACCAACTATGAACTTGTTTGATTCCGGCACTGAACCATTTGGCGTCTGAAAAGATCCTGATTCCGTGAAAATGAGCCAGCTCCGAAACAAATTCGTGATTGCTCTGATTGGAAAACTGTCATACAAACAAATGGATGCGGCGCAATGAGTTGCAATAAAATCTCACACATTAAAAAATGAAATGGAGATCCCACCACGTCATGAGGCGCGATCGAAAGTGATGATTAGCTTTTTATTACTACATACCACGATGTAGCGCTACATATACCCACAGTAATAACCAGGAATCATGTAATGACAGGGTATGCAAGTAGGAATCATTGATAAGATGGCGATGCGTTTGTTGCAGTCCTGCTTATATCGATCATTGAAAATGTTCAGATTAATCTTGGACCACCCCATATGTCACACTTGATAGGTTAGTTGACGATACACATGTTATGGTGGATTCATGCCATGGAAATTTAAAATCCAAGATTTAACATCTAAGTGTTCACCCATTGGTTTCCCATGTAATAAAATTAAATGTTAAATTTCAAATGTTAAAGTTCCATGCACGAATCCAGTGATGAAAATTTTTTGAAAAATATTGAAATTTTTTTTATGTTTGCAGAGTAGGTAAAGTAGTTGAATGAGGTGAAAGTTTCAGACTATATTAAAATCCATTGTACCAAAAAAGCACAGAGTTACTTTGAAGAAAAAAATCATTTTTCAATAATTTTTTTTTAAAATCATCAATTTTACACAATAAGTGTTTTGTTAACCAATCTACCAAGTGTGATATCTATCGATAATCATGATGAAAAGCGGAATCGGTCTCTGCGTATTGAAATATCTGTCGATCCGGTGTAAGCATAAGCAAAACAAAATAATCAGTGGATTACACGTACACACATTGCACACACGCACGTTCATGAAAAAAGACAAAAACGCAAACCACATTAGTTGGACATGAAAATAAACAGTATCTTTGATGATTTGACAATACATCTCAATTCACAACGTGTGAACTTTTGTACCTGCAACAGCAATCTCACTTTGTGGACCACCAGAAAAGCGTTATTATTGTTTTCTTTCTTGTCTCATAAAGGATGTGGAATGCGGATGTAAGACTGCAGTACACAGCACCACCAACTGCCAGCAGTGATGAAGACTTGTGGAACATGGACTTCACCGAGGAGGATTTCACTAACTGTTTTTAATGTCTTCGGCTTCCGCTATGCATGGGGGTTTGAGAACGTGTAGTACTCGAAGGAAATCCAGAGAAGTGTAAAACGGACAGCAGCAAGTCTTTAAGAATGAGAAAACCAGCAGTAGCAGGCAAGCAGGCACCTTCGCAATCTGGAAGTAACACGAAATAAAAACAGTGGAGAGCAAAAGGATTTCGTTTTGTCGTGATCAGAACAAACAAAACAGTACGTACATACCCGCACTAATCACAGAGCTGACATGCCGTAATCCAAGGGGAGGCTGAATTATATCTTCTCGAAATTGGCCGTCTGCAGGGTGCTCCATCCAATGTGCATTTGACGTCTAATGGTAAGAAGTTGCCCGATGAGGCATCGGTGGCGAAGAAGACTTTTCGGCCGCTGTGGTCAAACACAACTGAAAGAGGCACTGCTCAATTCAACCCTTATAGCAAGTTGGAAAGTTTGTGTACTTGCCTTGTTATTATTGTAAAAAAGCGCGCGGCGCCGCGGCTGCAGTTCAATCGAATCGGACTCAGTGACTTTTCTGCGCACAAACACAAATGGAAACTTGACAGCTGGTGACAATTGAATCAGGTTGGCAATCATAGCAGAAACGCAGGCCTGAACGCGGCGGCAATTATAAATTGCGAAAAGAAATTAATGCAAATTCGGGGAAAAAAAGGTACAAGTTGAGTTGGTGTATTAGAATGCGGAACGTTCCTCATGGCACAGTCAAAAAAAGAGCACGGAGGCGGGTCGATTTGGCTCAGGACACATTTATCCGACGATTAGCCGAAGAGGTCGTGTGAAAATTCTTCAAGTAAGGAATCATAGAGTGCTGGTTGACATTTGACAGTTGCAAATTTTACAGCTCCAACGCCAGCAGTGATAATGCCGATGTTGAGAGTGAAATTTTGAAAAATTGGGCTACAAAGGCTACGAAAAAAGTTTACAAATGGAAAGCTGAACCGTTTGCGGTGGTGCAGCCAAAAACCTGCAGCAAATCATATTGAAATTCTCATCAAACAACTCGTCGCAAGACAAGTCTGCAGTTCGCCACGGGATTTGCTCTGGAGGACCGAAAAGGCCCCTTTGTCGAAATGTGAAGCCGCTGAAAATTGCAAATAAATTGTGAGTACCCCCCAGACGTGTTCTGCCTCATCAATTGCCTGTTTTTGTGAAATTTGTGAGATATTACGCCGTCAACGTCTGTCCCGGTCTGCAAAATTTCATCAAAATGCCGTCGAATTTGAAGAATTCTTTGATTTTTGGTGTCCGATGGACGCTCACCAAGCCCCCTCGGGACCACGAATCAGTCTCGCACGCTGACACGGTACGTTTTTTCCAAAAACACTGTTGAAATGCCCCGAGGTGTTGTCGAGTTTTTTTTCAAAACAGAGAGCGTCAATAATGACGTTTCTGTCAGATTTGGCCGGGCCGTGTACCGTTTTCAACATTTTTTGGCAAAATATCAAGAAAAGCCACGCCGAATGTCCCGCAACGGACGATACGCGGCCCCCGACACCCCCCGGTCGGCATTTCACACCAAATTTCTCGAAATTCTGCCCAAAAAGCCGAGTTTTAGCCGCAAAAAGTATCAAGAACTGTCGGACGAATTATTTAAAATCACGATCCCTGGAAAAAATTGGAATGAATTATGAATTTTCGAAAATGCCCCTCGAATTCGGCAGAAATTTCGGAAACTTCCCATCGTCAACTTGCACTGCGGTTCGTCGACGAAAATTTTTAAAAAAATACCCCGCCAAAATCCGACGCCTGGTTTTCACAAACGGCTGTAGATAGCGTTAAGAGTTTCACACCGGTTACATTGGTGGGACGCAAGGTTACATAACAAAAGGAATACAAAACAAACTGTAACCGTTTCTGGTGTTACGAAGAAAGCAAAATAAAATAGGAAAGATACTTAGTAGGTCCCAGAGTAAAGCTCATAACCATCCTCGACCTTTCTTTGACCATCGGTGGAACCATCGTTCTTACTGGAAAACTGCCACGGCTACAGGATTCGCCTCGTGGTGTTAGGTCTCCGTCAGCACTTGAGAAGGTAAATCGGGCGCCACCAGTGTAGCAGCGGAGTAGACGGAGCCCTACGAGGGGCCTAACGGCACACTGGAGCCAGCCGGGCAATCCTCCAGTAAGACAGCTTCACCTAGAACATCGAAAGGGATCAGAGACACATAAGTACACTACTTTGGTATCTTTCCCCAAAATTTATATCCCTACCCCAATTTTGATGATATTGCCGAAAAAGGTAATAATAGGTGGGTAATAGTCAAATGATATAGACGATAGACGTCGACAGATAATTTAGAGTTGGTGGCGGCTCAACCTTCCGGGAGCAAAGGCCAGGTCAACAGACATGTACGCTGGCATGCCATTATAACAAAGCACCACTTCACTGGACTGTGCTGTGGCGGATAGACGCCGACTGAGAGATGGATCGCCTGGTGATGTCTACGATGGTATTATTTTAATTCGAAATTAAACGCGCTGATTTACTTGTAAACAAACTGCACTTTATTAGCTACTACCGATACAACTATATAACGCACAGAATTATTAATCGCTTAGAAATTCACAATGTCGCCAAGATGTTAACGCCACGATCGCTCGTATCAAACTCTCCCGATGCCAGGTCGAGTTCTTCTCTTATAGTGGCATCGAAGGTTCTGGATGCTTCCTGATGGTGTTTACAGCACACGAGGATTTCTCTGGTATCTGCGTCGAGAATATACGCGTACCTTCTACGGCACCTCCGCCAAAAGTCTTGACGTGTCGTGACCTGCCGCTGAAGTCTTTCGATGCTTCCCGAATGCAACGCGGAAATCTAGATTTCTCTAGAAAAAGCCGGGATGGTCGCGTGCTTCGTAACAATACCATGATAATTATAGTAACTAAATATCTTCGGTAAATTCAACAATTAATTCTTGTGTTATCATACAATTTTTAGAAAGTGTTTTTGCTAACCATGGCAAAGTAAAACTCCCTACTAATGGTTACTGTGTTATTACCAAATGAGGATGGATGATTGAATTTACCACGACACCATGACTAAACTATATTACTACGTTAGAGAAGTATGCATTACTATTTCCACGGTGCCACTGATTTCGTGGTAATAAACATTCAAACATCAATATTTCAATTTCAAACATATGTAGTGTTTGGGGCATATACAACTACGGCAGACAGCAAATGATACTTACCCAAATTCTGGTTGCATATACCACTCATTTTTCTCAGTCCAGTGTCATGCTCTTGCGAAATTTGGATCAAAAAAAAAAAACAAACAAAAAGGAATGTGCAATGGAACACGATTGATAATAAATAATCTTCGACGCAACTTCATAGAGGCAGAGATCATCTCCGAGTGTAATCGCGGTGACACGGTCATCATTCTTCGGATTGATCTAGCACCGACCGAGGAATTAGGTGAAAGTCATTGAAAATCTATGGAACTTAGTGAAAGTCAGATGGAAGTCAGATGTTTCAAGTTCCATGACAATCATTCCCCTAATAAGATATTTTAATATGGCAGCCAAAGAATCAGTGAATTCAGCGTGAGAATAAGAATGATCATTATTACAAGACAGGGGTAAATGTCAAGTTCCATGAAAATCGTTCCATTAATGAGAAATTTTGATATGGCGGCCAAGATAGAGGCGGAATCATGAGACTCAGCTTGGAAATAAGAATTTTCATACGAGACAAAAATAAGTTCCAAGTTTTATGACAATCGTTTCACTAATAAGAGATTCCCGAGGAGAAATCTGGTCAGCCTTGAGGACCTAATACCCTTGACAGATTGCACTTCATACCCTTGACAGACTGGAAAACTGAATGATCATTAAGCGTAAATTACGATATAAATGACCAATGTTGCACGCCGTCATTTACTTAATGATCATTTAGAACGTCGTTTAGGACCTTAATGGTCATTAACTAGGGGTAACCATGATCGTCGAATAATCGCCGGTGGTCGTGCATCATCGCCGTGATTATTGAAAACCATTGGCCAGCTTTTCTGCAATGAATCGCGATATCTGTCGTTCGCCATTCAGACACGTATTTCTGGAATCGAGGAACTGGATTTTGTGTCTTGCTTCTTGCAACAACATCTCTTGTACCAAATTATGCCCGTAAATGTGCACGTATGAGCACGTACAAAAAAATAATAATAGTATTCCAAAATAAAATTCCAAAAACATGAGCAATAGGTAACCACACATATTCGCGGAATTGGGATGATACGAACATTGCAAACAGGCAGCAGGGTATAGATTGGCGGCACCGAGGGCGGCACTCTATTTTTGGGCACAAAGTCGAATTTATTGATGAGGACATGGGTTTCCGTAAGTATCCGTGAGACAGGTAGGTATATAATTCCTGTAGCGTGCACGTATAAGCACGTACCCACGAAAAATTGAAAAATCTCCTCGCTTCACATAAGAAATGACCGCCTGCACCTGTTCGCGAAAGTTGGATGATACGAACATTGCGAGCTTGTAGCACAGTATCGGTTGGTGGTACTCTATCCTAGACTCTACCTTCGGCAAAGTCGAATTTATTGATGAGGGAATAAAGGTTTCCAGAACATCCGTCGTGAAAAATGAGAAATTTTGCAAAAGCAAGCGAAACGGAAGGTAGGTACTTATCGCAAAAGCATTTAAAAAATTGCAAAAAAAGTTATAATGAACCACACGATGGATACAAACATAATGAACTATAACATGTTCATTCAGGCATCTGTCAGTTGCCTTGCCACTTGCCAGACGCGCACATTGATCAGGGCCGCGCTTAAAAGTTGGTTGGACTAGGGGGCTATGCGATTTTGATCAGATTATTAATTCCAGAGCCAACCATTTTTTTTTATGACAAAATCGAGAGTTAAACCAAAATTAGACTCGATTTGGTCGTCAAAAAAAATCTTCGGCTATGGAATTGTTCTTCCTGCCAAGCCCTTCTATTTCACAGAAACAAGCTAAAAAATGAATTTGAATGAATTCAATCAAACAATGAGTCGATTATGTGCGGTCGAAAATGGGAACTCACCCACAAATTTTACTTTTAATTTTATTGTCGAAACGGTTAAGGTGTGCCATCTAAATTGAAGAGTGATTCTCGAAGCATTTTTTCTTAGCTTTATGAATCCGTTAGCAGTTTTTTATAGAAGCGGTCAGAAAATGTACTTTTTGATGAAACAAAAAAGGGGCACCTTTTTTCTAGCCCGGCCCTGAATTTTGACTTACCCGGTATGGCTTCGGGATGAGTCTCAATAGAGAAATATTACTGGTGAATTTCAACAAAATACCTGTGGCCGTTTCAGAAATAATTCTTATCAAAGTTTCATACGAAACACACAAAACACCCTGTATCTTCGTAACCAATGGAGAAAATAAAATTTCTTCAGTGGATCCTGACTCGCCTTGGAGTCCTCTATCTCCCATTAGCCTATGTAAGGTCACTCATGAATCACCCTGTATGGACGTGCCCAGAAAGCACAGGTAAGTGCGTGTTCCAAGTCCCAGTTTTAATACTTTTAATGGTGTAGGTATTATGGCCATCACTAGAGAGCGGATTTATATGCGGTAAAAAAGTCCAAAATATGCAGTTTATATGCGCTTAAAAAGTATCAAAATATGCGGTAAAAATGTGCAAATAGAGCAATATATGCGAGTAAATATGTGATATAAGCTGCAAGAATAGTGAAAAATACAACATTCACATGCAAAACCAACCAACCAACTTTGACCATCGAAGTAAAAAAAAAAAAATCCTTCGAAAATTTTAAATTCTCTTTTCCTTGAAATCAAAATATCGTGATTTTCTCGCACATTTAGATAAAATGGCCAGAATAGTGACAAATATTCAGTTATATGCAAAAATATGGACTAAATATGCGGCTATATGCGATTATATGGACTATCAATTTGTATGCGGTAAAAAGTCTAAATAATAAATTATATGCGAAATAAGACTTTGTATTTAGGTTCCTTATAGATGGAAACGTCAAGCTGCAAGTCGACAGCTGCATCCAACTTAGCGAATAGAACATGTAAAAAATTATAAATCCGCTCTCTAGCCATCACTGTATAACTTGTGGACTTGCATAGTAGCACACAACATTTATTCAGCATAACTACTTGTAAAAACTGTATAAATACCAATAATAACATCATCAAATGATCAAAACACACGTTCGGCTTATTAGTCCAGTCGACAGGTAGTTTCAGATAGAAAAAGGTAGGAAGTTAATGAAACTTTGGAATGTTGTTCAGAGATGGTTAATTAACATTTTCCCAAGTTTTGGACCCTGTGCGAAAAAAGGAGGGGGGGAAAAACTTCAGAACTTTGGACATTCCTTCGGTTTTTCTTCAATAACATTTTTCCCTGACGTCCTGCGGCAAAGCATTTCCACATTTTTTTGTCGAGTGTTGAATTTCCCATATTTTGGTTCTTCGAACATGTTTGTATGTCAATTCGTCATTGAGATATAACGCTTCGAGAAAAAGTCATTTTTCAAAATCCGCAAAAATGCAAAATCCCACTTTACTTCTTCTGTTATACCTGAATTATGATGAAATTTTGTTGTAATTATGGTTTCTGGTCACAATTACCAGCTTTGGACCCCCCCTTTTTGCACTTGCAGGAAACCATCTGGTGGATGTCATCCGGCGCAGAATTTCTGGTTGTGGGGATTGGTAGCAGGTACCACTCGCCTGGTTAGGCTTCCAGCCCCAAACTGATGGGAGAAGTTCATTCCCTAACCACGCCTGTACTTGCTGGTAAGTGCAGATGGAGTGGTACTTGGTAGAGTCCCTTGTTGGTGGTAGGCGGGCTAGTTGCAATTTAGCTTTCGTCACTGATCGTGTTAATAATCGGTATCGTGAGTCGTCGAGGTGGTAAACTCTAAACATAAATTGCTACCAGGAACTTGCTGAGGAGAGGCGTTTGGTGTGAGAAACGGAGCCGTTGCTGCAGAGAGGGAGGTATTCTTCATGTAGTGCTGCAAATTTTCTTTTCTCCCAATCCATACGGTGCATGCTGACGTGGTATCACAACCAGTCACTACGTAGAGGAAAAGTATGTACTTGGGGGGGGGGGGAAGTAGCAAGAACTTGCCGAGTAGAGGACACTGGGACCACTGCCTCTTCCAGTTTTCTGAAGATAGAAGTTCTTTGTGGACGTACCTAATGCTGTCAATAACAGAATAAGTATGTCCACATCTTCAACAGTAAGTAATAATGACGCTGTCGAATTCGCTGGCCTTGGATATGGCGGTGTTGATGATCACCACGTTGGCGCCCTCATATGCCTACTGATACACATGATACTAGCATTCGACATTCGTGTCATCTACATCAAGATTGAAATTTATGCGCTCTAATTGTGATCGTTTGCCATGAACTTTTCTTGTGCTATGGTCATCATCATGGTAGATGAGAAAAACACAACTTTGGTTGCTGATTGTGATGAAGAACGGCGAGCTCGTTCTACGGCTTTGGTGCTTTAGTAGCCAGCATTAGTGGGGTATCCTTATCCATCAAATGCAACAATCACATTGCTCCCAAAGTGTCTCTGCACGTAATTGATGTAGGTACGTAGAGCACAGCATCTCGAATGTGGTTGTGAGAGTTTTGTTTCACACCACTCTATGTAACAAGTATCCTCCGTTCAAAGTTGGTCATTGTGACCAGGAGCCATAATTACAACAAGATTTCATCATAATTTGGGTGTAACAGAAGAAATAAGGTAAAATCCTGGATTTTTTGCAAAATATCAAAAATGATCTTTTTGAGGCGCGATATCTCGGTAACGAGTCAACATACAAACATGTTTGTGAAAACAAAATTGTAGGAAATTTAACGCTCTACCAAAAAGTACCAAAATGCTTTGCCGTAGAACGTCAGTGGAAAACGTTATCAAGGAAAAACCGAAGAAAGGTCGAAAATTTTGTAGTATTTCCCCCCCTCCTCTTTTCGCACAGAATCCTCGAGGTCCAAAACTTGTGAAAACGGCTATTAACCATCCCTGAACAACATCCCAAAGTTTCATCAACTTCCGATCTTTTTCCACCTAGCCCCACTTTTTCCAACCTGTCGACTGGACTATATAGCCCAGGCGCCAGGGAGCAAAAATCAGCTCAATAAGGAAATAATTGTTTCCTGGCTGGAAACTAGCTTAAAACGATCTGTGTAGCTTAGATTTCGACATACTAATTTCCCCCCTTTTGGAAATGTCGGCGTCATGTCGCCATCATCAACAAGAAGTGCACCAGCGTGGTTTTTGCCGAATATCTTGATTTTGGGCCATCTGACAGCAAAAGATGTGAGGAGTCATTTTGGAACCAATGAAATTCCCTCGGAATAGTTTCCAAATGACCTTTCTGCGACCTATGGCTTTTGAGATAGAGCTTCTGGAAGCGAGAGGCATTGTCGTAAAAGCTCCATGGCCACTTGACTCAAAAAACTAAAATGTCGATGTGACAAAAAAATTTCAAAATGAGATTCCTCGAGAATCCTTCATGCTATAGTTGCGGTGATGGTCCTCAACTTTTTCTCTTGAACCGTTGATTACGAATATAGAAAAGTCAAAAACGTCACATTGTACATATACAGGGTGTACTTAGGGAATCAAATTAGATCAGAGAAATTTTACATATTTCTTCGATTTAGCCTATATGAGACACTCTAAGCACCTAACACGAGTCCAATATCAATATGGATTTGCTCTATAAGCTTCACTTAATACACGAGAGAAGTGGTTAGCTCACAGCTTCACTGTAAAATGTTTTGAAGGCCCTCTGAAATCATCAAAATATTAAAACTTCACAGTACCAAGGAATGTATATTACAGTATATCATATACCAAGGGACCAAAGTGAATTTTTAATTTGGGAATTTGGACCCAAAGGGCCCTCGAGCAACAAACTTCACCCAAAGGATCAAAAATTCACTTTGGATCCTTGGTATATAATATACTGTTAAATACCATGCATACATTTCTTGCTACTGCGAATTTTGATGATTTCAGAGGGCCTTCAAAACATTTCACAGGAAGGCTGTGAGCTGACCACTTCTTAAGTGTATCAAGTGAAGCTTACAGAGCAATGCATATCGATATTGGACTCGTGATAAGTGCTTAGAGTATCGCATAGGCTAAATCGAAGAAATATGTCAAATTTCTCTGATTTGATTTCTGTAGTACACCCTGTATAATGTACAATGTGACGTTTTTGACTTTTCAATATTCGTAATCTACGGTTCAAGAGGAAGAGTTTGAGACTATCACCGCAACTATAGCATGAAGAGCTCTCGAGTAATCTCATTTTGAATTTTTTTTTGTCACATCGACATTTCAGTTTTTCGAGTCACGTGGCCATGGAGCTTTCACGACAATGACTCTCGTTCCCAGAAGCTCTATCTCAAAGACCATAGGTCGCAGAAAATTGATTGAAAAACCAAACTGTAGGGAATTTCATAGGCTTCAAAATGACTCCCCACATCTTTTGCTGGCAGATGACCCAACATTAAGATATTCGGCAAAAACCACGCTGGTGCACTTCTTGTTGATGATGGCGACATGACGCAGACATTTCCGAAAGGGGGGAAACTGGTATGTCAAAACCTAAGCTACACAGATCGTTTTAAGCTAGTTTCCAGCCAGGAAACAATTATTTCCTTATTGTTTTCCCTGGCGCCTGGGCTATTACAGAATCGAGGCAATGTTGGCACACTATGACTGCGACGATTTACTGTGCAATCGAACGTGACGTGACGGGCCAGAAAGAGACGCTCAATTTAGGAAACCTGTATTATGCCTGTTTCTTCCAGTTTCCGTAGCTCTTCATTCCGCTGCGGCAGCACACCATATTATAGTACCGGACGTCCAGGTCGGAAAACTGGGTGACTATCTGGCTCCAACTCGGGCTCCAACATCAGCGAAGCTTTGGTTTTTGTGCATAGTCTCATATCAGGCTTGAAGATGTCCAGGTGTCCTTGGAAATGACCGCTATGTCTGAGCCCGTTTCAAGCTGCAGGTTGACTGGTGTGGAATCAAACTGAACTTTGACAATAAAAAAATCCAAATATTCCAGCTGATTCACGATTTCAATTGTATTGACTTTTGGTTTTGCTTGAGGTGTCGTTTTCTTCACAGACTTCCTCTTTGCTACATCACAGTAACTCTCCTTGTGTCCAACTTTCTTGCATCGTTCACATTGATGAGACTTGAATCCACAGTTTCTCGTGAAATGTAGCTGTCCGCAGAACCAGCATGGTGTTGTCGGCGCCTTGGAGTCTGTGTTTTCATGAGCTCTTGGGCCTGGTCTGTGCGTTATGGCATTGACGGTTGTTGTTGTCTGTTCCAGCATTGCCGTGTCCTTCTTGAGATTGAGTTTTGAAACTAGTCGCAAAAATGCGATCCCTTACAATATGTATACCTAGATACTATAATTGGGTCTTCAGTTGTGAAAAAAAAAATAGTAGGTAGGTAGGTACATTATTATTGTGTTCATGTTTTATTGGATTGCCAAAATTTCTTCAAATGTACATTTTGCGTTTATTTGTTATCACAGATAAACTAATAGAAACATGAAACTTTAACCTTTGGAAACAGCACCACCTACCGCACCACCAATCAGACTTATGAGGGGGATGAGAAGAGGAAGGAAACGCTTTTCTAGCGAATCATCATCGCGTTGTTGGATGGAAACTTCTTTGGCGTCCACTCTCGCAACAGCCTCTGAAACAATATGTAGCTTCGTAAATATTATTTGTGAGTGACCAATTCAATATGAAGAGCTGGGACAGGCGAGGGAAAAGGTACCTCCTAGCCACAGAATTGTTCCGCTTATAGCCCAAGGAAAATAGATTCTGACCTCAAAAGGAATACTGTAGTCGTGAAAATCACAGGTTTTGTTCAGAATTCTGCGTGCTTTCCAAATTTTCTGGTTTCAGAAGAATCCCATCGGAAGCTTTTTTTTTGTTGCTATCAAAAATCTGAAAACTTATAACTCCGAATAATATCAAATTAAGCTCAATTTTTCAAGAGACTTCAAGTATGCACAGTTAGGTATGTGAAGACTGCAAATGTTGCAGCAATTCTGAACCAAACACGATAAAAAATTTCACAGTTCCATTGGAATATTTTGATTTGTTCTGTCAAATGTATATGATACAGGAAAAATAGTGAAAAAATCGCTAAAACCTTGGAAGAAATATAGACGTCCTGAAAATTTGACATTCTGTTAAGACTTGAGGTGCATGTTGTAGTGTTCTGGTCACTAGTAAAAACCGCGCCGGACCGACTCACAGGTTCAAATTGATTTTTTTATATCAAAAAACAAAATAATACATCCAGTGGATAATTTTTGTGAAAAAGACACGTCAATCTAATGGCCCTTGTAATATTTTCGAGGGATTCAGACCTCTAACAGTAAGAAGAAAAACTGTCGACATTGTCAAAGAAAAAACAAGTTTTTTCAAGTTAACTTGTTAAAACTTGTTTCTATTCGAATTTACACATCGGGTTCGAGGTCAGGAGGTTCAATTTAGTCGGGAAAGATACCAAACTTGTCGTGATCGGTTATATATTATGACCAGGAAAACCAAAGAACCGAGCTCCGCTCCTCCCACGACCCTTCCCCCCTTAACAATGATCGACACTTTTGGTTCCAAAATGATATCAATGAGAAATGATGCGTCGAATTGCGATGTATTTGCATCCAATGGTTTGACGGGCTTCATCCTCTTAATTTTGAGTTGCAACAGATCACCCCCCCTCCAAGACCTCAAAACCACGGGGTGGAATTTCTGTCAATTTTAGGTATGTTGTAGGGCATTCAAGTCTGAACAGAATATCAGATTTCCAGGACGTCCATATTTTTTCCAAGGTTTCAGAGATTTTTTCAATACTTTTACTGTATCACATACATTTGACAGAAAAAATCGAAATATTTCAACAGAACTATGAAATTCACCATCATGTTTGGTTCAGAACTGTTCAAATGTTCGTTCCTTACATTTGCAGTCTCCATATAACTGTGTATACTTGAAATCTCATGAAAAATTGAGCTCAATTTGAAATTGTTTCAGAATTATCAGTTTCCAGACTTTTGACAGCTTTAAAAAAAAGCATCCGCTGGGATTCTTCTAGAACCCAAAAATTTTAAAAGAGCACAACAATCTGAACAGAGCCTGTGGATTTCACGACTACAGAATTTCTTTTGAGGTTGGAGTGATATCTCATCTAAAATTCCTATATACTTTTCCATGTTTCATAAGTGTAAACTTTAGCGCCTGCTCTGAAGTTTTGTGCCATGCTGCTTGTTCATGATAAGCCCTGATCAGACTTGGGTAGTATTCGAATACTCAAAAGTTTGAATCCTACTCAAGTTACTTTCAACGGTATTCGTATTCGCATTCGTATTCATGCAGCTACTTTTTCTTTGCCGATATTCGGGATTCTGGATTCAAGTTACTATTCTGCGGTATTCTACTATTCATAGTAATCGAATACTCAAGTATTCGGATATTATAATCGGATTCCTGGATTCTCCAGCAAAGAAAAGAGTATTGGTATTCGAATCCCAGCTTGGAAAAAAATCCACGGATTCGAAGAATTCTAGTTTCGAATCCTTGGATTCTTATTCTGAATCCCTGTACTGGATTCCAACTTCGAATCCATGAATTATGGATTCTGATAATCTAGAAAAAGCAAGTACCTGAGTACCTACAATAACAATAGAAGGGTGAATTTTGAAATAACGATTTGCCAGAACTGCGCAGTTTTGAGCTCGGTTTTGAACTCGGTTTTGAAGATTTGTTTTCGAAACAAAATAGCACGAGTTTCTTCTATCGCTTACTTCCCCTTCGCACCCACACCCATCGACCTTTGTGCATAAGCAATTCAATGATCAACGTCGATAGCTTCTCCTTTGACACACATCATCAATAATGGAATAATGGAGACGGGCTACTGTCCAACTTTTCTTAAATTGGCAATAATTAAACCTTTATTTAAGCAGGGAAGTACACTTGAACTCAATAACTACAGACCAATCTCTATAATCACCAACTTCACCAAGATTCTTGAAAAGGTTTTGAAAGTACGAATTTGTAAATACCTATCAAAATTTAAGATCTTGTCTGACAGCCAGTTTGGTTTTAGGGAGGGATTATCGGGTATAATACCACAAGTGCAATGAAAATTACCGATAATTCTGAAAAATGCGTGTTGCCTGAAAACTGCATGAGTTTGTTTTCTCTGTTGTTCGAAAGCTAAAAGAGCCCGACCCCGCAGGGGGAGGGCTCTTCTTTCGAACAACAGAAGAAAACAAACGAATGCGGTTTTCTTACGGCAACACGCATTTTCAGAATTATCTGGTTCATTTTCATTGCAAGAGTGGTATTCGAAAGAATATTTCCCGAATCATTCTACAAATTATTCACATATTATTTCACACGACAATAAAATTGATGGTACGTGGATAGCCACCTAACTGTACTGAGCCGCAGAACAGAAAAGAGAACCAGAGGCTGACGTAAAAAGTGTGAAATCATTATGACTGCGCAATCCCAAATCGTTTCAATTTCTTGCACATTCCTCTGGGTCCTTGAGTACTCGCTTGAGCATGAGCATCCCCATACAGTGTCCAGAGTCCAACGCTAACACTGGGCACGCATCATGCATGCTTGTTTGACAGTAGGTGTTTGAACAATGACATATCGATTGAATTATCGATATGGTCTTTCGGATTATCGCTTATTAATCCTCAAAATTTGTGTCCGAATTATCGCGTTTTTGACGTATGAGTGAAATATTCGACAATAGATGCAATAACCAGATCGAGAACCAGATTAACACGTCAAATTTACAAATCACTGGATAAGAGGGAAAAGTGTCTTTGTGTTTTCATTGATTTGGTCAAGGCGTTCGACACAGTCAATCACGGACAGCTGTTGGATACGTTGGAGAGGGTGGGTTTTCGGGGTCCAGCGTTGAATTTGTTCAAGAGCAATTTGTCAGACAGGAGACAATACACGGAAATAAACGGAATAAGAAGTCAGTCTAAGATTGTGGAATGTGGAGTGCCTCAGGGTACCGTACTAGGGCCATTGTTGTTTTTAATTTATGTAAACGGGCTATTTGACTTGCCTATTGATGTATTGATGGTACAATTACTGGCTATGCTGATGACACTGCTGTTTTTTTTCGTGATCATACATGGTCTGGCCTAAGGAGTAAAGCAGAAACATCACTGCAGACCATTGAGATTTGGTTTGATTGCAGATATCTAACCATGAACTTGCATAAAACAAAATACTTGCCATTTTCCATATCCAAAGGTAATTCGCCCGATTTTGTTGGTTTGTCAGTGAATAATCACATCCTAAAGAAGGAGATTTATGTATAATACCTGGGAGTATTTATAGACAAAAACATGAAATGGAACCACCACGCGAACTTCATTGCAAAGAAACTCAGAATAATTATGCATAGATTTAGGTTTCTGTGTGGTTTCTTAGAATTGCGTTACCTCATGATGATGTATTTCGCCCTGTTCGAGCCTCATTTGAAATATGGTATTTTGGGTTGGGGAGGAATTTAAACAAACAGTTTGAGATTGGTTGAAATTTCACAGAAGAGGGTATTGAAAATGATATTGAGGAAAAATAGGATGTTTTCTTCGGATGAGCTCTACAGGGAGGCGGGTGTTCTCGATGTCAGACAGTTGTTTTTTTGTGAGGTTGTGTTGGATACATTCAGGAATAGAGCAACCCTACCCCGGGCTGTGCATGGTCGCAATACCAGAACTGTTGGCGATTTGTCAGTTCCCTTCAGGGCAACAGCATTGGGCCAAAGATGTTCAACTTTTCTTGGGCCGGGATTTTACAACGGTTTACCGCAGGACATAAGAGGCATTCAGTATGAACACTTATTCAAAAGAGCATTGAAGGATTTTGTTTTGAGACAGAAGAGGTTTGTTTTATAGATCAATGTTGGAGTGCGGTTGCACCTAGTTGAACTGTACCTTATCTTGTTGCTGTATATTTTAAAACCTATTTCATCCTGATTTTACTTGTATATACTGTTATTTTATATGTTGTTAAATTTAAGCCCCACAGATGTGTTATGTGCTATTAATATTCTATCATTGTCGCTGTATTTGTTTATCTATCTTTGTAACTTATTTATTTATTAATTTTTAACTGTACACTCACAGACGGTAACTTTTGCTTTGTGAGTTTGTTGTTTATTCACACAGTTCAGCTTTGTGATAGGGATGATTGTTTGTTGTTGTACCGCTTTTTTTCCGAGAATAAACGCTATCTATCAATTTACCAAAAAAAATTAAAAATTTGAACGACGATTTATTTCAGATTCTTGTTTTTTTTTTTTAATTTTCGATTTTGTCTATGCTCAACATTCATTGGAATAGATTTTTTTTGTTTCCTGAGGCCCAAGTTCAAAATTTTTATTTTATCATTTTTTTCATAAGATTTAACTTTTCTCCAAATCAGAATTTTTTTAGGTTCATACCGACCTTTTTCATTGAAATTATGTTTATTGATATTTTTGTTTGCGGAATGAGTACTTTCGAGTCAATACAGCCTAATGAAGTAAGTAAACAAGTGAGTCTACGTAGGTATTCAAAATCGGTATTCATATTTTTGCGAATACATTGATTCGAATACTCTCGTTAGTCAGTATTCGAATATTCTGGATTCGATTCCTTTTCTTGCATCGGGATTCGTATTCGAATACTTTTTTTCGGGATTCGACCCAAGTCTGGCCCTGATCCGCTCTGTTGTTTCACAGGTGTTTGTCTGCCCCCGATGGACAAGACTTCCTCAGCTCCTCCACCATGCGCGTCGGCAGAACACGCTTCATGGCCTTGGCGCCCGAAATAAGCTCACCCACCCCATGCTGAAGCTAGTCGGATTTGGACGGGCACCTGAGGACGGCGCGGGAAAGGTCCGTCGAGAGCGGGGAAGCCTTGGGCGCACAGCAGAGGACGTAGGAGGCTCCAGCAGCACACGTCAGCAGCAGAGAAGTCTTTTTTCACTCTGTTCTACTCGCTAGAGAGCTAGAAACAAGCCAGATGCGGCATGATTATGCATCCATGTAATTTTCAATTTCCGGTGGCCGTTATCGTTTCAACTAGAAGACCCTTTTGCCCTCTCAAGCTAGTCAAAAGTGACCTTATGCCTTCATGTTTGCGTCTTGGAACGGGAAGCTTCCCTCCCCGTATCATGTCACTTGCCCCAGGGGCGTCGTTTTTTACACTTGTTGTGTTTAATTCATTATTTTCTTCTCGTGTCAAACACACATTTTTTGTAATTTACTCTCTTTAGTACAGAAAAAATAGGAAACTAATCGGCAAAAGCTCGGAATAAATATGGACGTCATGAAAATTTGATATTCTGTTCAGCATTGAGTGCTCTACAACATATCCAAAATCGCCAAAAATCGCACCTGGGGGTTTTGATATATTGGAGGGGGGGTGAAAAATTGCAGGTAAAAATGTGGGAGATGGAACCCGTCAATCCATTGGATGCGAATACATCATAGTTCGACGTATCATATCCCCTTGATACCATTTTGGCACAAAAAATGTCCATCATTGTTGAACGAGAGTGGTGGGGGGGGGGGGCGAAGCTCTGCTAGGTGGTCCATTTTGTTTTTATGGTCATGTAGAACAGATCACAAGTTTGGTATCTTTTCCGACCAAATTGAATTTCCCGAACCCGGAGAAGAAAACTTTTTTTTTTTTTTGATAATTTTGACGAATTTTTGTTCTACTGTTCGGGGCGTTCGTTCTTTGAAAATTTTCAGGGACCATCCATGAAGTGTATTCTTCACAAAAATCATCCATTCGATGTATAATTTTGTTTCTCGAGTTTAAAAAATCGATTTGAACTTGAGCCGGCACGGCGCGTCGTCTACTACTGACCAGAACACTACAGCATGCACCTTTGAATGAAAACACCTCAAACTATTGAAGAAATGACAATTTATCTTTGAAAATTGGAGGATTTGTGCAGAACTGAGTTCCCTATAACATGAACAAAATTGCCATGAATCGCAATGCAAGATTTCGAGTTATTCAAGGAGGAGGATAACATTTTGGCAGGATTCATACTTGATGAACTGTTACCTCTCCACTTGAATAACTCAAAACCCTGCAGTGCGATTTATTGCGATTTTGATTATGCTATAGAAAATTCAATTTTCCACAGATCCTCCAATTTTGAAAGATGACTTGTTATTTCTCCAACAGTTTGAGGTGTTTTCAATTAAAGGTGCATGCTGTAGTGTTCTGGTCAGTGATAAACGATGCGCCGCGCCGGCTCAAGTTCAAATCAATTTTTTAAACTCAAGAAACAAAATTATACATCGAGTATAGATGATTTTTGTGGAGAATACACTTCAATTTAATGGTCCTTGGAAATTTTCTGGAAATAAACGCCTCCAACAGTAAAACGAAAATTCGTCAAAATTGTCAAAGAAAAAACAAGTTTCCTTGTTAACTTGTTCAAACTTGTTTTCATCTGAATTTACACATCGAATATGAGTTCAGAAGATTGAATTTAGTCGAAAAAGATACCAAACTTGTCGTGATCGGTTCTACGACCACCTAGCAGAGCTTCGCCTCCCTACTACTCCCCTACTCCCCTTCAACAATGATGGATACTTTTTGTGCCAAAATAGTATCAATGGGATATGATACGTCGAACTATAATGTATTCGCATCTAATGGATTGACGGGTTCCATCCCCTCCATTTTTACCTGCAATTTTTTACTCCCCCTCCAATAACTCGAAACTCCTGGGTGCGATTTTTGGCGATTTTGGATATGTTGTAGAGCACTCAATCGACCATATCAATCATTTAAAGCGCAGTCGCAGATCGAGGAGAGAGACAATCACATGATTGTGTTGAGTTGAAACTCCCATAAGAACATGCATGTTGAATGACTTTGTAAAATGATCAATCCAAGGTGCAAATTGACAATTTCAACGAATGTATAACATAACAAGTGTGTAAAAAGAAATACCTGATCTACACTGATCGTTTTTTGAAGTGGTTCGGCCAAAAAATTGTCCCACTTTGATAGGTTGTAACATTTGAATGGATGGATGTATCTTGTTGAGTTTTTTTTTGCCAGAAAAAGCGTTTCTTCGGCAGCAAATGTGCATTGTTGCAATCATTTGTCATCATCACTAGTGATTTTACAGGGTGATTCTGAAAGCCATGATTTTTATATCAAATTCATTGATGTGCATGAGATAAATAGGTCACCCTGTATATTTCGTTTTAAGATCATCATAGAGCCTCATGTCTGAGCATTTCATACTTTTTTAGATTTTGGTCTTACGTCATCTGTGTCAGAAGATATGATTATTTAAGCATAATAAGTACCCACGGAAGAATAACAAAACGTCAAAAAGTTTTATTTCAAATTTTCTACGCATAACAATAAATAACTCATAATTGTGAATGGAAAATAATCAATAATGGGTAGGGCTACCTCTACTTCTTATCACCTCTTGACATCTTCGTGGCATACTTCTAATAATATTATTGATAAGGCCACCCGGAATGGCTTCCCATTCTTGTTGGAAGACATTTCCCAGCTCTTCAATTCCATGAGGTTCAATTAAACGGTCTAATATCCTTCTTTAGAGCGCATCTCACACGTTTTCTATTGGATTTAGGTCCGGTGAAAGCGCCGGCCGTTCCATTCTGGTTGACTAGAACTACGTTGACTCGATGTGGTCTTGCGTTATCGTCCATATACACAAACTGTTCACCCATTTGATGAGAAAGAGGAAGGACTATAGGTTCCAGAATTCTTTCCAGGCATCGCAAAGCCTTAACTGTCTCATGGGCGAAAAGTACAAGTTCAGTGCGACGGTCTATTGATATCCCCCCATAAACTGTAATTGAACGACCACCGAAAGGTGTAAGGCCAACCGTACAATCTTCTTCGTAACGTTTATTTTCATTCTGTCTTCGCCATACACGCAGGCGGTTGGTATCGGGACTCTCAGAAAACCGTGATTCATCTGTGAAAAGACATTGGGCCCAGTCATTTTTACCCCAGTTTTGATGATTCAAAGCAAATTCCAGGCACTTGCGGAGAGTTATTGTTTTGGTGTGGTATCCAAGCGCGATTGACAACACTGTATGCAATATTGAAGCGTCGTGCTACTTCCCTGCGAGAGACATCAGCCTAAACCATTCCGATTATTCTTTCAAAAATTTCACCTTGTAGACGCGGCATTTCTACAAACAATTCAATTGACATAAATATCAGAACATGATTACTCCCAAAGATATCTCGATTTTTTCTCGCAAATAAACATGCAGCGAATTAAAAATTGATATCTTCAAAGCATAGTCTATCAGACCCAAATCCAAAAAAACATGCAGCGCTAAGACATAAGGCTCCATGATGACCTTGAAATAAAATATATAGGGTGACCCGTTTACCTCATGTACATCAATTAATTTGATATAAAAATCATATCTTTACAAGACACCCTGTACAATCACTATCAATTATTACAGATAAATGCAGTTGAACCTAGTTATTGCCAAAGAAACGCTCTTTCTGACAGAAAAAGAGTCAACAAGATATATCCATTTATTCAAAAGTTACAACCTATCAAAGTAGGGCAATTTTTTAGCCGAACCACTTCAAAAAACGATCAGTGTACTTTTCACCATAATGAAATGAAAAATCTTGCTGTGAAGTTGATGCGAAGCATTTTAAAATGGGGTTTCTTGAATCCAGAACAATTTCAAATTACCCGCCATATTCTATTGCACAACTTTCGCTAACGAGAATTTTGACAGCGCTTGAAAGCGAACCGAGCGTCAGCCATCACGTAAAAGTATGGTTAAGAAGGTTGAAACGTCCCAATAATAAAGAAAACACCTTGAAATCGTAAATTCTGACACGGCTATCTGCATTGAAGCAAGCTATGGAAAAATTATTTTTTGTTGGTAGAAATAAGTAGAAATCCATAACCGTCGTCGCAGAAGGTTTGTGTAAATGTAGTATGTAAAAAGGTTAGGTATTGTGGCATTTGTGGCAGATGTCACCTGTCGCGCGGTGTGATGCACGTCAAGTCAAAATGTTCAGTATATTTGGGGAAAACGGATAAACACGTGTTCCTCGGAGTGTCAATTAGCTGGACACCGTCTTCACGGGTTGGTGGCTCTTTACTTGTGCTTTGGTAGTGGCGGCCAGTGAGCCAGTGTATAAAATGACGCCAAAGGAAGTCAGCGGCAGCACTAAAGGGAAGTAGGACTGATAGTAGGAAGTACTACGTGCTCTACAACACCAAAACAGCATACAAGCCAGAAGAAGATGAAGAAGGGAATACATACATGAAATGGTCAATAATTTCATATTGAGAAGATCTTCCAACACAGAGTGCACTCACGCGTCGTGTCTCGACTGTCTTGTCTTGTACAGTGCAACTCCATAAATCAATGTCCATAGAAGCAAATTTTCTCAACCTCACTGGGGCCACTGGACAGGCATTTTCATTAATTTTTCTTCCCTTTAGTGCTGCCGCTGACTTCCTCTGGCGTCATTTTATACACTGGCTCACTGGCCGCCACGACCAGAGCACAAGGAAAGACCCACCAACCCGTGGAGACGGTGTCCAGCAAATTTACACTTCGAGGAACACGTGTTCATCTGTTTTCCCCAATAAAACTAAACATTTTGACTTGATGTGCATCACACCGCGCGACGGATGACATCTGCCACAATACCTAACCTGTTCACATACCACATTTACACAAACTATCTGCGACGACGGTTATGGATTCCTACTCATTCCTACCAACAAAAAATATTTTTTCCATAGCTTGCTCTAATGCAGATAGCCGTGAAATTGATTATACCTAACTTACAAATGACTAATGGAAGAGGAAAGTGCGAATAATTGATATGGTCTATTCTGAACAAAATATCAAATTTTCAGGACGTCCATATTTTTTCCGAGGTTGGAATCTATCTTTCTTGTAGTACTTGTTCTGTTCGCCTGTAACCACTGCTCAAGCCGATGTACTCAGTAGATTATCCAGTTATTGTCCGGAGAGAACTATCCGGACCGTAGAGCGTAGGGGCATAGCCGAAAAGTTTTGATCTCGCAATAATTTGTACCAAATCATTAATCATTGGTTGCGACTGCCGATCATTCTGACTCTGTTCTAAATGAACCAAAAATGAAGATTGAACAGAAATGGTGCTGCTTCCCTCGCTTCTTCTTTCCCAAACCAATTCAGAAAAAAATCCGGGAATCTTCAAAAACCCTAGGTCGAAATTCAAGTTTCACCCTGTATTTCCAAAAATAATGGCGCTATCTCCTAGAGATCAATTTCGTCCTGTTTCTCATCCTTGAATACATAGCAATCGACACAAGTATAGCCGAGAGCCATCAGACAAACTTTCTAAAATTCCTCGGACAAAACTTACGAAACTCTTCTGAATTTTGATAGGACCGTGCTCCGACTTACCTACCATCAGGTGTAGATCAAGAAGAGCATTATAAAGAGACTCTATTCATACGTGCACTGCACATATCGTGTCTTTTTCCGCCGGACTAGGTACAATTAGTAGACGCCGGCGCCGGGACGGCGAATTCTGCCCTGCCGACAGAAGTTTTTTTTACCATGAAGGCAACACCGCGGAAAAACTCAGCAATCTCCAGCATTTTGCGGGCATTTCATGATGCAGATGATGAAATCCTGAAAATCCGACATGGTGGGGCCTAATTCACAAACCATCATTTCGTGGAAGTCAAGTCCCATATAGGTATACATATTGTTACGAGCGGCGATCCCGTGCATTCAGAACTTTACGCGATGGCTTTGGGAACCTTCAATGCTCGATTAAGGCACATCGGTTTACTTTGGCGGAGGTGCAGACATTCCGAAGCACACATGAAACACGCGGAATGTGTGTGATAATTCAGGAGTGGTCTAGAAACCGCATTATGCCGGGCCACTACTATGGAAATTGCTGGGAGATGATGCAAAGCTTGAGAACATTGATCGGAGGCTTGTGAAAGCACCGTCCTCGAATGCGACAGTCAGTTATTGATTGGAATGCGAAGTGGTAGAGAGCGCACTAAAAGCGAGTAGAAGTTACAGCGATATTCCCAAGTGAATAATGGCGTGTATTTATTGTAGTACGCAGTTATGAACAGTGGGTATTCAAAACGATCGTCTCAATTATATCCGAACCCGTACGCGAGATACGTAACAATATATTTACAATGGAATAGAATACCTCCCTGGTTTGGTGAGGTCAATACACGATCTAATCCTACAAAAAAAGGTAGAGAGGAAGTGGAAAAAGAACAAACTCTTACCATTATCACGTTGAACTGCGCCGTATCCTTGGCTCTGCAAAAAAAAAAATCTCTCAAGGCATTATATTGGATGTTTATAAATGTCTGTGATCGCATCGTCTTTGGAATCCGCTTTCGATCACTACAATTGCGCCTGTTACTGCATTTTTCGGCCTGGCCCATGCCTGCCGCGATCACAGATTCTTTTCGACACACCGTACATTACAGCGTGTCTTGACTTGACCTTTGTAATTTTGAGAATGGGTAGACCGTCAAAAATGAAGCCGTGTGCCAATTTTTGAGCAGTGTCCGCAAAACGAAAAACGTTCGAATTGGGTACTCGTGAATAAACGCATGGTAGACGCGGCAACAATGCAAAGATCGGTGCATTTTATCTATTCAAGCCACGCCAAGCCTACCGAAGTATACGTCTGGAGACTTTCCCTTGAAGACGCTTGAACATAATTCAGGAAATGAAAAACGACCACAAGACAATTTTTTCCGTAGGCTTTGAATCTGTCGACGGAAAATGTCTGTGGATATCGCTTACAGGGTGCAATAATGAATTCTTTTTTTATATTTGACGCCCTATCCTATAGGAATCGATTCCGATTTTCATATATATATATATATATATATATATATATATTATAATCGTAACTCCTTTCACCCATCTGGCTGTCGAGGTGTCAGACACCCAGATGGGCCAGACACCCAGTGTCCGATTTTTATCCTAATTATAAATATATGCATAACACTTGATGGGTTGATCAACAAAACACAACTGCATTTGAAGAAAGAGATGAAGTTTAAAGATGATCGAAAAAAGTAATTTTTTATTTCAAAGACTCATTAAATTCTCTGTCATTTTGGTAAATGGATTTCATTATAGCTTCGAATTTCTACTGAGCTTGACTTAACTTTTCAGAGTCAAACTTTTCAAAAAAAAATATTGCTTGATAGTTTTCCTAACTAACCTATCGGGTGAGATACGTATATTTATAATCAGGATGAAAAGCTCAATCAATTCCTATTGTAAGATACACGTGTCCAATTTGATAAAAAACTTCTCGATGATTCACGATAGACGACAGAAAATTCTGGTGCCTCCGAAACCTGTGAAAAAAAAGTGGTCTTAAATTTTTGAAACTATGCTCGAGCACAAGCTCCAGAAGGGGGTATAATTTATATGTGAACACCCTGTACCATCATAAAAATTCAAGGAGCAACCGATAAAACGATCAGGGAATGACAAAGGAAGAGTGAATGCCTCAGACATCTGAAAGACGTTGGTTGTAAAAATATGACTCGTGTATAATTCACATTCAGATCCTTAATACAGAGCAGGCCCATGCAACTGACCGGGAAATTTTGTCCGCTGCCAGGAAGCTGCTTGCGCCGGTTTATAGATGGAGCTGTTGCTATTTTTGTCAGCAATCTTCAAAGCGAGGACTGAATGGCCTGTTTTATCGATATAGCAACAGTAGGTAACTAATAGCAACCAATAACAATGCGTCAATTTCTGTGAATCAAAATTTCGAAGTTTCAAAGTGTCCAAAACTTCAATAAAAACGCCGCAGATAAGAGATAAGTCTCAGTGTTTGCATCAGGAGAGCAGTCTCCAAACTGTTCAGATTGGTTCTTGGATATCCTGAGGTGAGTTGCACTTCACATCATGTGAGTTTGGACAGTTCATAAAATACCTAATTTTAGACGAGCGCGTTGGGAGACTGGACTTTCCTTTGCCCGTGGATGCTCAACTGTGCCCCATACATTTTGCGGGAAGCTAACATCTTGCCACTCCATTGGAAAGCCGACTTAAAAGGGGACTTGATGTCTACCATAGAGTTCAGGCATCATGAGGATAATGACAAGAGATACGTCCATACTGCAATTCCTCAGGTCCTATCTCGTCGGTTTTGCATTTTGAAACCAGCTTTGGCACAATCATATTCGCGTCAATATAAAGTTGGTTTCGTAACGCGAAACCGCCGAAGTGGGACCTACGATTCGCAATATGGACCAAAATACCCTCAGGAAAAATCTGGTTCTTACCTAATGCAGAAGGGGATTCAATTCTTCCACTTGAAGTAGGTATGATTGATATTTTCTGTATTGTCACATGATACAGCATGTTCAAGACTTTCGAAATTGCTTAAAAAAACTGAACGAGACACAGAAAACACCGCTAATTAGTTTTTCCTCCTTTCACAGGCAGTTCACCTGGCAGAGAGTCAGAAGAGCACTGGAATCATTTGCTTGATTTCCACCACTTCACTCGTTCTGCTCCAAACCTTCCTGGGCTGGTTGATATAAGAGCTACTCCTACTACATGTTTTTTCTGCTTCTGAAACACCCTTGCCTACTTCAGTGGAACTCCTTTTTGGCGTCCCTCTCCTACCCAGCCAAAAACCAAGCGATTGTTGTTATGTGGGAGGCGAGGAGTTGGGCGTCATCCTGATCCTCACCAGAGATTTCCTGCCATAGACATTTTCTCTCTTATTGCCACCTCCATGTTCGTTTTAAGTATTTTATTTTTACTGTTCAGTCATGATAGATATTACATATTATGTATCGTTTGTAATTTGGAAGAGGCTTAATTTAATGGCCAAATGGCCAAAAAACTTTGGGAGGAGAATTCACTAAACCGTCCTATGTACTGTATTGTAAAATTATTACTACTTATTGGAGTACGTTTATGGCATAGGGTTTCCATTTCTTGTAAATGCACTGTCACGTAATTATTTATTTTTTCTTCAGAAAAATACAAAGGTACTGCCTACGTTCTCAAGTTTGTAATTTGTATTCATTTCCAAGTTACTTCAAATTCTACCTGTATTTTACCTCTTGTCTCTCCAATGTTTTTGACAAGTATTGGAATGATTATATTCTGGTCAAAAATGTAGAGAAATACAAACATAGGAAATTCAGCCCTAATCTATTTGTAAAATGTTGTCTACCAATACTGTTGATAAGCAAGATATAATTGCAACCACCAAGAAGAAAGGAATCTGCAGTCTGCAGTAGGAACTTGCTTATGAACATGATTGTCAGTCAACATTTCACGAACAGAATCGGGCTGAGTTTCCCACCATATTCGGCTAAATTTATCCGCCTAATTTTTCAAATTTCGCGCGGTTTTACCGCCAGTGGCGCCATCTATAAACCGGTGCAAACACTATTTTAACAGGTGGGTGGGCGTGGCCAGTTGGAATCCAATAAACAATCCAGTTGCGTATCTCGCGTGATCCCTGATACAGAGTGCAAAAAATTTAATCATGGATAGATCTCGTCAAAAGGTGAGAAAAACGTCACTCGACAGTTGTTGTCGATCATGACAATTTCTCCTCTCCCCTCTGCGCCTCTCACCCTTATTTCCCCTTTCCCCTCTGCACCCCTCACCCTTTAGAGAAGGGAAAATTGTCGACATCGACAACTGTCGAGAGCTCGTGGTTCCACCACTAGGACTACTATCAACTTTCTATGCCTCCTATTTTTGCTGAATTTGACAGGTAGATGAATATATAATTTTGACATACCAGCCAACGCTGAATTCAGGCTGATTTTGTCGGAATGTTCCTGAGTTACAAGTTTTTGAAATCCGAAAAACGTGAACTATGAAGGGCTGTATCTTTGACGATGGGCCGAACTCTGCAAAGTGCCTAATGAGTTTTCGTTAAATTTTGACCAGATCCACTTAATATTTTGACAAGATCTACTTACAGTTGAATTTGTTGTTCAGTTGAAGACAACTTAACATTATTATTTCCAGAAACCTGGAACTCGTTGGTGGGAAGCAAATGCAAAGTTTTAACGCAGACTGCAGACGATGAAAAGAAAAAATGAAACATCGTGACAAGTTTCGAACAGTGTCCCTGGAGCTGACAAAGATTGAAATTAATGACAGAAAAGTATGAGTAATCCTTTTTTTAGGACGCAATCGTGAAGTTATCCCGTGCTGTATCTCATTACCCGCCTGACTCGGCACCATGATCGCCACATACCTTCAGCAAGGCTGTTTGTTTTATTGATAACAATGAAAACATTAATACCTAACCTCACTTCATCATAAAAGCGTATACGCAAAGTGACTTGCACCAGTCCAGGTCCGCTCGCAGCAAAACGTATGAAAACGTCCGCATCGATGCGCATACGTGAGGAAACGATGGCTCAAAAATTGGAATTTACAGAAATCGCAAACTTGCGAACTTTCCTAAAGTTGCGGAGAGTAGAAAATTGGCCCCCAGGGAGCCAATTTTTGAAAATATACGTAAAGTTACGTATGCGCAAATTTGCGTACGGAAATTCACGTATACGTTTCCGTGTGCCAATTTTTGAGCAGTGTTCGCAAAACGAAAAACGTTCGAATTGGGTCCTCGTAAATAAACGCATGGTAGACGCGACAACGTTGCAAATATCGGTGCATTTTATCTACTCAAGCCACGCCAAGCCTACCAAAGCTTTCAAACGTCAGTTTCTGATGTTCGTGTTTTCATTCAGATTAATAAATTTTCATAACCTCCATATTTAACAACAAAGAATACGTCTGGAGACTTCCCCTTGAACATAATTCAGGAAATAAAAAACGATTACAACATAATTTTTTCCGTAGGCTTTGAATCTGTCGACGAAAAATGTCTGTGGATATCACTTACAGGGTGCAACATAGAAAATTTTTCTTACATTCGACGCCCTATTCTGATATGGTAATCGATTCCGATTTTTATCCTGATTATAAATATGCATCACACTTGATAGGTTAATCAACAAAACACAAATGTATGTGAAAAAAGTGATGAAGTTTTAAAATGATCGAAAAGTTATTTTTTGTTTTAAAGTAACTCAGTAAATTTTCTATCATTTTAGTAGGTACTTAAATTGATTTCACTATAGTTTGAAACTTTCACTGAACCTAACTTGACTTTACAAAATCAAACTTTTGTAAAAGAAATACAGGGTGTCCGTTTTTCGAGGGTGAGCATGGGTATCTCGCTTATCTTGAGAGATACAGAGTCGGTTGAATCAGGAAAAAGTTGCGCATTTTCATGACGATCAATGCTCCAAAAACAAATTTGATGTATCGATTTTAGTTTTTGAGATATCGTAAAAGACCAGGAATTTGAATTTTTGTTTTCATTTTTTATTCAAAAAACGGTTGAAGGTGGCTTTTTCTAATCTAGACATTGTCAGGGCACTTTTTCAAGGGGAATTCAAAGCTGCCAAAATCTTTATCCTAGCTTTCAAAGCAACCGAGATACGACATTCAACTTTTTTCTCTAATGAGCGCCATATTGGATTTTGATATTTTTGAATACGGTATTCTTTTCTGGTTACAACGATGTGCCACATGTCACTGTTGAATAAATGTTCAACATTTACTTTTTTTTATTGTCGGTGCTGATTTTGTTTTCAAAGCACTCTTAGTCAAAAAAATTTTTTGCTCAAAAGCATGAATTCAACAGTGGCATGTGACACATCGTTGTAACCAGAGAAAAATATTGTATTTAAAAATGTCAAAATCCAATATGGCGCCTATGAGAGAAAAAAAAGTTGAATGTCATATCTCGGTTGTTTTGAAAGCTAGAATGAAGATTTTGGCAACATTGAATTCCCCCTGGAAAAGTGCCTCCACAATGTCTTAGTTAGAAAAGGCTATCTTCAACCGTTTTTCAAATAAAAAACTAAAACAAAAATTACAAATTTCAGTTTTTTCTCGATATCTCGAAAACTATGAAATATCTTTTTAGATCATTGATTGTCATGAAAATTCGCAACTTTTTTCTAATTCAACCGACTCTGTATCTCTAAAGATAAGCGAGATACCCATGCTTAGCCTCGATAAACGGACACCCTGTATTGCTTGGTAGTTTTCCAAACTAACCTATCGAGTGGGATATACGATATACGTATATTTATAATCAGGATGGAAAGCTGAATCACTTCCTATAATTACATACATGTGTCTAATTTGAGAAAAATTCTCAATTTCTCTCAATTCTCAAATTTTTAAAACTATGTTTGAGCGGAAGCCTCCAATTTATACGTGAACACCCTGTACCATCATAAAAATTGGAAAAGTATCCAATAAAACCAGTCAACGCTAAATTTAGGCTAATTTTGTCGAAATGTTCCTGAGTTACAAATTTTTGAAATCCAAAAAAAATTAACTATAAAGGGCTGTATCTTTGACAATAGGCCGAACTCTACAAAGCGGTTTATGAGTTTTCGTAATATTTTGACAAGATCTATCTACTCACAGTTGAATTTGTTGTTCAGTTGAAGACAACTGAACATTATTATCTATTTCCAAAAACCTGGATCTCGTTAGTGGGGAGCAAATGCAAAGCTTCACTGCAGACTGCAGACGATGAAAAGAAAAAAATAAACATTATCGTGACAAGTTTTAAACAGTATCCCTGAAGCTGATGATTTAAAAGAATGACAGAAGAGTGAGTAATTCTTTATTTAGGACGCATTCGTGGAGTTATTCCGTGCTGTATCTCATTAGCCACCTGACTCGGCAGTACTCGGCACCATGATCGCCACATACCTTCAGCAATGCTGTTTGTTTTATTGATAACAATGAAAACATTACTACCTAACCTCACTTCATCATGAGAGCGTATACGCAAAGTGACTTGCGCCAGTCCAGGTCCGCTCGCAGCAAAACGTATGAAAACGTGCGGATCGATGCGCATACGTAAAGAAACGATGGCTCAAAAATTGGAATTTACAGAAATCGCAAACTTGCGAACGTTTTTTAAAGTTGCGAAGAGTAGAAAATTGGCCCCCAGTGCGATACGAGAGTAGATAATAGCTATTTACGATACGAGTGTTAAAAGTGACAGGTATTATTTTGTGAGCGGGGACGCTTGCGAAACGAGCATTAGCGAGTAGAGCAACCCCGCGAACAAAATAAGACACTTTTAACGCGTGTACCGTACAGGATTTTATCTACAATGGTCTTTGAAATGTTTGGTAAATGTCAGAATTTATTGAAAATATGACAGGAATGCGCAGAATCATCATTTTTTCACGTCGCCCATGACGACGTGCTAAAAGTGACGGGTATTATTTAACGCTTGTAGATAATAGTATATTATTGGGGAGTGCATGAAAAACGGCCACCGCTGTAGCATCGTTGTTCCGTATCCGATCTTGAAAATTCAAGAACCGGTTCAAATGAGATAATGTCTCCTATGATTCGACAGTAAAAAAAATTTTCTTTATCATGATGCTTCTGAGCACTGACAGTCAACTTCTGTTTCTCAAATAGCAAACATATTTTCTTAATCCCTTTCTCATTTCTTACGCTCATATCAGAATATAATGATGCATCAATACCACACTTTTTGTTATCAAACACGAACAAACAAATTAGGCAGCGAAATAAACTGCTCAACAATTGGAGTGGTCCACTCGATCATTTCGCCCGATTTCAAATACAAATTTCTCAGAAAAAAATTGACCGATTCTCAAAAGTGCAACGTTTTTGGATAGCTTATTCTCTTCACTATGAAGTGCTACAATAGACCGAAAAATTGATAACATAATGCATGATATGCAGGGCGACAACAGAAGGAGTTTCAAAATGTTTCATTTTAAAGCACGTCCCACTTCTGCCAAAAAAATTGCCGAGTCTTTCTGATTACATTTTTATGAAAAGCACATCCATGGCTCGGAACGGTTTCTTGAATTTTCGCCTATCTTTTTTGGTTACAGGGTGATGTGAAAAAAAACAACTTTTTGTTTTTGTAGTGGTAACTTTTTTGTTTGTTAACCGATTTTCGAAATTTGGAGCTTATGTCGAAGCGAAGACCTCAGGTAAGAGGAATCCTTTAACATAATTGAATTAACACATAATTTCAAGAACGGGTGTTGCATCAAATGTGATCTGAGCATGAAATAAGGCCGGAATCCGATTTGGGGAAATTTTTCAAAAAGAATCAACTTGTCGTTAAAGAAACCACTCATTACGAACATTTCAAGATCACTATCGCTTATTTGGGGAAATTATTAACGACGGAAAACCCAAATAAGGACTGCATGTTCTCACAGACGGACCGATGCTCTTGCTTACCTGAAAATACACGTGAACCTATGTTACGAGAATCACTGATCGAGTTTCCTTCACGATTTGGACAGTCAACAGAGGGTTGACAGAAACAGTCAGAAGTAACAATAAGTACTATGTTTTCAGGTGAGCGAAGGTATCAGTTCTCCTGTGAAAACATGCAGTCCTAATTTGGGTTTTCCGTCGTTGATTGTGGCCCCATATAAGCGAGACTGATCTTAAAATAATCGCAATGAGTGATTCTTTCAACGACAAGTTGATTCTTGTTAAAAAATTTCCCAAAATCGGATCTCGGCCTCATTTCATGCTTGAGTCACATCTGATGCAACCCCATTTTTTAAAATTATGTGTAAATTCAATTTTGTTGATCGATTCTTCTTGACTGAGGTCTTCGCTTCAACATAAGCTGCAAATTGTGAGAATCGGTTAACAAACAAGAAAGTTACCACTACAAAAAGAGAAAGTTATTCCATTTTACATCACCCTGTAACCAAAAAAAATAGGCGGGAGTTTTGAAAACCGTCTCGAGTCATGGATGTGCACTTTTCAAAAATGTAATCAGGAAGACTCGGAGATCCTTCTGGAAAAACTGGAACGTGCTTCAAAATGTTACATTTTAACACTCTTTCCGTTGTCGCCCTGTACATCATGCATTATGTATTCAATTGTTTGATCCACTGTTGCATTTTATAGTGGAAGAAATGTGCTATCCAAAAACACTGCACTTTTCAGAGTCAGTCAATTTTTTTCCGAGATATTCGTGTTTGAAATCGGGCGAAATTTTCGAGTGGACCACTTCAATTGTTGAGCAGTTTATTTACACATCACAGTAGCATCAGAACACCTACGATATGCACACAATCCGGTAGGCTGGGTGCAGAATGATGTTGAACAGCACAACAGCACACAGTAGATCAGACGCTTTGTATTCCAAAACGTAAATTTCAAAATATTTGATAAGTTCGAAAGAAGCTGGCGCATCTCTAAAACGTTTTTATTATTCATTTTCAGCTTGCCACTTTGTATCTTTTCAAGTAGGTATTATGTCCCGGACTCAGGGAAAGACGTCCGAGGTAGGGTTGCATCGAATAGTGATTTCCCAATATTCGGCTTTGGCCGAATATTCAGCCAAGTCTCATTGCCGAATACCGAATATTAGGCCGAATAGCTCGGTATCTGTCAATGCACAGTTCTAGCCTAACAATTGGATGCTCAGAAATATTTGAGTGCTCCAGCCAGTAGGTACTCGAGTGTGTACAGTGAGCGCTTATGTTCAGCAGCGAGAAATATAATGAAAGAAAGCAGAAACCGACTTCTTCCAGAAAAAGTCGGAAAAGTAGTTTTCTTTTTCTTACTCCATAATCTGTTGATTGCTAGAAAATAGAAAGGACTCGACAATATTCGAGTTATTTTTTCACAATCAGAGAATGATTTTTTTTCTGTTAATAATCACTGATAAGTGCTTTGAAAATAAAGCCTTCAAGTTTCAATTATGACTTTTTTGTGGTGATTATCATGAATCTTGATAATTAATTCACTCAAAAATTGAATAAATTTGACACATGTTTATCAAGAAGTGTATGTTTTTGTTTGATAAATGAAGTTTTGTATTTGATTACACAATTTTGAAAATCAGTATAAATATTCGGCCAAACCGAATATTCGGCCGAAGTAGCCGAATAGGCCGAATACCGAATATAAACCGAATATTCGGTGCAACCCTACCGAGGATGTCTCAATAATTTTTCATTTTCACAATACATACAAAAGAAAATATAAAATAGCAAGTAAAATTGAAGAATAAACCAGTCTTAGAGACGGACAGCTTCTTTTTAAATTTGGAAACATCTTGACATCTACATTTTGAAAAAACAAACGCCTGACTTACTCTGTGCTTTTGAACATCATTTTGCACCCAGCCTACCGGTTTGTGTGCATATCGTGAGTATTCTAATAATGCTACTGTAGTACGTATGAATCCATAGTTGGGAGTTACCATGCCTGTCAAAGTTTGGCCACCCTTTTAAATTTGTTCTTTGAGACCCTTGAAGACATTTGAGAAAGGTGGCCAAAGTGAGTCTCTGGGAAGTTTTCTGCAGGACACCGGAAACAAGATGGCGGCTCAAAAATATCGGAAACAATTATAACTCGGCCTTTAGTTGACCTAAGAATGGAATTTCAACGGTTATGTTTATGTTTACCCTTTTGTTGAATAACATAATTGATTGAAAAAAAATAATGTTGGGTAACAGCACCAGTAAATGAGGGAACTACATTTTTTCCCAATATTTTGCAAAATTTTTATCTCGCAAAATAACTGCACCTCATGTAATGTACAATTGTTTTTTAAGGTCTTTGAAGGCAATTTAGACATTTAGACAGGTGGCCAAAGTGAGTTACCGGAAAGTTTAACACAAGGCCCCGAAGACAAGATGGGCGACAAAAATATCGAAATTACATATTATAATTCGGCTAATATTTTATATTCGACCTACAAATGAAATGGAAACGATCATCAATGTTTAACCTTTTGTTGGTGAACATGATAATTACTTAAATCTCTCAATGTAGGGTAACAGCACCAGTAGGTAGTGAATGATAAATTTCTAAAAGAAAGTCGAGTTGTTTGCAATTTTTTTTTAAGCAATTTGAATCAGAGTAACTTGGGTCCTTTCGACTCTAAAATGAATACAGCTATTAGCCATTGCATCCACGGATTGCTGTATCTCTTCAGTAATGAATAGGGTGATGAATAAATCTCGGAATAGATATTGTCACGATGTCTGAAATAATTCGAAGTGCAGGAAAGCCAAAAAACAATGGATTGAGGAGATGTGTATAGAAGTGGAAGATGAGTGAGAAGTAGGGAAAACTGACTTATTTTAGGGATATCGAGCCAAGTAACACTGACATCAGAAACGAGGCGGAAGATATTTTGAGCGAAAATAAAGAAAAGGCAGACAGGTGGAAAGGATACTACTTCCCAGACAGCACATAAACATTTTCAAAATGTTTGTGAAATATTAAAAGCCAAATATTATAATATTTATAAAATATTGGAATTCATTCAGTAAATATTGTATAAATATTTATTGAATGTTTTGATGTCCCGCTTTTATATATTTGTACAATATTTGCCAAAAATATTCTGAAGACATTTAGAACCGGGTATTTTTATAAATTTGAAAAAAAGTTTGTTTTCCTTCTTATCGGCCTTTTTTGGTCATAGAAGCTCGCTTTTATTTGATATACAATTGATTTAGCTGAAAAGTTGCCTTTCAAAGACGACACAACGCCCAAGCTACAGCAGGAATCGAACCCGCAATCTCCGCACCACAGGCAGATACTGACCACCTGTGCTACGGGGCCGTTGAGAAGATTCAGTGGTTCTGGGTAAACTACTATGTGAACACGCAGATGTCCGCTATATGAATTTTGCTAACTATATATCTGAAAGATTCAGCGGCTCATCCACTTTTAGGGATACTCGGCTACCGCCTCGTCCCTAAACACGCGGATTTATCCGCGTACTTGCTACATAAATTACCAATTGGTGTCGAAATAAATTAAAGTGACAGATTTGTACGAAACAAATGAAACAACGGATGTATTTCACGACATTATGAATCATTTCAACCGTAACATAGAAAAAACCTATTGTTGGCCGTTGAAAAGGCAATTTCAGGACCGCAAACCGAGTTTTGCTGATTTAAGGCAAACTACACTTTAAGTCAAAGGGATGTGAAACGCTATCTATTCAACACAAAACACAACACAACTATATATTTCAAAGCTCCGTGCAAATGACCAAAACAAAAACCGGAAACCACATTGCCTAGAATACTGTAAATATTAGCGAAATTAGTTCACTAAATATTTTGATAATATTTATTGCTAAATATTCAATAAATAATATTTATTGCTAAATATTCAATAAATGTTCAAAATATTAGCTGAATGTTGGTACAATATTTCACCTTAATATTTCTGTAATATTTGTGACGAATATTTTGTAAACATTTATAGAATGTTGTAAATATTCATCAACTACTACCAAATATTTTCAAAACATTTCGTGCTGTCTGGGTTGCGATGGGAAAATTATATGGGGGACAAAAAGAATTAGAAAATGCATTAGTAGGTACTGGAAAAAGTGAGAAAAAAGGAATATATAAAAAACAGTAAAGAAAAGAAATAATGGAATAGTAGGATACCTTTTGGGACACAAAGGACTAGTTCAAGATGTACTTCAGGCGGGGGGGATGAAGAGAAACAGAGGTAGACCCAGGTATGATCACTGCTCCTAGACAAGCAATTCGTCATTCGTTATTTGGTTGAAGATTTTGTTCAGTTGTATTTGATTATAATAATTATTTCATTCTTGTTCACTTATGACAAGGAATATCCAACTTGTGGGATTTCATAATTCTGTGTACATGGCGTATAAGCCGATAGCCCAGTCATTGTTATTTCCAATCCCGACATTTTTCATGCATGCATGCGGTCATTTCCGAGGGAAGAAGGAAGAACGCTCCAAGTTTGAGAAAAAATGCGGAATGCGATCATTTACTGGTGCTGTTACATACTCTAGGCACATGCAAATTTTGAAATTATTTTTATTCATAAGCAAGAGATAAAACAATAGATAATCAGACTAATTGCGATTAGTATATATCGTTTAAATGCGATGGATAATCGTTTAAATTTTATTCGTAGGTCGAATATAAGCCGACCTAACTATAATCCGATAATTTTGACCGCTATCTCGTTTTCGGGATTCAGCAGGGAACTTCCCCGAGACTCACTTTGGCCCTAGACAGGACAGAGATACACTAGGTTCAGTCAGTAAGTACATTGCAAAAAACTCGATTTTTTAGAATTTGATCATTTACTACTGGTGCTGTTACCCTACATTAAGAGTTTTGAGTAATTATTATGTTCATCAACGAAAGGTAAAATACTGATGTAATCGTTTCCATTTTATTTGTAGGTCAAATATAAAATATAAGCCGAATTATAATAATTAATTTCGATATTTTTGTCGGCCATTTTGTCTTCGGGGCCTTGTGTTAAACTTCCCGGTGGCTCAGTTTGGCCACCTGTCTAAATTACCTCCAAAGGCCCAAAGAAACAATTATACATTACCTTAGGCGCAGTCAGTGCAGTGGAGAAAAAAGTTACAAAATATTGGGAAAAAGTTCCCTCATTTACTGGTGCTGTTACCCTACATTATTTTTTTCAATTATCTATGTTCTTCAACAAAAGGGTGAACATAAATATCCGTCGAAATTTCATTCGTAGGTCAACTAAAGGCCGAGTTATAATTCTTTCCGATATTTTTGAGCCGCCATTTTGTTTCCGGTGTCCTGCAGGAAACTTCCCAGAGACTCACTTTGGCCACCCTTTTTGAATGTCTCTAAGGGTCTCAAAGAACAGATTTGAAAGGGTGGCCAAACTTTTACAGACATGGTAACTCCCAACTATAATAACACCAAGATTCATACGTACTACTGACTGTGATGCGTAAAAAAATTTCGCATTTGATTTTTTTTCTTCGTGTTTGATAACAAAAAGTGTGTTATTGATGCATCGTTAGATTCAGATAAGCGCAAGAAGAAAAATGTAAAAAGATGGTTGCTATTCGAAAAACAGAAGTTGACTGTCAGTGCTCATCATGATGAAAAAATATTTTTTATTTTTTACCAGGAAAAAAATAAAGGTGAAAAATTTGCAACTGGATGAGAAATAAAAAAAATTAAATGAAAATGGATCATCTAGACAAACATGCGAATAGAATGGAAATTAAAAAAAAGTTGCCAGTTGGGAAACAGAGTAGGTGAGTGGTAGAGTGGCAGATAATTCAATTTTTTCATAAATAACGACACCAGATAGGTACCTAGCTCTGTCAATTTTTAATGCAACATCAGCTATCTTTCTCTGTCTCTCTAATAATATGATCGGTTCGGTTTAGAACTGAAGTTGAGTGGATAGGGTAACGTTGATAGATAAAAATATGCAACTTACATCAAGATGCCGAGGTAGACCGATAGTAGTGGACACGAGGAGGAAGAATGCAAATATGAAGAATAATTTCATTTTTGCGGCTTGAAATTTGCGGTAGGTACAAAACTTGTGTGAATTTTGATGTGTTGTTGCCAACTTTGAATGTACAGTAGGCCTTTACGGAGAAGAGGTTTCCTTTTATTCGTTTTTGAGACCGAACGAACAATAGGTGGACGCAAGTGAATAGAAACCCACCTAGGTACCTACTTAATAATTTACATTCAATTGTTTAAGTTCCGGTAGTTAAGTACCTACCTCTTGGATGTTACAGACAATAGGGGAAGAGAAGCGAATATCGACCGGCGGTCTCATATCGACCACACCACTGTGGCCCACCCTGAAAGTTTCTTGAAATCATGACAAGTTCAGGAGTGTTCATGATAAAGTATTGCGGACTTCTCCGCAACTTTTGTAATTAGACTCGGGTCTCCTGGCGCGATGTACCAAGGATTATTGATAGTAACTTTGTGTGGTAGGCCTAGTTCCATGATCCAACCATGTTCTTTATCATCAAAGAATTGTTTTTTGCTTCTGTTGTCGGCCAATATCGATCACGATGGTCGATATTGTACAAATTGAGTTTTATACATCATTTTAGATGCCTTGCAAAAAATATCGGCAAAGAACGAATCGTGCCTTGTGTGGTGCGAAGATGACCTGATGAGGTTCTTGAGAGTACTTACACAAGAATTATTTTCAATTTTCTCTGTTATTCTTCTAGGTTTCTATCATGGGCTCCGTTCTTGGTAAATGTTAGGAATTTGGAGGCGAAATCATAATAAAACTAGATTTTTTTCGAAAAGAGATGTTTCGACTTGTATTTTTGCGCTTTTGCTAAGCATGCAGACTACAAAATGGCAAAGAAAACGTGCGATCGATATTATCCGACCTGGTGGTCGATTTTGCCTCACTATTCGATATTACCCGCTGAAATATTTACTTTGCTTTCGAATTTTTTCCGCAAAAATGTTTCTACTTAGTGAGTGACTATTCAAAGTTTTGGGTAGTTACATGATTGGGGAATATGGTACAAAATGTACAGCCTCGACAGTGCACATGGCGACTGGTTTTGAATTTTTTGCCTTGAGTGGTCCATATTCCCCTGCTCTCCCCCATAATACATATTCCATTGTTACGACTCTGAACTATAGCACGTTCAGTGTGTTATTCACTCCCCCCTCCCCCCTCTCACACCAATATTGAAGGGAAAGTTTTGTAATCGTGCAGGAAAAATCATTTGAGATTTGAATTATCGAACCAAAAATGGATTGAGGTGCTTGTGGTGTGGTGGTTAGCGCGGTCGACTGCCACATCAAGGGTCGTGGGTTCAAGTCCCACTGAGGGCCATCGGATTTTCGTTTCCAAACAAGCTCTTTGATTTAGTTGGGATGCTTGCTAAATGCGAGACGCGCAAGTGTGTCGCTTAGCACGTGAAATACGAACGATGGTGCCGACCCCATGCGATGTTAGTGTTCGTTAAAATTCCTATGCTGTGTTGGAACCGAAGTTGGAACACATAGGGGTTCGGCAAAATTCCCTGTGCAACCTAGTGGAGGAAAGCATTCACCGGCGTCGGTGTTAGGCCTCGTTGCGGAAACATCAGGCCGACGTTGAATAAACGAATAAAAAAAATGGATTTAGTTTATCATCGGTGAAATTACCGCATATTTTACCATAAATGCGCCTTTCTGAAACTGTGTGGTTCTCTGTGGTATAAACCATTTTTAGTCCTGGAACTGCTGTGGGGATGACCATGATGGGAATTTATGGTTTTATGTAGAAATTTCACGTATCAAAAACCTAAACGGAATACATGTGAAACCCAAAAAAAATCCGGCTCGGACTTTTTGTGGTTCCGCATGGTCATTTCAGGCAGGGTAGTGGTTACATTACTGACAGTAGGTACTGACACAGATGCAGTGTCGGACTGGTCCACCGGGCAACCGGGCAGATGCCCGGTAGGCCAATCCCCAGTTTGGAGGCCAAATTGTCCACATTTGGAAAAAATTGCACTTTGATGCTTTTTTTTAAATCCAAATTTCTATTTTTGTGTCAAAGTCTGGTCCACTTTTGTTTGTGCATATTATCATGCATTGATTATTTCTAAGTAGTCACTAGTCGTGGAATGACAAGGTTGTATGTGTGAGGCTCCCGCTGCTCAGGGCCGTCTTATAGTCTTTGTAGGTCCTAGGCACATTCCACATGATAAGGGACAAGCTGGTATCAGGGAATAAAGCGCCGCAGCTAAAAATTTTCTAAATTTTAGGGGGTCTTTTGGCCCCTCGACCCCCCCTGACAATGTGTGTTACACTGAATAAAACACAGCGATTTAAGAAAGTTCGAATAAATCGAAGACGATAGTTTGTAGGCTCTTAAAAGCTCGTTATTGTGATATTTTCTCTCAATAGCTGGATAAGGATATGTATTGGACAAAAAAATTGTTTTCTTGAGTTGAAAAAAATTGAAATAAATCGGAGAGAATAGCTCGTAGACCCTCAAAAGTTCGTAGGCCCTAGGCACTCAGCCTACTCTGCCTTATGGATAAGACAGCCCTGCCACTGCTCCCGCAGTTGGTTTGTTTTATCTGCCATCCAGTCGTGCTCTTTCTTTACCGTCTATATAAAATTCACATCTTCAGCCACATGCAGAAGTCATCGACAAATTCGCAAGTAGGTCTCTTTGAAATCAAAACTGTTGATGAGCTTATATGCAAAAATCCGGCTGGGTTTCATTTTTGTTCGCTATTATTTCTGTAATTCCTGGACTAATGTTAGACTAATGTTACGAGCGGCGATTCTGGATAACACGCGATCTTTCTAGACTCTTCCCGTTAGATCTCAGTGTACTAGTGCGGAGCGTTCTGGTGTGTTTCGGAGCGCGCGTGTAGGTTTTTTCCCGTACAACTGTACAGAGACTTCAGCAGTAGGTCAAGCTACATCTGTCTATCATGGCGAAGGCGCCGGTTCCATAGCACATCAGAGTTATACGGGTAATGTGCAAGATATTTTGGGAGTCGTATGGAAACCGTATGTCGGGTCACTGTGGAGACTGCTGGAGAATGCATGGAACATTCGAGATGAATCAGTCGGGCCTATATAATATAAGGTATCAATCGTCGCCTCACTAGCAGTTATGAATTGTAATGCGAAGTGGTAGCGAGCAGATTCAAAGCGAGTAGGAATCACAGTGATATTCCTAAGTAAATAATTGTTGGCGTGTACTTATTGTAGTACGCAGTAATAAACAGTGTGTGTTTTGAAACGATAGTCTCATATATATTCGAACCCGTACGCGAAATACGTAACAATAATAAATATCTTTTTCCTCCGTTGTTTTCTTTATCGTAGTGTATTTCAAGCAAAAGTTTAGAGCTTGAAGAAATCTATAGTCAATTTGGTCAGCATCTTTTTTTGTTATTAGCATTTTCATCATTATTAGAAAAAGTCGACTGCGGCACTAACTGGGGGGCAAGCATCTCGCTTCGGTTTCGAGGCCACTTCCATTCTTTGCCCGGTAGGCCAAAATTTGCCAGTCCGACGCTGGGGATATTATTGGAGTCCTGAATTGTATAAATTGCTCAACCATCTTTAACTTTTGGCCGCAAACAATTACTTTCCCGGCCCGTCCAAGGGAAAGTTATGTAATGATGCAGGATGCAGGAAAAAACGTTCTAACACGATAGCTGCCGAACCGATTGTCTGATCAATTTGAAATTTGGTATACAGACAGGATCTTGCTGTTTAATGAGCTGATTAGTTTTTGGCCGTCATCTGTCAAACGGAAGTGTCACTGTCAAAAAATGACAGAAGCTATATCTCACAGAACTTGACTTGCAAAATGCCGTTTGAAAGCCCATGAAAAACTGTATCCAGAACAGTTAAAAATTGTGCCCTGTCTGTCACCTGTCAAAGAATAAAAAATGTCAAAATTCAAAACTTTACCATTCAATTATTCCAAGGGGTTGACCACCTAGTAAATGTGGTGTACAAGTTCGAGTAAATGTTGGAAAATGTTTGGTAAATGTGGTAAATATTTGGTGAATGTTGGTAAATGTTGGTAAATGTTGGTAAATGTTGGTAAATGTTTGTAATCGTTGGTAAATATGGTAAATATTTGGTAAATGTTGGTGAATATTTGGTGAATGTTTGTAAGTATGGTAAATGTTTAGTAAATTTCAGTGGATAACAGTCAATTCTAGTGAATGTTCAGCGGATTTTTATAAATGCTTGGTAAATTGTGATTAATATTATTTGTAAGTGTTTGGTCAATGTTGTAGTTTTTCAGTTATTCCAAGATAATTTTCAGCGCATTTTCGTAAGAAAATGATATGACCGGTTTGTCTGTCTGTCCGTCTGTCTGTCTGTCTGTCTGTCTGTCCGTGTAGAAATTTAGAAGTTGAACTCCTCCTCGGGGAATGAAGTTAGAGCCTTGGGACCTTTTTTGAATGATAGCTGATGTCCCCAAGGGTGGCCAATGGGCATTATTTTTTTCAACCATACATAGTTATCATTATTATTATCAAAAAACAAAGATTCACTGTGCACTTCTAAGAAGTTGAACTCCTCCTCGGGAAATTAATATAGAGCCCTGGAACTTTTTCCTATGGATAGCTTAGGTTCTCAAGGGTGGCCAGTGGGCAGATTGGGTTTCATGGTTGCGCCGCCATTTTGGCTGCCGTATTGAAATTTCTCATAAGTGGAACGATTTTCATAAAACTTGGAACTTATTCTTGTCTCGTACGAACATTCTTATTTTTGAACTAAATTTCATATATCCACCACCATCTTGACCGCCATATTGAAATCTCTTATTAGTGGAACGATTGACATCAAACTTGGAACATATTCTTGCCTTGTGAGCACAATTATATTTCCAAGCTGATTTTTATGATCCCGCCGCCATCTTGGCCGCCATATTGGATTTATTCGATATATTGTATTTCCATGGAACTCAGAACTTACCCTTGTTACGAGTGATCATTCTCATTTTCAAGCTGAATTTCATGATTCCGCCGCCATCTTGGCCGCCATATTGAAATCTCTTAGTAGTGAAACGATTGTCATGAAGCTAAGAACTTATTCTTGTTTCGTATGAACATTCTTATTTTTAAACTGAATTTCTATATCACGCCGCTATCTTGGCCGCCATATTGGAATCTTTTCTTAGTGGAACGATTTTCATGGAACTTAGAACCTACCCTTGTTACGTGTGATAATTCTCATTTTCAAGCTATATTTCATGATTCCGCCGATTATGTGATGGTGCAGGGAAAACGTTCTGACACGATAGCTGATGCCGAACCGTTGATCTGATCGACTTGAAATTTGGTATACGTATACAGACAGGGTCTTGCCGTCAAATGAGCTGAATAATTTCTGACTGTCATCTGTGAAACGGAAGTGTCATCACCAAAGAACGACAGAAGCTGTATCTCATGGAACTTAACAATATGTTACCTATTTGGAAGCCCTGAATCAGTTGTATTCAGAACAGTGTCGAGTACCTATTTCTCCAACTGTCACTTGTCAGCTCGCTTGTCAGTCATTGGAAAATATCGAAATCCGAAGCTTTGACATTAATTAATTTTTCAAAATCTATCCGATGGATTGGAACCAAATTTGACAAGGAGCAACAAGCCAAAATATTCAAATTGAGTCTTCAGTTGGACTTTTCCACCATTTCTCAGCAAGACGTTACTAATTTCAAAATTTTCTCCTGGCCGTTACCACCCGAAAGAGACGCTGCCGCTTGCGCGGGGTTTGACCAGGACGAAAAGGGTTCGGTGCAGAACTCAACTCAGACACTCTCTTCCTGCGTGTCGTGTAGGCCTATTTTCAGATGCGACGCGGTTTCAGTTGTCCGACGATGGTTTATCCAGAATTGGAATTGCACATTCCGTAATTTCAAAAAAAAAACTGCAGAGCAAACTTCGATATGCGGTAAGCCCCACAAAATATTCATTTTAGGTGCAGACTTGCTGCCAGCCTTGGAGAAAAAATTGGACCGATTTTTGAGAAGAAAATTTTTGGAAACGGACTCATGCTTCTTGAGTTTTCAAGTTCCAAATCTTCATTCCGTGAACGGATTTTCACAAAAAAAAACTCGACAAGAGTTTACTGGTTCTAAATTTTTGGAAACGGACTCATGCTTCTTGAGTTTTCAAGTTCCAAATCATCATTCCGTGAACGGATTTTCACAAAAAAAAACTCGACAAGAGTTTACTGGTTCTCAGACATTTTCCAACAGTTTATTCTCTCAATTTCCGAGGTTTATAGCTGAAAACAAGAAAACCAACTCATAGCCGAGAGTAGACCACAATGATGGATCTCAAAATGAAGCCTTAGTCGACGACTTTCATGATGAAATGGTTTGGAAAAGGCTTTGAGTATTTTTGGGAAAATCGAATAATTTTCTGAACTGAAACCGTTCCGGACCCCCGGCCGTCAACTAATTAATTCCTCTCTTGAGTAAAATCGAGTAAAATAACTACGAACTTAGAGGCTGACGTATACCACCAGATATCCACTGTACGTGACACATATGGATTATTGGTTTTATTGATTTTGATCGACCGACGGGAAGCGGGCGAGCGGGAAGAGAAGAAGGTAGAAAGACGCCATACTGGAAGTTGGACCCAGTTGCTGTGTCCCGTCCGAAAAACACTCGAATATTCAGCCGATTCCACCACGTTAATTTTGGAAATCATCCCGAAAGACCGAAGGCGAGACATCAGGAGCTGGCAGGCAGTGAAAACGCCAGGTAACCCGTAACTTTTACCAATTTTCGACGAGGAAAAGATTTATTTGCTTGCTAACTGCGCAGTAGGAATTAGTAAACCTCAAGTTAGGCTGTATCGTTTGCTTTGTGTTCGCGGGGAGAGTTTCGCGGCATGTTTTGGAGAGACAGGGGATCGAGATATCGCCCTGCAGTTCTCCTGAGCAAAGTGGACCTTCCAGTGGCGGAGAGAGAGACTGGGCCATCGCCGTGGCGGATAATTCTCGGCCCTGGTTTGTACAAGATGGTAAAAATATTTATTAGTGGTTGTGAATGGCTTCGTCTTTCCGATTCTCACTCACCGTGGGTAGCTCATGGTTAGCTTCAAGACACAGGGCATGTCCAACAGCAACAATGATTACTGAAGGGGTTTTGTTTACGTAAGAGGGGCTCGTACGACATCAACTTTACCACAAGGGTTTTATTAAACCGGCACGGGAAAATTGAGCTGCATATAAAATTGAAATGAGACCTTCGAGATGCACATAAAATTGAAATGGAATCTACAAGACATAAATGAGAATTGAGATGGGATCGACAAGACGTGATACATGTCCTAGTCACCCATTGTGTGTGAGATTTGTGGGGGACAGGGGGAGCTTTACTCGTTGTTGGTCATCTTCCACATCTCTTTATTTCAGGGAGTGTATGATTTTATTTCATTCATTTATTGGTGTAAATGGGCTCTTTCTTGCGGCACTAGTATACTTGTGTTTGTTCCGAGTTGAGTTGTATTACGTCCAGCCAGTAGCCACGAGACATGCTTTGCTAGTTGGTCCGGTCAAGCTAGCTCAGTATGCGGGGAAGGTCCATGATGACCCGCACTTAACTGGCGTTAGTGCCCGATGGTAATACACTCGTTCTCCTGACTTGCATCGCAAGTGGTGGGCATTCCTTATGTTTTCTGCTTTTATTGACCTTACAAGAGCTTTCCCATAAACGTCCGTTAGGGGTGAAATTTGGGGTTCTCTTCCCAAGGTTCAGGATTAAGTTAAGTTATTGTTTATTGATTATTTATGGTTTTCTGTGCCTACATAATTTTTATTTACATTGTGCATGATTCTACTGTGTGTCTAAATCCTTTGCCACCCTCGTGTCCACGCCAAAAGAAAGAGTCGTGTGCTAGGAGTGTGTTCTTCTCTAGGTACACCAACGACACTGATTTAGTTTGTTCCAGATATCTTCTGTCTCTCTTTACACGTTGTCGCGTCGCTCTCTGTCCGGGCGCAAACGCGATACAAAAGGGGGGGGGGGGGGGGGGTGTTGAGCTTTGTTATGAGGGAAAATCTCGCCTGACGAAATCTTGTAATTTGTGAATTTTGATTCTGTTTGACTCACCCTGACTCATACATTATCTCATGTAGTAGAAGAAAACTTTATAAAATTCTTTCTGAAAGTAAAACTGTTTGTTGAGAGTGTTTGTTTTGATTCTTCTTCCACTTCCGCTTGACTTCTTCCTTCGAGACTGCTCTTACCTAAGATACGAACTTGAGATGCTACGCAAAGCGGTAGAACTACCCTAGATCCAGATCAGCCGGCCAAAAACATTGAGTAAAGGGAAAGGTGAAGTATAATTTTCATTTGTGTGTGTCAAACGCCTCTGGCGGGCCCTTTCGCTTCTGCCTCATTCAATTTCGTGAATGGGGTGGGGTGCGAGCGGTCACAGAACCAATTGTCGATTTCCTGTAAATGTATTCCAATCTACCTTTCGAACTCCAACTTTATACCTGAAGAAACACATCGAACAAAAATTTCCAAGGGTTTCTGGATACTAGTCAGGAAAGTTTTGTGTCGCCCACAACAGATTTTTCAAATTCCCAACCGATACATTTTGTAGTCGATTCCATGAAATTTCAGAAATTTAGAATGTTTTTGATAAATGTTGGAATTGTTGTGTTCATTTTCCGTTCAATAGATGAGAAAAAGTCAACTAGGTACTTATCACGTCTGTGGTTTCCATTTTTCTCACAGAAAATTCTCTGACGAGTTCCAATTTCTAATGATGTGTAGTCAAAAACTCTGCCCTAGACACTGGTAACAGGTAACACAAAATTACTCGGGAGACAAGTATAGCTGACTTAATCAGTACGACGATATTTTTTTCGTTAGGTACCTATTTTCCAGTTGGTATTCCGGTGATTATTAGTAAATTGGGTAGTATTGATAGAGAATAAGCATAAGCATTTGCTTGAATTCCATAGGCGTTGTCAGGGATAGTCTGCTTAGCAACTCCTCAAAAATCTGAGCAAGTGCTTATTTGATATGCTTATTCATAATTAATACCTACTACCCATTATTGTTTTCGTACATTTCAGTACTTGGGTAGTTCATCTTATGCTTTTTACTAGTGGATTTCGTTTATAAATGTGGTAAATGTTTAGTAAATGTTAGTAAATGTAGTAAATATTTGGTAAATGTTGGTAAATGTAAGTAAATGTGGTAAATGTTTGGTAAATGTGGTAAATGTTTGGTAAATATTAGTAAATGTGGTAAATGTTTGGTAAATGTTAGTAAATGTTGGTAAATGTGGGTAAATATTTAGTAAATGTAGTAAATGTTTGGTAAATTTTGTAAATTTTGTAAATTTTGTAAATGGTGTACACAAATTTCTTGGGTGGTCAACACTTCGAATTATTCGAAATCTATCCGATGAATTGAGACCAAATTTGGTAGGAAGCAACAAAACATAAGAGTCAAATTAAGTCTGCAGTTGCAATTTTCCACTATTTTTCTATCGGGCGTTATGAATTTTCAAAGTTTCTCCTAGCCGTTGCCACTCGAGAGAACGACTCACCCGGATTTCCACCAGGATGACTCGCTTTTGATGCAGCACTCCACTCATAAATTCATTCCTGCACGAGGATCGACTTTTTTCGAAAAATTTCGACTGATATCGGAAGTAGGTTGAACTGGGCGTCTTGTGGATATATTTTCAAAATCGACACAGCTTCGGTTTTCCGACTGCAATTTTTCCAATAACAAATTTACATATTCCGCGAATTTGAAAAAACTGCAGCGTAAACTTCAACATGCGGTGAGCCACACGAAATATTCATTTTAGGTGCAGACATGCTGCGAATGAAAGTTGGAAAAAAGACTGAATTAATTTTTGGAGAAAAATTTTTCAAAATCGGACCAATACAACGGTTTTCAAGTTTTCCTCTCTGGAAAAACTGGAAATTTTTCAACTTTTTATTCCGTGAACAGATTTCTACCATTTGTTTTTGAAGAATAGATAACTAGTTCAAGAACATTTTCCAATAATTTCTCTCCAATTTCCCGGGAATTTTCCTACTGAAAATATAAAGCCGCTCATGCGATCTTGCAAATTAAGCGGTTCTGCCACGATAATTACCGAATTATTCATTCGATCAAAACGAAATCAGGTACGAAAGCATAAGTTCAGCCTGGAATGACCTGATTAGATTTTAGGTAGATGATTTTGATCGAAAGCCTTCAGGTGACACATTGGGTCTGGGCTTGTCTGGATATAGGATATTATTGCATTCTTCAAATTTCGCAACAATTGTCTTCTTCCTAGTTCTACCTTTCGAAATATTTCATCACCATGGAAACCTAAGAGCCTGTCACTTGTTCTGTAGGCCCAACAATGGATGCAGAATGATCGCGTAACGCACAACTGAGTAAAATGTTTCCATCAATTTCTGAATTAAGTCTCACCTTCCCGAAGGGACACTTCGATCCAAATCATTACCGACGTCCCTGGATACCGCCGGGAAAGTTTTGTGTCGCCCCACAACAGATTTTTTGAGATAGAATTAGTGAAAAAAAATGCTGATAGACATGTCATTGTATTCGGTCGAGGGCGAGGTCGAGGGGTTTTTCCAAACATTGTTTTAATTTACATATAGCTTCAGCTTATCCTTGAAGATGTGTTTGTCTTATCACTATGAGCTACTTTTGAGGGCTGACATTTCTTGCAATTGAACACTGAACAACATTCACTATTTCTAAAATTGCATTTTATGTTAGGTAATTTCTAGACCGTGTCATGTTGGCAAACTGTTTTTTTAAGACAGTCAGTAATGTACCTATCCTTTTAATAATAGTATAATATTATTATACGAGTTCAATAAGAAAAAGTTTGTTTCACGGATGTTTTTGGGGCACGGCGTAAAGCAGTGAGGAGGGTCCTAAAGGAAGGAGTGTGACGAAACGTCTTATTAAACGAGTGCAACATACAATTTTTCGTGCTGCCATAACCGAAAATGACAATATACGCTAGGTGTCCTGCACTGTAATATTCAGAAAAAGATTTTGAGCGGCAAAGTAAAAAGTACACGTGAAAGATAAACAAACCTTGCAAAATCATGCAGAATTCAAGAGAGACCACGTTTCCAATGTTATAGCTTGAAATTTTCGGTTTGAATCAGTTAAAATCATAAATAATCATTTTTAAAAGTGATATTTCAGGGCCATTTTTCTAATATCTGTTAGTACAATTGCAGAATGATTTTTGACGTTTTGTGGCGCGAAAGTGATTAATTTATGCCTTTCCTGTGTTTCGTCGTCACACAAGACACTAGAGCTCAGTGATTTCAGGACTTTTGGGGGATGGCCCTTCTAATTGGGGAGGGGGATTTTGAACAAGTAAATTCAAACAAAGGACGCAATTTTTCAAATCGACATTTGACACTTGAAATTTATTCCGATTATTATTGCGATATGATCTTATTTATTTGTATTTTTATTAAAAGCAGCACGAAAAACGATGTGTGCTACTCGCGCTGGAAACGGCATAGCATAACTCTCTTACATGCATGCATTCACGTTCGTTATGCTATGTCCGGTTCATCATCTATTTTGCCTCGAATGTTTGAAGAAAATTCGAAAATTGGACAGTAGATGTTGTCTTATAATACGGTTGCATAAAATACGAAAATTATTATTATACCGCTCTTAGTGTCGAAAAGTAGCCAGTATTACTCCGAAATAGATAAGGTAAATTTCATTGTTATTTTAAGTAGGTACCTACATGACTTACGTAAATCTATCAACGAGTTTATTTTCACTTTAAATTTTGCCTTAAACCATAACCAAATAAAAAATAACCGATTGAACGAGCTATTGATTGATGCAACAATGCAACAATAAAATATTATATTGTCTGTAATAACACTAATATCCAAGAGGTACCTAAGTATGTAGACACAGCTACCGGAACTGAAACAATTGACTGTAAATTGTGAAGTAGGTATCTCGGTTTGAAATTGGACCTTTTCGATGTAGAAATTAGGGTGAATAGTTTCATCTCCATCATACCTCATACCTATTTTACGTTAATACCATTGTACCGTTGAGAGCGGTCTTCGCCCCATAACTCGGCTGGCTTGAACGGGTGCGCCTTGGTTTTTTTTTTTGTAAAGAGCAAAATATCTCGTTATTTCTGTAAAAGATCCAGTGCCGTAACTAGGCTTGTTGGCGCCTGTGGCAATGTAGCAATTGTGCGCCCCAAGAAAGTGAACATTTCAAGAGGCCAGGCCCCGCTAGAGCGCCGCAGGCGAAAATTTTCCCAAATAATAATGATAATGCTGATAATGATATCAAATTTAAGCTGGAAGCTTCCATTTCCTCCCCCACCAGATTTTTGGCCACACTGGGAGCACAATTATCTATAAAAAATTTTAAAAATGGCCAATAAGATGATTATCATATTTTTGAAATCTTTCACTCGATCTTTCATGAGAAATAGGTGAAACAATAATGAACTCATTCGGCTCCTAGAAAATTTTTTCAAACTCCCGGCCGTCCATTCTTTTGCAGTCGAGATTCCCAACCCAGAAATAAAAACATTAAGACAAATTGATAATCTTCTCACACAAAAAAGTCTTCAACAAGAAGTTACAAAATACTAGTAGTACCTATAGGATTACAAAGATAAAAATTGAACAACAAAACAAAACCTAAACCAGTCGGTAGCACGGTGAACTCGGCCTCGCTTTCAAGGGCGAAGGTCCCGGGTTCAAATCCGCACTGGACCAGATGGACTTTTTCGCGCGTCCCATAGTACTGGGGTATCTACTATCGTGCGGTGATGCTCCGGGAAGAGGGGTGAAACGAGAAAGCCATCGAAACAAAACCCCACTGATAAATCCCCCACTGATCCAAGAACGTAAACTCTACAGTACCTACTTCGTTGCTATCGTCATTGTTATCGTTACTGAAAAACCTGCTAAAAACCAAGTAGTTGATGCAGGGGAAAAAAATAAAAATAAAAAACTTGTCAAAGTTATCAACAAAATATTTAGAATCAAAATGGAAAAAGATGCACGTTGCTACTTTATTTCAAATGACTAAGTAAGTAAGTGAAAATAAAATTTAGGACAAAAAAAAATGGACAATGAAAATAATCTTGAAACTTCAATCACCAACTTTTCTAGATTTAATTCGAAAAAATATATCTATAATTTCACAAAATTAAGGCTTGACGTAGCTGTTTCATCGATTGAAAGTATAGATATATTTGTTCATCTTTCTTGGCCGACAGAAGAGCGCAATTACGACTTGACAAGCTCCAGTTCACTGAACGAGATGAAATTTTTTTGCAGACTATAGAGAGCCCCATCTCAGACTGATGGCTCTCTTGTATTCATTTGGTGCAAAGTGCCAGTAAATACATGCGATAATAGTCAGGCTGGAACTCGAAAAGCACCTATACTAGACCGACCGGCGCTTGCGGAGGCGCCGAGCGCCGAACGCAAGCGCTGCCTCATCCTTAGCATGCTACTTTCTGCAGCGCCGTGCTCCTAAATTTTATCTGTTTTATGGCTGTTTTGAATCATGTCATGAAAAAGGTAGAAGTTTGATGTGGTATAAGAAACCGCTTTTGATTTTTTTTTATTTTATAAGTCAGTGAAGTTGTGGGTTGTAGGTGGGAGTAGATATGGGTTCAGGTGAAAATTTGAAATAAAAATTAAAAAAATGAGTGCTAATAAGTATCCAAGCTGAATTTTGCGCCCCTGGAATTTTTGCGCCTGTGGCAAATGCCACCTTCGCCACGCCCTAGTTACGGCACTGAAAAGATCAGCATTATTCGCCCCGTGCGAAGGACAGAGTGGGGGTAACGGAGCCGATCACTGCGCTTTGTGTGGAAAAATAGAGCAACATTGATGACTCGGCGCTGCGTGACTGGGCTGTCAATTCTCTGATGATTATTGTCATTGATGTCAATTTAACAGTGAAAATAATTGTAATAATTGACAACCATGGGTCACAACAGATGCCACGTGGTTGATTGACAATTTGTCAATGACAAAGTCCATGTTGACATAGCACTTGACCACAAAATAATCACAGTCCAGGCCAGCGATCTATCATTTACAACAGTTCAGTCATCTGTAATTTATGACATGAGTGAAGTTTTGCGCCCACAGAGTTGCATACGCTAGGTGACGCTGGCGTCGTGCACGGAGCAGGAATGTAGTGCATTTTGCTAGAGGTGACGATAGTCCCTGAAATAAACTATCGATAGCTTTGATAGTACCAGCGGCAACTATCGATAGTATCGATAAATAATCTATAGTTCCGTAAACGGAAAAGTACCAAAAATGATTTCAGTTTATTTGATTTTCTGAACATTGTAGTAAGAAAGTCAAAACAAACTAAAATAAATAAATCGTATCACATTTTAATACAACAAAAACCACATGAGTCGCACTCGCATTCTCGCACATCACAGAGAATGCTCAAGAGAATGTATCAAAAAGAGAAGACTAGATAGGGGCTAGCAGTTGCCGACGCGAAACGAAACGAACATCAGGCACTTTTTATTGTTGCCCCTGATTATTCCAGCAGCGTGCAGTGAATTGCTTTGTCAGTTGCCACCGCGAATCAAATTTGAAGACTATCCGATTATCGCCTTGAACTATCGATTCTATCGATAGTTGAATTCGCGGTTGAATTTGTTGTCTACTATCGATACTATCGATGAACTATCGATATTATCGTTACCTCTACATTTTTGCATAGTTGATACGAGTGGCATGCGCGCACTACTTCTTTACAGTTGTTGTTACAGGTGAATATTGTAGGGAAACAAGAAACGAGAAACGAAGAAAAAAATCACGGAAAAAAAAGCGGCAACAAATATAGCCACCGCCATTACGTTGGGTAAGGCTTGATAACATGGTTAGGTATAACTACCTACTAAAGATGATCGTAGATAGTTAGGTACTGTGATATCCCTCCTTCCCTACATCAAATTAATTAGGCTGTGAACCAAAATTTTGGGGTGGTCCACTCAAATTTTGGCCCAGTTCGAGGCCCAGTTTAGTTGTAGGCATACATAGTGTTTTGGTGATCTTGCATTATACTTTGGGAGGTGATTCCTCTCAAGAAAATAAGTCGAAAAGTGGGAGTGACAGTTTCCCCTGAAATGTTTTCTAAGGGAGTTACAGCCCCTCGAAGGTACGAAGTTGAACAAAGTTTTTGATTATTTGCTGAAAAATCGTCAAAGGTAGGAACTTCAAATTTGGTCGAGAGAAGTTTCTCAACAGTGCAATTGTACATGCAAAATTCTTGAACAAATCTAACCAGTGACAGCGGAATTAGAAGGGATTGGGACTATGTTGAAAATTATTCATGTCACGTCAGTGTTTCTCCACTTTTACTCCAGAACGATGCATCCCACGGGAAAAATAACTGGCCTACTGTACATTCAAAGTTGGCAACAACACATCAAAAGTCACACAAGTTCTGTACATACCGCACATTTCAAGCCGCAAAAATGAAATTTATCTTCATATTTGCATTCTTCATTAAAAAATGCATGCTGCATTAAAAATGACCACAGCTACCTATGTGGTGTCGTTATTTATAAAAATTTTCATTATTCGTCACTACTTTCTACCTACTTTGTTTTCCAGATGGCAACTTTTTTTTCATGTCCATTTTATTTGCATGTTTTCCTATATGATCCATTTTCATCGCATTTTTTAGATTGGTCATTCAATTGCAAATTTTTCATTTTTTAATCATGATGCTTCTGAGCACTGACAGTCAACTTTTGTTTTTTAAATAGCAGCAATATTATTTCTTTTTTTTTTCCTTGCGCTTATCTGAATTTAATGATGCATCAATATCACACTTTTTGTTGTCAAACACGAAGGTAAAAATATCTACTGCGAAATTTTCACATTTTCACGCATCACAGTACAGTAGCATTAGAATAGAATACCCACCATATTGTCGCGAGTAGAAAAGGGTCGCCCTTTGCTACTCGTGGACTGAAGGCTCACTCTTTACTTATTGTCTTGCACAGCTGAAACGGGAAGGTAAATGGAACTCGAGCATGCTACATAAATACAAGTTTATTAATTACTATAAAATAATTTCACATCACACTACTTACATGACAGTTATAACCTCGGGACTGAGGGCGCAACCTCAGTCCCTTGAACCGACAGTCTGCCTTCAACCAGCAGTACTTCTTACTACCACCGAACCCGTCGAGAGATCAACATAGAATCCTGTTCATGAATCCATCCCCTTGTGCCCGCGTATGTAGTCTAATGCCAATCAACCAATCAGGTCGATGCACGTTTCCTCGTGCTTAGTGAACCTGGCATACCACGGCGGTTATGAACTAAGAATTGTGCTGCCCTTGCAGCATTCAGCATTTCCTGTGGCAGCTCGTTGCTATTGGCTGAAGGCGACTTATGAATTATTATAATTTATACCTAATAAAATAATTCGTACTCAAGGGATGAGCCTTTCGTTATGGCCCTTCCGTCATGTTCATGAGCTTTCTCCCCCCAATTACAAAAAGGCAATCGCCCCCGATTGCAACCCCGGCCCGGTAAAAGCTCAACCCTTGATCTGTGAATTTATAATTAAAACATAAAATTTTGGAACAAAATCTGCTTGCTTCTATACAATGCTAAATGTTGAAAAAAAAGTTACACAATTTCTTCTGATGACATTATCTTGAGCTGCATCACTTCGTGTTTTTCGGAAGCTGTACTGTGTTTGCTCGGGAAATGACGTTTGACGTGTCTTCGAGTTGAGAATAAATCGCTGCTTCCAAATTCGGTGCATTGCTGCACTTATCCTCTGTGACTGCGTCCTTGCCACCTGCTTGTCCATTTTCTCTCCCTGAGGGCCGCGTTTTCTTCCACTATCCTCCTTTCCATTCGACCGTGATGACCCATAAGGGTCGTCATCTCTCAACATTTCTGGGAAGTGGAATTTTTCGCGAGGGGCTATAATTCCCTTTCACCCCCCTGGACCTCGACTGGACTTTGCTCTTCCTCTCGTGCAGGCGAAGGCGACAGCTTTCTTCACCTTGGAAGGGCATCGTAACCATGTCGTGTTTGGTATTGGTGAATGCGGAAAAAGATACCCGATTTTTTGGTTTATAGGTCCTATGTCTCCGCAACTTCTCTGTCGATTGCTGGAGCCTCAAACGTGTATAAGAGTTTTTTGTCTTCATCTTTTTCCTGGAAAATTGAAGGAAAATGAAATTGAGATGTTAAAGTGCAAAAAAATCATGATCAATTTTATGACACCAACCAATATGGATTCAGACGTACGGTTACTGAGTTACAAGTGTTTCCGTGTCTGAGGATTCCACACATTCTGAATGTCCTATGGAATAAGGAAAATTTACAGTTCTCCACCGAATAACATTGGAACAATTCTGTGAACGTTGTTCCCGGAGAATTCTACAACGTAACCATATTGCGTTTGGTAATGGCGGATGAGGAAAGGAAAAGAATTTTTTTGTGTAGGTTTCATGTCCTCACACCGACCCTGTCGATTGTTGATCGACCCTGCCGATTGTTGGAGCCTCAAACGTGTAAAACAGTTTCTCGCCTGTATATTTTTCCCGGAAAATGAATAAAGAATAGAATTTGCATGATAAAATGCGCAAAATTATGATCAGTTTCATGACACCAACCAAATTTGGATTCGGACGTACGGTTACTGATTTACAAGTAATTCCGTGTCTGAGGTTTCCAAACCTACTGAATTTCCACATTTACAGTTTTCTACCAAATAACATCGGGAAATTCACGAAAACGGCTTTGGTCATGAACCGATGTGTTCTGCGTATTGTTGACGATCAATTGGAAAGAAAAGTGGGAAATGCTGCAGAAGTAACGAAAAGTTTGACACCATAAAAGCTTTGTCGGAAATTTTTCCAGATTGTAGTGATTTTATCGACATACCGTCTGACTAGAGAGGCCCAAAAGTGAAAAACAGTTTCTTGCCTGTATTTTATTTCCGGAAGATTCTACAAAATTGAAATAGGTGAAAAATTGAAAATTCTACATTCACACCCATGGTGAATTTCGACAAAATATGATTTATTATTGATTTCAACCGATATAAATTCGAAGTTGATCAAGGGATCCATAGTGCTCAAAATAGAGTTGTATAATATTTATCCTTTTGTTGTTTTACCTGTTACGTCTATTCTTCATTGTTACATCATCACTTAGACATAAAGTTCTATGCTGTGTCACATTAGTTTTGAAAATGGCTTTATATATAATCATCCAGTTGTTCCTCGGAAAATTTGAAAAATAAATTAATGAACCGGAATTGTTCAAAATGAAATTCCTGTACTGCTGATTGGATTTACGTTGAATGATTCAAATTTTCGAGAAGATTTCCAAATTAGTCTGTGAGCAACGATTTCCTGAATGAAATACTCTGTAATTGTGTTAAAAAGGCAACCGCATGGTTGAATCTAAGTTGAGGAATTTGGAAGTGGAACCTTTGCCCTTATGCCCTCATACAAAGATGATAGCGAGAAGGGCAGCTGCCACTGATGGTTGCTTGTGAGTGGTCTACACAAATCATGAAATCTTAAAAGAGACATAAACTCGAATTCGATTCGTACTTGCAGTAAATGCACATGAATGTGCTGAAATCATTCCACAAAAGTCACATTTCAATAGGGTCCTTACATGAATTTTATATTGAGACGGTTACTTCAAAAAACATTCGAAACGTTATCCACAATAATTTCCGCACAAAAAAAAATTCCAAAAAAAATTGCTCCATCTTTGATGAAAATCAAAGTTTGAATTTTTTTTCGCGCCAAAAACGCGGTGTCTTCTACAATGACCTTGTATGACCACGATGACGTCAACCCGAGAGTTCTATTTTTCGTTTGCAAGTTTCTTTTCCTTTGCGAGGTTGCAGCCCTGCGCCCTGAAATCCCGCGAAAATTCGAATCTTCATTATTTTACAGACCTGACCTATTTCAATTTTGGAGCTGCGAACAGCGCCGTAGCCCTTGCTCACGTATCAGGGCCACCCAAAGCTTGTGCTACGCGCTTTTCAACCTGAATTGAGCGTCAGCCCAGCAGACATCTGAGACGGTGACAGTGAGATTATGTCATTTACAATTCGTAGTCGCTATCTGTTAGTGTAGAATCAAGTAGCCCCAGCCCGGGGCACGATGACGTCATCCCGCAGCTGACACATCGGTGCATGAAAAATGCATGCCTAAGAGTGATGTGAGTCGGGTATTTACCGGGCAGGTAGGTGAATATAAATCGGGTATTTTACCCGGTATTTTCCCGAGCGATATTTATACCCACCCTACCCAGTTTGACAGAAAAGTTGACACTGTTGACAGCTCGGTTGACAGTGTTAAATACCGGGTATTTACCCTGGGTATTCACCCTCGAATATAGAAACCCGGGTAGGTATTTTACATCACTGATGCCCAACAGTTTTTGTTATTTGAATTTACAAAATAAAATAATATATCAGAATTTTCGAACAACCGTCCAGTCTGTGGTGCTATTTGGCTACCAATCAGTACCAAAACATCATTGGAGGCAATAAGAAAAAATCGTGCAAGGACCCTATTGTTTGAAATCCCAGATTATGTGCTGTTTGCAATGTTCGTACTGACTCGGACTGATGGGCATGTAGGTACCTAGCTAGTTGTTGCTCTTGTAGAGCCGCAGCAAATGCAAGGGAATTCTTCTCGTTCTTCTTTCTTCTTCTTTTTCTTGTGCTCCATAAAAGTATTTGTGATTCTTCTGGAACGTGATGTACTTTGTTGTCGAGTTGAAGTTGGATATCGGATGCAGTACTATGCGAACATTGCGAGCAATAGCCCTTGTAGTGTTCAAAGATTTCAGAGAGTTTTAATCTGAAATAGTACATGATTCGAGACTTGATGGAAGAGGTCTAAGGCATTCACTAGTAACTAACATTGGAATGATAAACAAAGAGTGTTGTTGAGTTGAAAATCGGACATGGAACCATGCGAATTGTAGGTATACCTACCTAAACGACACAAGGAATAATTCGAACGTCTTCCTGGTTGTATGCACGTCGATCAAGGATTGATACGGTTATTACTGTTCAGTCAAATAATACAATCCGCACAAGCCGAGGCACAAGCCAAACAATCAAGTATATCAATTATGGACCGTTTTAGGGGAAGAGAGGCGAATATCGACCGGCAGTCTAATATCGACCGCACCACTGTGGCCCACCCTGTAAGTTTTTTGGAACCATGATACAGGGTGCCATCTAGCATTTTGCAAGTGAACTCCAGCACAGCTGTCGGTCAGCCATTTATTTGAAGCGCTTGACTGACAGAAACGAATTATTGTTTCCAGCCGATATGATTTAAGTTCAGGGGTGGTTATGATAACGTATTGCAGACTTTTCATTGCAGTTAGACTTAGGTCTCCTGGTGCAATGTACCAAGGATCATTGATAGTAACTCTGTGTAGTAGGCCTAGTTCCATGATCTAACCATGTTCTTTATCATCAAAGAATTGTTTTTTGCTTCTGTTGTCGGCCAATATCGATCACGATGGTCGATATTGTACAGATGTAGTTTTATACATCATTTCAGATGCCTCGCGGAAAATATCGGCGAAAAACGAATCGCGCCTCGTGTGGTGCGAAAATGACCTGATGAGGTTCCTGAGAGTACCTACTTACCTAAAAATTATTTTAATTTCATCTGTTAATCTTTTAAATTCTTATCATGGGATTCGTTCTTGGTAAATGTTAGGAAAAGGGGGGCAAAATCAAAAACTAGATTTTTTTCGAAAAGAGATGTTTCAACTTGTATTTTGCGCTTCCGCTAAGCACGCAGACTACAAAATGGCTAAGAAAACGTGCGATCGATATCATCCGACCTGGTGGTCGATTTTACCCCACTGGTCGATATTACCCGCTGGAATTTTCACTTTGTTTTCGAATTTTTTTCACAAAAATGTTTCTACTTAGTGAGTGACTATTAAAGGTTTTGGGTAGTTAAATGGTTGGAGAATATGGTACAAAACGTACAGCCTTGACAGTGCACATAGCGACTGGTTTTGAATTTTTTGCCTTAAGTGGTCGATATTCACCTGCTCTCCCCTAATAAGTCGAACAAAATGAGATGCATTCTGGGAATATTGGTGCAGTCAGTCATCGGCCGGTAAAACAACGTCAAGTTGACATGGACAGAAAATGATTGTACGATGGTTTGGGGTTCGCCTTTGGTCACATTGCTCGAACTGCTCACCACGTTCACGTGCTTTCTTTCCACGCTAGTCTGTGCTTCTACGTTCCGCCTAGGTGTGCCTCCTTATGGCACAATCATGTTCCCACAAGACCATTGATAGAGAGGTAGGTGAAAAACACCCATGTAACCACATTTTCAGAAGCAAATCGCCTTTCTTACACAATCTGCGATTTCGCCGCTCGATTTCAACACGACACTCGTAAGGAAAACACGAATTATCACCTAGATATCCTCGTAGAACAGGCAAAAAATTTTTTTGGGGGAAATTGGCAATTGTTCGACATTTTCAAGCACGTGAGTTGTCAACTTGGCAACTGAATTTCTTTATCAATCTATCAAATCCCCAACTCCTGCCAACTCAAACTTGAACCATGGCAACGTCTCTACTGTACCGACCGATGACTGACTGCACCAATATACCTAGGTACCCATAATGCACTTATTAAAACGGTCCATAATATCAAAAGCAAAGCAAATCCAAAAAATGACATTTCCGATGACATTTCTTTTGATGACAAATGAAATTGACGCAAGAGCGAAACAGCAGCGAAGTCGAGTCGGGTGCCGAAGTGTGCCGACGACACACGATCTTGTGCAAGCCATTTTGGCAACGAGTTTTTGACAGATTTCACTCACAGTGGAAACAAACGAACCTTGAAACTTGATTGTAGACGCTTTGCTGTATTTCGTAGTGGAACTGTGTGATTTTTGGGAATTTATTCGCTATCCATTCAAGAATGATCGGCTAAGTTCATGATGCAACCGTTCCAGCGCCAACTTCACGTTACATTTGACATTTGTTTATTTACATTTCACAGTCACAGTCGAGCTCTAAGGTGACGCCACAATTTCGAGCCAGATTTTGTAGAACTGGACAAAAGAGACGACATGAAAACTATACAGATCACAACACGGATTCTTTCTAAAGGTGTGGCCAAAAGGTCCTATGGAATTATTATGAATTCCCAAGAAAACAAGTCGCGACAAGGAACCCCTGTAACCGACATGAAATGTGCTCTGGTGGACCGAAAAGGCCCCTTTCCCGAAATGTGAAGCCGCTGAAAATTTCAAATAAACTGTGAGTACCCACCCAGGACCCAGGCGTGTTTTGCCCCCTCAAGTCTTCTATTTTTGTGAAATACGCCATCAACGTCTGGCCCGGCCCGGGTATTTTCGATCAATGTGCCGTTCGAATCTGGAGGAGGCTCTTGTGTTTTGTGTCTGTGGGCGGTCAAAAGTCTCCTCCGGACCACAATTCAATTTCGCACGCTGACACGGTACTTTTTCTCCAAAAACATTGTTGAAATGCCCCGAGGTGTTGAGTTTTCCAAAACCCAGAGCGCCGATTGACGTTCCTGTCAGGTGACGATCACTTTGGCCGTGCCGTGACCCAATTTCAACATTTTTCGGCTAAATTTCAAAAAAAACGCCACCGCATAGGCCGCATTGGACGACACGCGGCCCTCGAAAACCCCCGGTCGGCATTTGACACCAAATTTCTCGAAATTCTGCCCGAAAAGCCGAGTTTTCGCCGCAATCCGTATCAAGAAATGTGGAACGAATTATCCAAACATCGGTTCCCTTGTAAAATTTGGAATGGATTATGAAAATTTTCGAAAAGTCTTGGCGTATTCGGCAAAAATTTCGGAAAATTCTCACCCTCAACTTGGGATGCGGTTCGTTTGCGAAAATTTTTAAAAAAATACCCCGCCAAGATCCGACGTCTGGTTTTCACAAAATATGTCGGCAGGTCGTTTGATTGCCGTCAGCGGTTTCTATGGGGTGAAGAAGTGAGACAAAATCGACCACCAGGTCGGATAATATCGATCGCACGTTTTCTTTGCCATTTTGTAGTCTGCATGCTTAGCAAAACCGCAAAAATACCAGTCGAAACATCTCTTTTCGGAAAAAATCTAGTTTTATTATGATTTTGCCTCCATATTCATAACATTTACCAAGAACGGCGCCCATGCATGATAGGAACCTAGAAGAATAACAGAGAAAATTGAAAATAATTCTTGTATAAGTACTCTCAAGAACCTCATCAGGTCATCTTCGCACCACACAAGGCACGATTCGTTCTTTGCCGATATTTTTTGCAAGGCATCTAAAATGATGTATAAAACTCCATTTGTACAATATCGACCATCGTGATCGATATTGGCCGACAACAGAAGCAAAAAACAATTCTTTGATGATAAAGAACATGGTTAGATCATGGAACTAGGCCTACCACACAAAGTTACTATCAATAATCCTTGGTACATCGCGCCAGGAGACCCGAGTCTAACTACAAAAAATGCGGAAAAGTCCGCAATACTTTATCATGAACACTCCTGAACTTGTCATGATTTCAAAAAACTTTCAGGGTGGGCCACAGTGGTGTGGTCGATATCAGACCGCCGGTCGATATTCGCCTCTCTTCCCCTATTGTCTGTTACATCCAAAAGGTAGGTACCTAACTACCGGAACTCAAACAATTGACTGTAATTTATTAAGTAGGTACCTAGGTGGGTTTTTATTCACTTGCGTCCACCTATTGTTCGTTCGGTTTCAAAAACGAATAAAAGGAAACCTCCTCTCCGTAAAGGCCTACTGTACATTCAAAGTTGGCAACAACACATCAAAAGTCACACAAGTTCTGTACCTACCGCAAATTTCAAGCCGCAAAAATGAAATTATTCTTCATATTTGCATTCTTCCTCCTGGTGTCCACTACTATCGGTCTACCTCGGCATCTTGATGTAAGTTGCATATTTTTATCTATCAACGTTACCCTATCCACTTAACTTCAGTTCTAAACCGAACCGATCATATTATTACAGAGACAGAGATAGATAGCTGATGTTGCATTAAAAATTTACAGAGCTAGATACCTATCTGGTGTCGTTATTTATGAAAAAATTGAATTATTTGCCACTCTACCACTCACCTACTCTGTTTCCCGACTGGCAACTTTTTTTTAATTTCCATTCTATTCGCATGTTTGTCTAGATGATCCATTTTTATTTAATTTTTTTCATTGCTCATTCAGTTGCAAATTTTTCACATTCATTTTTTTCCTGGTAAAAAATGAAAAATATTTTTTCATCATGATGAGCACTGACAGTCAACTTCTGTTTTTCGAATAGCAACCATATTTTTACATTTTTTTCCTTGCGCTTATCTGAATCTAACGATGCATCAATATCACACTTTTTGTTATCAAACACGAAGAAAAAAAATCAAATGCGAAATTTTTTCACGCATCACAGTCAGTAGCATCATTAGAATACTCACGATATGCACACAAACCGGTAGGCTGGGTGCAAAATGATGTTTAAAAGCACAGAGTAAGTCAGGCGTTTGTTTTTTCAAAATGTAGATGTCAAGATGTTTCCAAATTTAAAAAAAAGCTGTCCGTCTCTAAGACTTGTTTATTTTTTAATTTCACTTACTATTTTATATTTCACTTTCCCGGCCCACCCACGAACACGGAGGGAAAGTATTGTAATCGTGCAGACAAAAAGTTTTGAGATTTCACCGGATATATCCGTTTTGAGGTCCCCCAAGACGATTAAGACCATTTTCAGAATGATGTCTGTCTGTGTGTGTGTATGTGTGTGTGTGTGTGTCTGTCTGTGATCTTCCACGATAACTGCCGTAACGTTGACTGGATCGACTTGATATTTGGTATACAAACATGGTTGTTTCCTGAAAAGAGCCCATTAGTGTTTGGCTGTCATCTGTCATTCTTTTGTATGTATTGTGAGAATGAAAAATTATTGAGACGTCCTCGGTAGGGTTGCACCGAATATTCAGTTTATATTCGGTATTCGGCTACTTCGGCCGAATATTCGGTTTGGCCGAATATTTATACTGATTTTCAATCAATCAACATCATTCTGCACCCAGCCTACCGGATTGTGTGCATATCGTAGGTGTTCTGATGCTACTGTGATGTGTAAATGAACTGCTCAACAATTGATGTGGTCCACTCGAAAATTTCGCCCGATTTCAAACACGAATATCTTGGAAAAAATTGACTGATTCTGAAAAGTGCAGTGTTTTTGGATAGCACATTCTTCTCACTATAAAATGCAACAATAGATCAAACAATTGAATACATGATGCATGATGTACAGGGCGACAACGGGAAGAGTGTTAAAATGTTACATTTTGAAGCACGTCCCAGTTTTGCCAGAAAAATCTCCGAGTCTTTCTGATTACATTTTTGAGAAGTGCACATCCACGGCTCGGAACGGTTTTCAAAACTCCCGCCTATCTTCTTTGGTTACAGGGTGATGAAATGTAGTGGTAACTTTCTTGTTTGTTAACCGATTCTCACAATTTGCTGCTTATGTTGAAGCGAAGACCTCAGTCAAGAGGAATCGATCAACAAAATTGAATTTACACATCATTTTAAAAAGGAGGGTTGCATCAAATGTGACCTAAGCATGAAATAAGGCCGAGATCCGATTTGGGGAAATTTTTCAACAAGAATCAACTTGTCATTGAAAGAACTACTCATTGCGAATATTTTAAGATCAGTCTCGCTTATATGGGGCCACAATTAACGACGGAAAACCCAAATTAGGACTGCTTGTTTTCACAGGAGAACTGATACCTTTGCTTTCCTGAAAACATACGTACTTATTGTTACTTTTGACTGTTTCTGTCGACCCTCCCCAAGTAGCAATCCGACGTCGGGCCAACGTTGCGATTCGCGACCTGAGGTCGGCAGCCGACGTCCGCGCGACGTTGAGGCGACCCACATTAGCACCCATTTGGTCAACGAAATGCGGGTCGGTACGACGTTGGCATCCGCGACGTTGTGATTGCCGACCAAAACTCGACCAAATCCGACCATCTTACCTACGTGTAGCCAAAGTCGCCTCTCGTGTACCTAATCCGACTTACGCTAGTCGCATAAGATGGATTCTATTTAACCTGTTTTGTACTGAAGAAATATAGCTCCAAATATAGGACGGTAAAGTTTCCCTATTACAACCATTAGTCAGATTCAGACCAAAACTACCTAACGCAGTAGGTATAATATGTTGCCGTATAAGATATAACAGACAACAGAGCATTTGAACTTCAATAATGAAATTTTGTGATTGGTTGATATGAAAACTTGATGCGAAGAAAATTTGACTGATGAACAAGTATGTTTTAAGTCTAAAACACTCATCGCCCACCAAAAATTTGGCTGTTCTCAAAATATTTGAATTTTATAATAAAACATTCCTTAATTAAAATACCGTTTTTCAAAAGAAAAGAAAACCAAAGAAGTATCTATATGTACTCAATTAATCAATAGCCACCATATTTTCGTTTCTCGATTTCAAAAATGGTGAATTCAATAATTTCAAAGATTTTTCGTTGGCATTTCTTCAACATGGCCTCTTCTTGTTGTTTTGATATTGGAAGAAAAAATGGCCGCGTCGGCTCTTCCTACCTATACTGACTAAATCCGACTAAGTTTAATACAAGTATAAATTTCTAGACCAATTCCGACCATTTCTGACTTCTGGTTTGATTTATTGTACCAATGCCGACCTAATCCGACCTGTAGTCGGCGTATATACAATCGCACCAGAACGCCGTGCACAAGTCCAAGGCCACCCAGCGTAGCGGTTAATAAGGTCCATTGTTGCCGCGATCTCGGCCGTTTTCGCCCAGGACCGAAATCTGGACGACGGTTACACCAGACTAGACTGGTCGCATTAGGTATAAAAATATACACCGAATCCATCGTTGGATACGCCAACGTCCAGCCGACGTTGCAGATCCCAACGTTGGGTATGCCGACGTCAGCCGGCGTTGACAAGTTTGCCCAAATATAACTACAGACTGATTTGGTCGCATTAGGTATAAAAATACCCACCGTGTCCAACGTTGATAATCCCAACGTCCATCCGACGTTGGATGTGCCAACGTTGTATTTACCGACGTCGTGGTAACGTCGGTTTTAGTTGCATGGGAGACGTCGGGTTGCCGACGTAAAGGCAACGTTGTTCCAACGTCGCCTCGTGACTTTCAAAGATTGGTCGCCATCCGACCAAAATTTGTACTCACTCCGACGTCGGAATTGGTGGAAATTTAATTGGAAGTCAAGTTAATGTTACTTGGGTCTGTTGACTGTCCAAATCCTGAAGGAAACTCGATCAGTGATTCTCGTAACATAGGTTACGTGTATTTTCAGGTAAGCAAGAGCATCGGTCCGCCTGTGAAAACATGCAGTCCTTATTTGGGTTTTCCGTCGTTAATAATCGCCCCAAATAAGCGAGAGTGATCTTGAAATGTTCGTAATGAGTGGTTTCTTCAACGACAAGTTGATTCTTCTTGAAAAATTCCCCCAAATTGGATTCCAGCCTTATTTCATGCTCAGGTCACATTTGATGCAACATGCCTTCTTGAAATCATGTGTTAATCCAATTATGTTAATGGATTCCTCTTACCTGAGGTCTTCGCTTCGACATAAGCTCCAAATTGTGAAAATCGGTTAACAAACAAAAAAGTTACCACTACAAAAACAAAAAGTTGTTTTTTTTTCACATCACCCTGTAACCAAAGAAGATAGGCGAGAATTTGAAAAACCGTTTCGGGCCATGGATGTGCTTTTAATAAAAATGTAATCAAAAAGATTCGGCAATTTTTTTGGCAAAAGTGGGACTTGCTTCAAAATGAAACATTTTGAAACTCCTGCTGTTGTCGCCTTGTATATCATGCATTATGTCATCAATTTTTTGGTCTATTGTAGCACTTTATAGTGAAAAGAATGAGCTATCCGAAAACACTGCACTTTTGAGAATCGGTCAATTTTTTTTTTGAGATATTTCTATTTGAAATCGGGCAAAATGTTCGAGTGGACCACTTCAATTGTTGAGCAGTTCATTTCGCTGCCTTATTTGTTTCTTCGTGTTTGATAACAAAAAGTGTGATATTGATGTATCATTATATTCAGATATAAGCGTGAGAAATGAAAAAGGGATTAAGAAAATATGTTTGCTATTTGAAAAACAAAAGTTGACTGTCAGTGCTCAGAAGCATTATGATAAAGGAAATATTTTTTACTGTCGAATCATAGGAGACATTGTAAGGGATCGCACTTTTGCGCCTAGTTTTAAAAAGATACCCTTTTAAATTCGTGCGAGAAATGATTTGTTGGTTGCCTAAGTAGACGACCAGAAATCGACAAGAAACGTCACCATTGAGATTAGGCGGAGACGGTCGGGGTAGAAAAAGAGGGGAACGAGGTAATTTCCGATAACACACAGCGGTGTCCCAAGTTCTGTGCCGGAAAGTCGTGAATACAGGTGGGTTCTGTTTTGATTTCCTTGCTGATTTTATTCCTCAAGGTGTTGCTTGCCTTGGCACGTAAATTTTTTGGCCCGGTCAATGTAGCATGTCCCATTTTTGCGAATTTCAAGTAGGTTTTCCTGGTCGTGGCGGTGCCATTGCAAATGGCGACGTAAACAAGGAAAATGTAGAATTTGGGACTTTCGCCCTAGTTGAAATCAAGCCGCGTAGAGAACAGGAAAAACATTGGGTACTCGTACGATTTGTTCAGATCGTTTTTGGGAGAAGGGCCTTACCTGTCGGGTAGGTAGCTACAACGTAGGTAGCGCCGCGCCGTCTGGAATTCTCGCCAGGGCCGGATTCAGAACACATTCAATTTCCTTGATTAGTCAAGATGCCAGGATAGATGCAAGATACTCGTTGGGTTACAATACAAAATAGGTACTTCATTCATTCATTCATTTACTCATTCACCTACTCAGGAGTGTACGTTGTCATGACAGTGTTTATTGGTACTACAACCTCTGCAAGCGGCAAAGCGAAATCTGAAAGAGCCTGGTTGAACCCGAACATGTGTGTGTGAGCTAGCTTTTAACATTTATTTTTATCATGTCCGATGTGTCCTTGAAAGTCGTGTAGGGGCCAACACTCCCTGGCTGCTCAGGAATTGTTCAAATGATTGTTACTTTTGTGTGTTTCATGTTTTGGGGTTTTTCTGATTCCTGTTTGAGAATTAAGGAGGGTCGGGAATCGGGGGAGCAGTTTCAGGTTAGAAATAGATCGGTTAGGGGGACACCAAGCAATTGGGTTTAGGTCTTTTCAGCGGTCCCTTGAGCCTTTACACGCAAAAACCTACTCTGTGGGAACCCAGAGCCTTGATTTAGTTAAGTCGCATGTGTCTACTAATTGCTTTCTGCCTTGAGAGAGATGCGGAGTGGCGAAAGTGTGCTTTTGTGCGTAAAGCGTAAACATTGAATCCTGAGCGTAAAGTTTCACCAAAGCGTAAGCGAGTGAGTTTCCTTTTGTTGTTACGTAACTAAATGGCAAACTAAGCGAACCTCTAAAGACGTTCGAGTACCAATTTACACTGGCTTGATGAATGCATTACTAGAGTGACTTCTCTGTCATTCCACCATGACTCATTTACACTCAATTTTCATAATATCATTTGGGAAGGGATTTTCAGCACTCAATCAGGCAATACGCAGGGGTTTCTTTGACGTGTTCTTCCCATGTGTGCCTGTCAGCGAATACGTCACTATTCTTTTGTGTTTACTGACAGTTTGATACGATTTATGATCTCTTGTTGTGCTTTGTTAATCAAATTATGTGTTTATTTTATTGTTGCTGATTCCTGCATTGTCTAAATGATTTGTAATGCCTTTCTTGTTTCATTTGTGTTTGTGTTTTGTTTGTTTTGATCCATGCCATGTCATTTTGTCACACTGTCAGATCATTGTTGTGAGGTGTTTTGAGAAAAGAAACAGATTCATTAAAAACATTGCAAACGATTCAAATAAAAACTTCATTTTGCTTGCCTTCATTCGCGTTTCATTAAGAACTTTCAGCACCATCCCCAAATTCACATTCTCATCTAGAGTAAGAAATTCACAACGTAGGGAAAAGGTAGACAACGTAGGAAGGGGAGGGGGTAATGACGATCGAGGCCAAACGTCGAAAAGTGGGTTACATTACAACATTATCCCATTTGAACAGGCTCTTAAATGTCTATCAAGCGCCAAAGAGAAAATAAAGAGTTCCAATATCTTTATGATTTGTTGAGAATAATCACTTGTTCGGTAGATTTAAATGATAAAATGGCTAAGATCGGATACGGAACAACGATGCTACAGCGGTGGCCGTTTTTTATGCACTCCCCAATAATACACTATTATCTACAAGCGTTAAATAATACCCGTCACTTTTAGCACGTCGTCATGGGCGACGTAAGAAAATGATGATTCTGCGCGTTCTTGTCATATTTTCAATGAATTCTGACATTTACCAAACATTCCAAAGACCATTGTAGATGAAATTCTGTACGATACACGCGTAAAGAGTGTCTTATTTTGTTCGCGGTGTTGCTCTACTCGCTGATGCTCGTTTCGCAAGCGTCCCCGCTCACAAAATAATACCTGTCACTTTCAACACTCGTATCGTAAATAGCTATTATCTACTCTCGTATCGCACTGGGGGCCAATTTTCTACTCTCCGCAACTTAAGGAAACGTTCGCAAGTTTGCGATTTCTGTAAATTCCAATTTTTGAGTCATCGTTTCTTTACGTATGCGCATCGATGCGGACGTTTCCATACGTTTTGCTGCGAGCGGACCTGGACTGGTGCAAGTCACTTTGCGTATACGCTTTTATGATGAAGTGAGGTTAGGTATTAATGTTTTCATTGTTATCAATAAAACGAACAGCATTGCTGAAGGTATGTGGCGATCATGGTGCCGAGTCAGGCGGGTAATGAGATACAGCACGGAATAACTTCACGATTGCGTCCTGAAAGAAGGATTACTCATACACATCTGTCATTCTTTTCAATCTTTGTCAGCACCAGGGACACTGTTCGAGACTTGTCACGATGTTTCATTTTTTTTTCATCGTCTGCAGTCTTCGTTAAAACTTTGCATTTGCTTCCCACCAACGAGTTCCAGGTTTTTGGAAATAATAATGTTAAGTTGTCTTCAACTGAACAACAAATTCAACTGTAAGTAGACCTTGTCAAAATATTAAGTAGATCTAGTCAAAATTTAACGAAAACTCATAAACCACTTTGCAGAGTTCGGTCCATCGTCAAAGATACAGCCCTTCATAGTTCACGTTTTATCGGATTTCAAAAACTTGTAACTCAGGAACATTCCGACCAAATCAGCCTGAATTCAGCGTTGGCTAGTTTGTCAAAATCATATATTTATCTACCTGTCAAATTCAGAAAAAAATAGGAGGCATAGAAAGTTGGTAGTAGTCCTAGTGGTGGAACCACGAGCTCTCGACAGTTGTCAATCTCGACAGTTGTCGATCTCGACAATTTTTTCTTCCCTAAAGGGTGAGGGGTGCAGAGGATAAAAGGAAAATAAGGGTGAGAGGTGCAGAGGGGAGAGGTGAAATTGTCAAGATCGACAACTGTCGAGTTACGTTCTTCTCACTTTTTGACGAGATCTATCCATGATTAATTTTTTTGCACTCTGTATTAAGGATCTGAATGTGAATTATACACGAGTCATATTTTTACAACCAACGTCTTTCAGATGTCTGAGGCATTCATTCGTCCTTCGTCATTCCCTGATCGTTTTATCGGTCGCTCCTTCAATTTTTATAATGGTACAGGGTGTTCACATATGAATTATACCCCCTTCTGGAGCTTGTACTCGAGCATAGTTTCGAAAATTCAAGACCACTTTTTTTCACAGGTTTTGGAGGCATCAGAATTTTCTGTCGTCTATCGCGAATCATCGAGAAGTTTTCTTAAATTGGACTCCGTGTATCTTACAATAGGAATTGATTAAGCTTTTCATCCTGATTATAAATATACGGATCTCACCCGATAGGTTAGTTAGGAAAATCATCAAGCAATATTTCTTTTTAAAAAGTTTGACTTTGAACAGTTAAGTCGAGTTCAGTAGAAGTTCGAAGCTACAAAGAAATCCATTTACTAAAATGAAAGAAAATTTACTAAGTGTTCAAAATAAAAAATGACTGTTTTCGATCATTTTTAAACTTCATCTCTTTCTTCAAATGCAGTTGTGTTTTGTTGATCAACCTATCAAGTGTTATGCATATATTTATAATTAGGATAAAAATCGGACACTGGGTGTCTGACCCATCTGAGTGTCTGACACCTCGACACCCAGATGGGTGAAAGGAGTTACGATTATAATATATATATATATATATATATATATATGTATATGAAAATCGGAATCGATTCCTATAGGATAGGGCGTCAAATATAAGAAAAATTTTCAATATTGCACCCTGTAAGCGATATCCACAGACATTTTCCGTCGACAGATTCAAAGCCTACGGGAAAAACTGTGTTGTGGTCGTTTTTCATTTCCTGAATTATGTTCAAGCGTCTTCAAGGGAAAGTCTCCAGACGTATATTTCGGTAGGCTTGGCGTGGCTTGAATAGATAAAATGCACCGATCTTTGCATTGTTGCCGCGTCTACCATGCGTTTATTCACGAATACCCAATTTGAACGTTTTTCGTTTTGCGAACACTGCTCAAAAATTGGCACACGGAAACGTATACCTACGTAAATTTTCGTACGCAAAGCGCATACGCAACTTCATGTATACTTATTTTCAAAAATTGGTCCCCTGAACAGTACCTAGTTGCAAAGGTAGGTAGCGACTGAGGTGTCATAGAGAAGTCGGATTTCGAAAAAAATTGTCAAGTCAGCTCCATTTTTGATGGTCTACCCATTCTCAAAATTACAAAGGTCAAAGTCAAGACACGCTGTAATGTACGGAGTGTTAAAAAGAATCTGTGATCGCGGCAGGCATGGGCCAGGCCGAATAATGCAGTAACAGGCGCAATTGAGGTCTCCAATTTTCCGTTGTCTCTCTTCACTGTGACGTCATGCGTATAAGAGATGGTTAATCGAGGTCATTGGGCGCTTCAACAGTTCAACAGGTTGACAAAAAATCATTAATGCCATTTGGATTACTTCGTAATTTGTAGCCTTTTGTGAAATTGGCTTCCACGTGCATCTTACTACGAAAAAACTTTATTGCTTCGTCCAATAAAAACTCCCTTATGGGCTCTAGTGACTTTCCCCACATGATAATGAGAACAGTATAGCTAACCGATTCAAAATTCGCGCAAAAGTCAGAAACGAAACGTCCAAACGTCACAAATGTCAAAATGTCAAAGGTGACCTCGAAAAACCATGTATTTTCTATCTCCTAAAATTGGAAAGGTCAATTGTAGTGATCGAAAGCGGATTCCAGAGACGATGCGATCACAGATATTTATAAACATCCGGTATAATGCCTTGAGAGATTTTTTTTTTTGCAGAGTCAAGGAGGCGGCGCAGTTCAACGTGATAATGGTAAGAATTTGTTCTTTTTCCACTTCCTCTCTACCTTCTCCTGTAGGATTAGATCGTGTATTGACCTTACCAAACCAGGGAGGTATTTTATTCCATTGTAAATATATTTTTACGTATCTCGCGTACGGGTTCGGATATAATTGAGACGATCGTTTTGAACACACACTGTTCATAACTGCGTACTACAATGAATACACGTCATTATTCACTTGGGAATATCGATGTGACTCCAACACTGAGAGAAAAGTTTCATTTATAGGTAATAAATACTTGTTGCAACTGCTGCTTGCAACTGATGAGCCCCCCTCCAAGACCTCAAAACCCCGGGGTGGAATTTCTGTCAATTTTGGGTATGTTGTAGGGCATTCAAGTCTGAACAGAATATCAAATTTTCAGGACGTCCATATTTTTTCCAAGTTTTCAGAGATTCTTTCACTACTTTTACTATATCATATACATTTGACAGAACAAATCAAAATATTCCAATAGAACTATGAAATTTTTCATTGTGTTTGGTTCAGAATAGCTGCAACATTTGCAGTCTTCACATACCCAACTGTGCATACTTGAAGTCTTAGGAAAAATTGAGCTTGATTTGATATTATTCGAAATTATAAGTTTTCAGATTTATGACAGCAACAAAAAAAAAAGCCTCCGATGGGATTTTTCTGGAACCTAAAAATTTGGAAAGAACGCAAAATTCTAAACAAAATCTGTGATTTTCACGACTACAGTATTCCTTTTGAGGTCAAAATCTATTTTTCTTGGGCTATAAGCGGAACAATTCTAAGGCTAGGAGGTACCTATTCCCTCGCCTGTCCCAGCTCTTCATATTGAATTGGTCACTCACAAATAATATTCACGAAGCTACATATTGTTTCAGAGGCAGTTGCGAGAGTGGACGCCAATGAAGTTTCCATCCAACAACGCGATGATTATTCGCTAGAAAAGCGTTTTCTTCCTCTTCTCCTCCCCCTCATAGGTCTGATTGGTGGTGCGGTAGGTGGTGCTGTTTCCAAAGGTTAAAGTTTCAATGTTTGTATTAGTTTATCTGTGATAACAAATAAACGCAAAATGTACATTTGAAGAAATTTTGGCAATCCAATAAAACATGAATACAATAATAATGTACCTACTGTGGCAATTGCTAATATAATTAAGTAGGTTATTAATAGTTTCCGGGCAAATGTGAATTCAACTTAGCGAGATAAGGCCGAGAGTCGCTTGAAAGAAACCCAACGCTGAATCGAGTTATATGAGCCAGGCTGTTAAAAAAAAAAAACGGAGAGCTATAGAAAACCCGGCAGAGTCCTTGAATAATAGAGAAATTGCTTCGTTTTGGCCGTGAGAAGTAATAACTAACTTGTGGACAAAGAAATGTTTATCTAAGTTTCGAAAATTCGGGCAACGGTGTAGTTAACGCCCGGATGCGACGGCATAAAACGCCTGCTGGTTTATGATATACTGAAAGGCCGCATAAAAGGGCCGAAAAGGACCGCCGCCATATGGCCAGCACCTTGCCGAGTCGAGAATTTCGCTTACAAGAAAATTAAACGCGGTTAATTACCAGTTTCCAAATTGAAAACTCGTAGATGTGATTGTATGGTGGAAAGAGTAAGTTTACAGATTAGGGTGCGAAATAAGAGTCAAGTAGACACCAAACAAGAAAGGGTTTCATTCAAGCGATTCTGCCCAGTCCGGCCAGGTTGGATTACACTATTCGGGTAATTTCTTTATGTTTAGACATAAGCCCGGAAGTTATAAACGTAAGCTAAAATATCTTGATATGTCAGCAGTCAGATGGGAGTGTGAAGGTATCGATAAGATTGTAATTATCCAAATTGGTGTGGAAAATGAGACGACTGGCGCCATCTGACGGTGAATGCTATAAGGAGTGCGGCCAGAAGGGCGATATTTGCAAGATCGAACGTGGTCGACAGAATCCAATACGCGATCGATATCAGGGGGTGGAAAATTTGTGATTGGACGAGACTAGGGTTGGTTAAATCTCATTGGTAGAGGTGAAGGACTTTCGGGAGTGGAAATCAGAGAGTGTAGCTCAGGGGATGTGGGCGAGCTCTCGGGGCTTTTTTGCTTGAGCTCTCATCGTGACAAGTGGCATTGAAAAACGTGAATCCAAGTCCTCTGGGGATTTAAGATTTTGTTCTGTCAAGGCAGTTTTTGATAAGTACAAGCGTGAAGCTAAAATTTACTAATTTACTCACTGAGTTAAATAACAGATTTCAGATCGTTGTTTGCATTTAAAGAATTCAAATTCCAAGTCAATTAAACAGATTAAAGTCAGTTCGGTGGTCGGAAATTTCCACAAAAGTCAAAAAGGAGTTTCAGTGAAAATTTCGTGTGTTCAGATTGCTAAATTAAATCAGGGTTAATTCGCGTGGTGGGTTTGGTGTAAATTCAATTAGAAAGAGGTGATATTGTGTGTGTGTTGGAGACAGCACAACAGGCAGCAGGCTTCAAGTCGAAATTCTGAGCATCGGGACCAAGGAATAGGAAAATCGCTGCTACTTCGCCGGTCGTCAAATAAAGGTTGGTCTCGTTTTCTGCACTAATTGAGGTTTAAAATATTATTAATTACCGGCCGTGGAAACCAATGCTGCTGAAAAATTAAATAAGGATTAGAAGTCCACAGAAAATTGTAGCTAAGTGTAATTCGAGGGTACCAGCCGAGAAATTTGGTATTGCCTTCCCGCCAATGGCTCAGCCGGCTCACTGCCCCGAACACGTGAAAGTTCATCAAATGAATTAAATGCACCCTGATTGGCCACTAGGTGAGCGCCATTATTGTTCCATCTTACAACAACAAAAATTACTTCCGTCACAGGCTAAAGAATCGGCCGGACACCATCGGCAAGGCGAATCTCCAAGCCTCATCATGCGAATGAAATTTCAAGCCTTTTTTCTTTCTCTCGATCAAGCAGACGACCGCAATGGCAAAGAAAATTTACAGTTCAAGTCCACCAAAAGGGCGGCTGCAAATTGCCCACCTTTAAAGACATCACCTATAAACACCGCCAAAATGCGAAAGTCTCGCGCGAGATTCGATAAACGAAGGGTTGTGATCAAAAAGGGTTCAACATAACTCCGTGGGGGCGCGTCGCGAGAATCCGTTGGGTCATCGAAGACTTGAGCTGAGGCGCGACGCCCGAAGAGACCAATAGCGAGAGCGTCGTAATTACTTCCCTCCAAATATCTGTTGAAAAATTCTGTCCAAGGATTGTTATTTTCTGCCACCGGCAACTTCAGCCACGTCGAGATAAAATTATTCAAAGAAAGCCACCGTGATTCTCTTAGCAGTATCGAGGTTTCAGGTGAACTCGAGCCGTTTTGTGGTAAAAAAAACCATACCTGCACTTTCCTTCGGCGCCGTTAGCTAGGTGTAGTGTAGGAGACATTTACTGGTGTTTTGAGAGCCATTAAAATGGTATTTGAAGTGTGAATCCGGCAGTCATAATGCCGTTAGGTGATTAAGTTATTGAAATGGGAAAATATCCCATATCTCATTGTTTGAAGGCATACGATCAAAGCCGAAGCTGTCGTACAAAGCCAACGAGTGAAAAATTACAATCAAAATTTGACGATTATCAAAGTCAAGTCAAAGCACGGCAAATTATTGGTTTCCAGGACAGGTGGTTGATAGGGCGTAGGTGATCTGTAAGCCTGCGTCAAGCGACAGAATTGTGTGATAACATTAGTGTGATTACTGACATGAAATTCAATGTTTATTGTTGTTACTCTGGGCGTCATGTTTTGTAAAACGTCGCTACGTTCCGTATTTCGAGCAGTCAAGTGTTTAATTGGCGTTGCGGTTTAGGTAGAGTTTCTTCCCCTTTGGCTTAGCTCAAATTTGAATTGTTGTTAAATTTGGATAGGGTTTTCTTTCAGGTATCATGGCAACGTCCTCCGTGTTATTTCAATAAGTTAGGTCGTTTACAATAGGGATTTAATCTGCGGGTAGGCAGAGCTGTACCAACTGTAGCAAGTCCCTGAAATCACAGCACAAGACCATCCTGGTGGGTTTTCCGTGGTTTCCCCACCAGATCAATAGGCGAATGCCATGGTTACATTTTCCACGAGGAGGTCAGTATGACTCCGATTACGCTAATTAATTAGAGGACTGTGATTTGATTTAAGATAGGATGTTTAAAGAATTCTCCCACTGACTAGGGTAGGATTAAGGACCTGTGTATCAATTGTCTTCTCTCTATCATGACTTTGTTGTAATAAACAGGATTGTGGTTGACTTTCGTGTTATGTCTCTCTGTTTAGTACCTGTTCTCTTGTGTCACTTATCAATGAAAGAACAAGCGGTTATGAATTAATTTGACAACGTAGGGGAAAGTGGAATGGGACTCTATCAGCGGAGCTTCTCGTACTGTCACTTTCTTTGACAGAGCCAGTGAAAGGGTTAGTGAAAGAAAAGGGGTGGCTCTATTAGCGGAGTCCACCTCAGTGTTTGTGAATCTACTGTAAGAGGCCAGACAGCAGTTAAGTATGGTTTACACTTTTGTTAGACGATCACGCCGGAATGTCAACTGACGGGTTAGGAGAAAGGGGTTGTACCGTTACAGATAAAATGGATCCGTGACAGCAGGATTGATAAGTAATAGCATGCAAGAGATAGGGGGGTGAACAAGAGAGATAATACGAAAGGGTAAAGAGTAGAAGGGTTAAATTAGATGGGAAGAACGAAAGATACATAAGACAAGACGGTGTTGTGAAAGGAAAACTTGGACACAATGCCAGAATTGTTGGTGGAAATGCATACGAAATCGAAGCGTAGAAGGTAAACAAAGGAATGGCATACTTTGAAAATTGAAAGAAACGGCGCCAAAATGTATAAGGCGGAATCGTCAACAATGACTGGTGATGAGCTATTAGATGCAAAGATAATTAGGTCAAAACGAATATAATTAATGACAGTGCGACGAGTCAATTGTTTGCGCTCTGCAATAAAGTTGAATTTATACAGGCCACCTATTGTGGCCAAGAAGCCAAACCCTCAATGTAGCATCTATTTGAATAATTTCTGGTTCGTGATTTAGGAAAAGGGGTGAGAAGATGGGATCAATTCATATTTCGTCCAAACTTATGGATCAAAACCTTCTTTGTTTCGTTTCTCGTTTTATTTTGTTGTGATCACATTCGGGTTTATTTATTTACATAATGCTAAGCGCGTGAATGGTGCTTATTTAAATCTCATTTAAACCTGACTCTTGTTAAGAGGATGTGTAATTCTGCTGAACAATTAATTAAGTGATTGAATTGAATTGAAAATATTATCCAATCAAATTTTTTTGAAATAGTAATTCTAGCTTTCACAACACTGGTCGAGTGTATGTAGTTGATAGAGAGAGACAAATTGAAACAACAGGAGATAGGGTTAGCTGATATCGCGACGGGTAGGTCATGCGAACGAGCCCTGCGGATGTATTGTTTATAGATGAGGAGTTTACTTCAATGGAGACAGTAGTACCTATAAGGTGATAACTGTCGAAGGCCGCAGAAGGGGTTACGCCAGCCGAGGTGAGTGGCCACTTGAGTGGTGCACGAGGTGAGAAATTCACAGGTGGTGTACGAGCAAACCCAAGGCCACCGTAACAGAAATATTAATTGAGCTAGTGGACTAATGAAGTGTGATTAGATAGTGTAAAAGTTGAGTAGAGGAGTAAGAATATGTAGAAAATTACAGCGCCTAGGTGGAATGCAGCAGCGAGTTGTACGAGGTATGATGAGGACCATCCTGTATGGTGTAATGAGTAATAAGTAGTGGATAGCTAATATTCCAGCTGGTGCGACCAAGAGGAGGTGAGGAGCTGAGCTCGCCGACACTGCGGAAGATTAGAATGGTTATTGTGGGGGTGACGATCTACAGGCAATGCAGCGTCCATGCGGTCGGACCATAGGCCACCGAGCAATATGAAGTGTGTTAGTTGAATTGCCGGAGTAGCGTAGACCTTTGCAATTGATTACGAGTTGCGGGAAATTTCTAGCGCCGCTACTTGGACTCAAAAGGAGTGAGAGCCTTTGGACCGGACCAGGAGTAACGGAATCGAGAGCAGGGCTGTCGGCCACGTAGTGCCTGTTAGTAGAATTATTGCGTTTTAGCTTGAAGGTTAGCAGCCAGCCAAGATGGACTGCCACTCGGACTTCAGTGAGCGCGAGCGGACTCTGAATGAATTAGACAAGCTAGTGGGTGTGTCTACTAATCGAGTGGTAGAGTGACTGAAATTATGGCGAGCTACCGGACATCGCTATGATTAATGAAATTGCTAGAATAACAATAGTGTAGTTAGTCTCTAGGGCCAATACACAGGTGATATATGCGTATCTGTAGAGGCCATGCACGTCCACGCGATCGAATCTGCATATTCTAAAGTCGGTCCTAATTTATCCAAAGGGATCGACCTAAAATGGCTGGAGGTAGAAAAGTGACTCGGGCTACCGCACGACAGGAAACTGTGCGTCCGGTGGCGCGCAATCGAACTGCTGCCGAAGAGACTCGCGTGGAGGAACCGATGATTCCGAGGTGGTTCTTCGAGTATCAGGAAATCCAGGACCGGCGTCAGGAGGAATTGGATCGGAGGGCTGCAGAGCGAGAGGAGCGTCTGACGAATATGATGCTGAGAACGATGGAGACGGTGGCGTCCGCCGCTGGGAATGGAAGAGTGGCTGCGACCTTGGCTATCGGCGAGGCTACCGACGCGGCGACGGGTGCCAGTCGGAGCACCCCATCGGCGTCAACTACCGAAGAGCCAGGAGCTGGGGCTGAGCCCAACGAGCTGAGTCCGCAAGACTTGGGGGGACAGCTGAAAGCGCTGATCGAGCAGGCCGCACCGCTGCCAGCCAGACCAGTGTTTGAGAGCACGGACGGGCCGAATAACCCGATGATGTTCCTGGAGCAGGTGGATAGCTATGCGGAAGGGGCACAGCTCGACGACCGGAAGAAGAGGAAATTTGTGGTGGAGTGTCTCCGAGGAAAGGCCAAGCGCTGGGCGGCGGTCCACAAGGCTGAGTGGCAGGACTATGCTGAGTTTCGACGGCGCTTCCTGCACTTTTTCTGGTCGGAGGACCAACAGGCAGGAGTGCTCCGACAACTTCAAGATGGCAGGTTTGACGTGGAGGGACGATTCTCCATGTCAGATCATTTCAACTATCATCTGGGTCGAGCAAAGATGCTGACAGAGCCACCGATTGAGAGAAAACTCGTGAAGATGATTATCAGGCACTATCCTTGCGATATCCAGCGGTTTTGGAAAAGCAAGGGGTGCAAGAACATTCGGCAGACGAGTGCCTTCCTCGAGGACATGGAGGATGAAGCCACAAATAATCCGAGCACCCGCCTGCAGAAAGAACGGAACGCCGGACCCAAAGAGCGGCGAGCGGATACGTGGCGGCGGAGAGATAATCGTCGAGATGATTGCCGAGACGACCGCAGATTCGGGCAACAACCCTACGTGCGACATCAGCAGCGAGAGGGCCCCCGAGCTATCGAGGCGCCTCCTTCGGTGCCCCAAATTACTTTCCCCGACACGCCAGAGCCAGCACCAGCGCCGCGATTTGAACCAGCTCGACCGTTCGAGCGTCGCGGGAATAACGATACGCGACCGCGTCCGTGGCAACAGCGTCAGAACCAACCACAGGCCGGGTGGAGTCGGTGGCAGCAACCGAATACGCGTCGCGACGCTCCGGCGACACAGACATCGGGAAACGGACCGAGGGCGGAGAACAAGCGCCGCTGATCTCCGCCCATCTAACCAGCACCGCGACGCCCGCGACCAGCACCGCGACGTCCGCGACCAGCACCGCGACGTCCGCGACCAGCACCGCGACGTCCGCGACCAGCACCGCGACGTCCGCGACCAGCTCCGGACGCTCCCTGCGAGCCAGCAATCCAGCGATTGAGCAATCGATATTCTGTGCATAGTGATGTTTGGTTTACCGAGCTGCTAATGATGATCGAGCCCGCCTTGCTATACCGGGGCGATGTACCGACCGGCTCACTTGGCACCATCATCAGCTCCTGGGACATTTGGGGCGACCAAAGTTCACCAGGCTATGAAGCATCTGTACTACTGGCCTGACATGTCACGCCCTATCCGCCGGGTCATACGGTCCTGTGACCTGTGCCAGAAGACGAAACATCCAAATCGTCATGCCCAGGGACCAATGACACCCATCGATGCCAAGGGCATGGGTGATCTCGTCTCGTTCTGGAGATACCACATGACAACACGTATGCCATTGCTGACGTGTCCACACAAGAGCGCAAGGGCGTCTACAACATGACGAACCTGAGACTCTACTACCGCCGAGAAGCTCCGGGGGTCATCGCCACCCCGTGAGGAAGCACTTGGTGTGCTGAGAATCGAGTACATCCCTACAGCACCTATCAAGGGACGCGAGATGACTTTCCTGTACTCATGCTGTGTAGCAGCAAAGCCAGGGGGTGTATGTGGCAATTGCTAATATAATTAAGTAGGTTATTAATAGTTTCCGGGCAAATGTGAATTCAACTTAGCGAGATAAGGCCGAGAGTCGCTTGAAAGAAACCCAACGCTGAATCGAGTTATATGAGCCAGGCTGTTAAAAAAAAAAAACGGAGAGCTATAGAAAACCCGGCAGAGTCCTTGAATAATAGAGAAATTGCTTCGTTTTGGCCGTGAGAAGTAATAACTAACTTGTGGACAAAGAAATGTTTATCTAAGTTTCGAAAATTCGGGCAACGGTGTAGTTAACGCCCGGATGCGACGGCATAAAACGCCTGCTGGTTTATGATATACTGAAAGGCCGCATAAAAGGGCCGAAAAGGACCGCCGCCATATGGCCAGCACCTTGCCGAGTCGAGAATTTCGCTTACAAGAAAATTAAACGCGGTTAATTACCAGTTTCCAAATTGAAAACTCGTAGATGTGATTGTATGGTGGAAAGAGTAAGTTTACAGATTAGGGTGCGAAATAAGAGTCAAGTAGACACCAAACAAGAAAGGGTTTCATTCAAGCGATTCTGCCCAGTCCGGCCAGGTTGGATTACACTATTCGGGTAATTTCTTTATGTTTAGACATAAGCCCGGAAGTTATAAACGTAAGCTAAAATATCTTGATATGTCAGCAGTCAGATGGGAGTGTGAAGGTATCGATAAGATTGTAATTATCCAAATTGGTGTGGAAAATGAGACGACTGGCGCCATCTGACGGTGAATGCTATAAGGAGTGCGGCCAGAAGGGCGATATTTGCAAGATCGAACGTGGTCGACAGAATCCAATACGCGATCGATATCAGGGGGTGGAAAATTTGTGATTGGACGAGACTAGGGTTGGTTAAATCTCATTGGTAGAGGTGAAGGACTTTCGGGAGTGGAAATCAGAGAGTGTAGCTCAGGGGATGTGGGCGAGCTCTCGGGGCTTTTTTGCTTGAGCTCTCATCGTGACAAGTGGCATTGAAAAACGTGAATCCAAGTCCTCTGGGGATTTAAGATTTTGTTCTGTCAAGGCAGTTTTTGATAAGTACAAGCGTGAAGCTAAAATTTACTAATTTACTCACTGAGTTAAATAACAGATTTCAGATCGTTGTTTGCATTTAAAGAATTCAAATTCCAAGTCAATTAAACAGATTAAAGTCAGTTCGGTGGTCGGAAATTTCCACAAAAGTCAAAAAGGAGTTTCAGTGAAAATTTCGTGTGTTCAGATTGCTAAATTAAATCAGGGTTAATTCGCGTGGTGGGTTTGGTGTAAATTCAATTAGAAAGAGGTGATATTGTGTGTGTGTTGGAGACAGCACAACAGGCAGCAGGCTTCAAGTCGAAATTCTGAGCATCGGGACCAAGGAATAGGAAAATCGCTGCTACTTCGCCGGTCGTCAAATAAAGGTTGGTCTCGTTTTCTGCACTAATTGAGGTTTAAAATATTATTAATTACCGGCCGTGGAAACCAATGCTGCTGAAAAATTAAATAAGGATTAGAAGTCCACAGAAAATTGTAGCTAAGTGTAATTCGAGGGTACCAGCCGAGAAATTTGGTATTGCCTTCCCGCCAATGGCTCAGCCGGCTCACTGCCCCGAACACGTGAAAGTTCATCAAATGAATTAAATGCACCCTGATTGGCCACTAGGTGAGCGCCATTATTGTTCCATCTTACAACAACAAAAATTACTTCCGTCACAGGCTAAAGAATCGGCCGGACACCATCGGCAAGGCGAATCTCCAAGCCTCATCATGCGAATGAAATTTCAAGCCTTTTTTCTTTCTCTCGATCAAGCAGACGACCGCAATGGCAAAGAAAATTTACAGTTCAAGTCCACCAAAAGGGCGGCTGCAAATTGCCCACCTTTAAAGACATCACCTATAAACACCGCCAAAATGCGAAAGTCTCGCGCGAGATTCGATAAACGAAGGGTTGTGATCAAAAAGGGTTCAACATAACTCCGTGGGGGCGCGTCGCGAGAATCCGTTGGGTCATCGAAGACTTGAGCTGAGGCGCGACGCCCGAAGAGACCAATAGCGAGAGCGTCGTAATTACTTCCCTCCAAATATCTGTTGAAAAATTCTGTCCAAGGATTGTTATTTTCTGCCACCGGCAACTTCAGCCACGTCGAGATAAAATTATTCAAAGAAAGCCACCGTGATTCTCTTAGCAGTATCGAGGTTTCAGGTGAACTCGAGCCGTTTTGTGGTAAAAAAAACCATACCTGCACTTTCCTTCGGCGCCGTTAGCTAGGTGTAGTGTAGGAGACATTTACTGGTGTTTTGAGAGCCATTAAAATGGTATTTGAAGTGTGAATCCGGCAGTCATAATGCCGTTAGGTGATTAAGTTATTGAAATGGGAAAATATCCCATATCTCATTGTTTGAAGGCATACGATCAAAGCCGAAGCTGTCGTACAAAGCCAACGAGTGAAAAATTACAATCAAAATTTGACGATTATCAAAGTCAAGTCAAAGCACGGCAAATTATTGGTTTCCAGGACAGGTGGTTGATAGGGCGTAGGTGATCTGTAAGCCTGCGTCAAGCGACAGAATTGTGTGATAACATTAGTGTGATTACTGACATGAAATTCAATGTTTATTGTTGTTACTCTGGGCGTCATGTTTTGTAAAACGTCGCTACGTTCCGTATTTCGAGCAGTCAAGTGTTTAATTGGCGTTGCGGTTTAGGTAGAGTTTCTTCCCCTTTGGCTTAGCTCAAATTTGAATTGTTGTTAAATTTGGATAGGGTTTTCTTTCAGGTATCATGGCAACGTCCTCCGTGTTATTTCAATAAGTTAGGTCGTTTACAATAGGGATTTAATCTGCGGGTAGGCAGAGCTGTACCAACTGTAGCAAGTCCCTGAAATCACAGCACAAGACCATCCTGGTGGGTTTTCCGTGGTTTCCCCACCAGATCAATAGGCGAATGCCATGGTTACATTTTCCACGAGGAGGTCAGTATGACTCCGATTACGCTAATTAATTAGAGGACTGTGATTTGATTTAAGATAGGATGTTTAAAGAATTCTCCCACTGACTAGGGTAGGATTAAGGACCTGTGTATCAATTGTCTTCTCTCTATCATGACTTTGTTGTAATAAACAGGATTGTGGTTGACTTTCGTGTTATGTCTCTCTGTTTAGTACCTGTTCTCTTGTGTCACTTATCAATGAAAGAACAAGCGGTTATGAATTAATTTGACAACGTAGGGGAAAGTGGAATGGGACTCTATCAGCGGAGCTTCTCGTACTGTCACTTTCTTTGACAGAGCCAGTGAAAGGGTTAGTGAAAGAAAAGGGGTGGCTCTATTAGCGGAGTCCACCTCAGTGTTTGTGAATCTACTGTAAGAGGCCAGACAGCAGTTAAGTATGGTTTACACTTTTGTTAGACGATCACGCCGGAATGTCAACTGACGGGTTAGGAGAAAGGGGTTGTACCGTTACACTACCTAACGACTAATTTTTTTTTTTCACAACTGAAGACCCAATTATAGTAGGTATACATATTGTGAGGGATCGCACTTTTGCGACTTGTTTTAAAACTCAATCTCAGGAAGGACACGGCAATGCTGGAACAGACAACAACAACCGTCAATGTTATAATCGAGTTATGACTTGATCTTCATTTCGAAACATTTCATTAGAGCTTCAAATTTATTTTCGATTGAAACTCTGAATAGCAGAATTTTGTGCGAGATTTTGTGTTTCAAGTGTATAATTAAATGTCAAAATATGCCATCAAAATTGTCAATGGACGACTTAAATAACAACAAATTGAGGTAATCAGCATCAGAGTCATTATTCCTCGCAAGGTATTTGCCAATATTTGTTGGAAATTTCATCCCAGGAGGAAATATTGTTTGGAAACTCTACCTTACCCTGAGAAAAATAATACACCTTTTTGTAACTGCAAAGGTCCTTCAATAACAAAGTTCCCAAATTCCATCAGCTGTCGTAGCCAAACATGATTAATGAACTGTTTCAAAGACTAACAAGAAAAAATCTAACTTTCAAGTTTCATGTTTCAACCCATTATCCCAGAATTTTTGAAGAGTCAGAACTTTTGCAAATGTCAATAAATCAAGAGTAAATCTTTCAACCAGTTCAGCTATGAAACAATTGAAACATCAAATGAGCTTGGCTTCTACATTCCTGAATAACAAAATTTTGGATAGTGAGCTTAAACATGCAAAGGCAACTCCTCCTATCCTCTGTAGATATTCAAAGTGTCTTGTACAGAAAACAATCAATTTTGTTACTTCGTAGCTTTGATGACATTGGTTTGCCTTGCTTTGGACAAGTAATCGATATAATTATCTCAGAGAATAGAAACGTATGCTTTGTTTTTGGAAAACTGCTGACGAGTCATTTCGATGAACATTATTATAGTTTTGTAGTGGAATTCACAGGAAGTAAAGGTTTTGTAGTTGGCGAAGATCTCGAGCACATTACTGTGTACCTACTTTTTGAAAAAAAAAAAGTTAAAATGATTGTTATCCTATGTCACGTTCCATTTCGTTGTTATTTTAGATGAATTGAACTGAATAAAAATTATCATTTACTCACTGGTTATTTTAATTTGTACAATGAGAGTACTTACGTTGGGAGCGAAATCATTAATTCGGCTTCGCTAGGAAATCGGCTGGATTCCAGAAATGTTAGCTACTTAGATCGTTCTTGAATGCCAGTTCTGATTATAGATAGATTGATCATAATCAAAACTGGCACTTAAGAACGATCTAAGCAGCTTACATTTCTGGAATCCAGCCGACTTCTACTACAATAATGTTACGGAATACGGGTTCGCCTATCTCGAAATTAAACGCGCTGATCTATTTGTGAACAAACTGCACTTTATTAGCTATTACCGATACAACTATATAACGCATAGAATTATTAATCGCTTAGAAATTCACAATGTCGCCGAGATGTTGACGCCACGATCGCTCGATTAAAACTCTCCCGATGCCAAGTCGAGTTCTTCTCTTATAGTGGCATCGAAGGTTCTGGATGCTTCCTTATGGTGTTTACAGCACACGAGGATTTCTCTGGTATCTGCGTCGAGACTATACGCGTACCTTCTACGGCACCTCCGCCAGAAGTCTCGACGTGTCGTGACCTACCGCTGAAGTCTCTCGATGCTTCCCGAATAAAACGCGGAAATCTAGATTTCTCTAGAAAGAGCCGGGATGGTCGCGAGCTTCGTAGCACTGCCCCCCTCTTAACCCTGTTCGTCCCGAATAGGCTGAACATTACTCTCCGCGTAACGTGCGAGACGATCGATGTGAACAACTTTCATTTTTGTTCTCGGGGCTGGCTGGATCCGATAAACAACGTCGTTGATTCTCTTGACCACCGTGTAAGGTCCTTCCCAGGCGGGGTGTAACTTTGGTGACTTCCCCTTTTTCCGTTGAGGATTGTATATCCAGACGAGATCATCAGCTTGAAATCCTGCTGAATTCGCCTTCAGGTCGTAGCGTGTCTTCATCCGGTCGGTGGAGAGTCAAATCCGGTCCCGCACTGATTCATGGACGTCGTGCATCCGCTGTCTCAAGTCGTCGACTTACTCCGCAACAGCTTTTGGGTCGTCCTCTGGGGTGCCAAATTGCAAATCGCAAGGGAGACGTATCTCCCGACCAAACATGACCCGGGCTGGTGTTTCGCCTATTGTGTCATGGATGGCCGCTCGATATGCCATCAAAAACTAATACCGTCTGATCTGGGTGACCAGTTCAAGCCGCTCATGGCTTCGGGGCAAGGAGAATCGCTCCTCGGGTATATACCCCTTGATGGTCTTGGCCACGACTAGCTCATAGTCTGGGGTGGGTGTGGGTTCGGGTTATGGAATTTCGTGCATTCAGCATAGGGTCAAGGATAGGAAAAGCAAAAAGGAAACAGGTCAGCAGTTATATTCATGACGCAAGGTTACATAACAAAAGAAATACAAAACAAACTGTAACCGTTTCTGGTGTTACGGAGAAAGCAAAATAAAATAGAAAAGATACTTAGTAGGTCCCAGAGTGAAGCTCATACATAACCATCCTTGACCTTTCTCTGTCCATCGGTGAAACCATCGTTCTTACTGGAAAACTGCCACGGCTACAGGACTCGCCTCGTGGTGTTAGGTCTCCGTCAGCACTTGAGAAGGTAAATCGGGCGCCACCAGTGTAGCAGCGGAGTAGACGGAGCCCTACGAGGGTCCTAACGGCACACTGGAGCCAGCCGGGCAATCCTCCAGTAAGACAGCTTCAAATAGAACATCGAAAGAGATCAGAGACACATACACTACTTTGGTATCTTTCCCCAAAATTTATATCCCTACCCCAATTTTGATGATATTGCCTAAAAAGGTAATAATAGGTGAGTAATACCTAGTCAAATGATATAGACGATAGACGTCGACAGATAATTTAGAGTTGGTGGCGGCTCAACCTTGGGGAGCAAAGGCCAGGTCAACATGCCTCAGACCTCTTCCATCAAGTCCCGAATCATGTGCTATTTCAGATTAGAACTCTCTGAAATCTTTGAACACTACAAGGGCTATTGCTCGCAATGTTCGCACAGTACTGCATCCGATATCCAACTTCAACTCGACAACAAAGTCCATCACGTTCCCGAAGAATCACAAATACTTTTATGGAGCACAAGAAAAAAAAAGAACGAGAAAAATTCCCTTGCATTCGCTGCGGCTCTACAAGAGCAACAACTAGCTAGGTATACCTACATGCCTATCAGTCCGAGTCAGTACGAACATTGCAAACAGCACATAATCTGGGATTTCAAACAATAGGGTCCTTGCACGATTTTTTTATTGCCTCCAATGATGCTCTGGTGGTTATTGGTAGCCACGGGGGTGAAACTGCTGCCCAATGACAAGCAACACGCCAGCTTGGTGATGAGGGTGACCCATTACACCCCGGGGTAAGGGGAAGGGTGACAGGTGACATTACTGACATTAGTGACGTTTCTGCTGACATTTACTTGTCATTTTCTGCCGCCTCTTTCTTGGCGGTCATTCGCGTTAAAGGTTAGTTTTTTGCGACATGTAAAAGTGATTAAAGTGGCTGTGTCCTGCTGGTGTTCTAAATAGATGCGGGAATTAGTGCAATATTAACAGGTAAAGGTTGGCTGGAATAAAAAATGAAATAAAAATAAAATATCTCTACTTTGTTTAGCTGTACGGCTGTATGGAGGGCAAGAGGAAGCATAACTGCAAGTTCCCCGCTTGCAAGAACTTCTATGCCGTGAAGGCAATGAACAAGACCCTCTTTTGTTTCCCCAAGGACCCTCAATTGCTACGGGAATGGAAGGACCTTTGCCAGATAAGTGACGCTACACACCGGACCCTCGACCGGACCATTCTTCGTTGTTTGTGAAGATCACTTTTCACCAAGCTGTTTAGTGAATGAGAAGAAACTTCGCCTTGTTTTGCGTGCTGTACCTTCAGCTCAGGGCGAGAAGGCGTCACAAGACGCCAAGAACACCAGCGGTGTCTGAGAATAATGTGTCGATTTACTTTCGACAGTGTTTGAAGAACTTCCACGCCACTCGATGATAGGGCAGCCCGTTGTAGTATGCCAAAGATGTAATGAAAGCAGACGAGGACGCAGGGACGGCCGGATCATCACAGTCGAGCTTTGTTGAGTTTGTACCAACAGAAGAACACCTTGTTGCTGACTCACAGGGCCTGATACTAACGAGTTCATTTATTTTTTTGAATTTATTGCTCATTTCATTATTTTCTGTAATAGTTTTAAGGAAATGCCAGTTTTTTCAATAAACTAATTATTATAAATCTGATTTCTGTTTCAGATAAACCCTGCACAATGAGACGACCGATTTCATTATCGACCTTAAAGTTGACTTCACTTCGAGTGCGTTTAGACTGAATTTTGGCGTTTTATTTCATTTGTGGTACTGACAATCTAAACGTACTTGGAGTAACGTCAACTTTAAAGTCGATTATGAAACTGGTCGTTGAAATAAATAAAATTCAGTAAAAACCGGAAGGGTGGGTCACGTTTGAATGGCCTGCCAATATTTTAGTTCGGGCCATTTAATGCTCAGGTGGCGCTACGAACAGCTGTCACTTGTGTTTCTCTCAATTAACAGGGACCTTTCATTTCTCATATTGGCTATTCTCTGTTGGTAGCCGAATAGCACCACTGACTGGACGGTTTTTCGAACATTTCGATATATTATTTTATTTTGTGAATTCAAAACACAAAAACTGTTGGGCATCAGTGAGGTAAAATACCTACCCGGGTTTTTATATTTGAGAGTGAATACCCAGAGTGAATACCCGGTATTTACTCAAAATCGGGTCTATAATAGGGTATCTATTTTCAATAATTGTGACTAACAATAGGAGAATAACAACAACAAACGATTATGATTTTTGCTCACAGCAGCAAAATCATAATAAGTGCTTTGGAGATTATGTTTATGAAGCCTTGGGACTTGGAAAAAGAGATCATTCAACCTATAACCGTCAACACTGTCAACCGAGCTGTCAACAGTGTCAACTTTTCTGTCAAAATGGGTAGGGTGGGTAAATATCGCTCGGGAAAATACCGGGTGAATACCCGACTCACATCACTGTTAGGCATGCAACTTCCATGCACCGATGTGTCAGCTGCGGGATGACGTCATCGTGCCCCGGGCTGGGGCTACATATTTCTACCCTAACAGATAGCGACTACGAATTTTAAAGGTTCGACATAATCTCACTGTCACCGTCTCAGATGTCTGTTGGGCTGACGCTCAATTCAGGTTGAAAAGCGCGTAGCACGAGCTTGGGGTGGCCCTGATACGTGAGCAAGGGCTACGGCGCTGTTCGCGGCTCCAAAATTGAAATAGGTTAGGTCTGTAAAATAATGAAGATTTGAATTTTCGCGGGGTTTCAGGGCGCAGGGCTGCAACCTCGCAAAGAAAAAAACTTGCAAACGAAAAATAGAACTCGCGGGTCGACGTCATCGTGGTCATACAAGGTCATTGTAGAAGCCACTGCGTTTTTGGCGCGAAAAAAAAATTCAAACTTTGATTATCATTAAGGATGGACCAATTTTTTTGGATTTTTTTTTTTGAGCGGAAATTATTGTGGATAACGTTTTGAATGATTTTATGAAGTAACCGTCTCAATACAAAACTCATGTAAGGACCCTATTGAAATGTGACTTTTATGGAATGATTTCAGCACATTCATGTGCATTTACTGCTAAGTACTAGTCGAATTCGAGTTTATGTCTCTTTTAAGATTTCATGATTTGTGTAGACCACTCACAAGCAACCATCAGTGGCAGCTACCCTGCTTGCTGTCATCTTTGTATGAGGGCATGAGGGCAAAGCGAGGGGTAAACCGCTGGGGGTATTATGGTGTACACCTCTGAGGTATTAGTAGATATTACAAGGGAATTAGTGGGTATTACAAGGGTATCAGTGGGTATTACAGGGGTATTAATGGGTATTACAGAGGTATTAGTGGGTATTACAGGGGTATTACTGGGTATTACATGGGAATTAGTGGGTATTACTAGGGAATTAGTGGGTATTACAGAGGAATTAGTGGGTATTAGTAGGTATTAAAACGTCAAGTGCGCATGCGTCAGAGGTGAACAAAGTTAGCAGAATCTCCATACCTAGTCATGAAAATGTCGGAAAAGTGAGCGGAAATCAGAAAAGTGAAAACTCGTTCTTGAAGCAGGTCTTTTTGGCACGACCTACATGTTGTGTGTATGTGTTATGTGTCGGTACCTACCCTATCAAGTTTTATTGTCACAATTAAAACGGTTGGAAGAAAATAGCCAGCCTAAAACTTCTGGGGTGACTAACGCCGGGTTGCTCACTTCGAGTTTAACTTTACCGGTTTGGTTACTATGGAAATATTTGTTGCAACAATGAAATCTATGGCAACCAAACCAAGTTTAAAGTAACTCGAAGTGAGCAACTGGGCCTAATTCACTTATTATACGTACAGGCAATGGTGCAGGGTAGTAATACCTACCTACAAATACCTACAGGGGCAAAACTAGGAATCTTTCCAGAGAACATACTAGCTGTCCCATGAATAACTGTCGGAAATGAGGAGCTTGTGGTGTGGTGGTCAGCGCGTTCGACTACCACTCCAGGGGTCGTGGGTTCGAATCCCACTGTGGGCGATCGGATTTCCGTCCTCAAAACAAGCTCTTTGATCTGGTTGGAATGCTTGCTAAATGCAAGACGCACCGTCTGTCGAATAGCACGTGAAATGCGAACTATGGTGCCGACCCCATGCGATGTTGTTGGTCGTTGAAAATCCCTACCCTGTGTTGGAATACACAGGAGTTCGGCAAAATTTCCGATATAGTGAAGAAAAGCATTCACCGGCGTCGGTGCTAGGCCTCGCTGCGGAAATAGGCCGACGTTAAATGAACGAATAAAAATAAATATTGTTTTCACAAATTCAGCTTGATGTGACGGATATACGACACCGAGTACGACATCTCAAAACGCTGTTATGAAACTGGTATGTGCACTAATCCACATTATACCTAGCCTACCGTAGGTACCGTATCACTGGCCATGTCCGTGTTTTAGGATTCATGTATTTGCCAATAGGCCAGGCGGTATGTCGGTAAAATCACTACAATCTGGAAAAAACTCCGACCAAAGCTTTTATGGTGTCGAACTCTTCGTAAGGTCAGTAGTTATCTACCACTGAGTTTCCGCCCAAAAACGAGTTGTGCTGATTCCTCCACATCTGCGCGAAGGTAAAGGATGCCTCGAAAGTGCAAAAAGACCTGTTAAACCTTCCAACTTTTTTGTTATATTTGCCTAAATGCAAACGTACAACTCTTACGCAAACATTGGAAGCATCTGTCATCATCTCTGTGCCAGTCTTACTGTTGAAAAAAAAGATTTCTTTGTGCAGATCAGATAAATCACATTTAGTTGTTTTTTTACACAAGAAAACGATGGAGCAACATGTATTTTGGATGTTTTCTAATAACTTGTAGTCACTGAGCCCATCTATGGCACTAAAATTTCAATGACAGCATTTTTGAAGATGTTGCCAGCAAAAAAGTTAATAATTTTCACCCGCCTGTTCAGCAGCAATTTTTCCAATTTTACCAAACACCGTTTCCGGAAATTTTATAAGGAATGAAAAGCTCAAACTCTTCTCTAACGATATCGTGCCTGGCTTAACCGCGGCACACACTTGAAAGTCTAAAAAACTGTTTTCTTTTCGAGAGGTCCTGTTTCACCTGTGTGCGGCCGTGCCTACTTGACATAGACCGGACTGATTACACGAGCTTGGAAATGTACTCTTTTCCAGCTTTAAAACGCGACCATTATTATTGAGACTTTGTACATTGATTCATGAAGAAATCATACATTATTTTATCATTATTGGTCGTGTTTCAAAGCTGGAAGAGAGTACATTTCCAAGCTTGTGTAATCAGTCCGGTCCGGTCTATGTCAAGTAGGCATGGCCGCACGCGGGTAAAATAGAACCGCTCGAAAGAAATCAGTTTCCTACACTTTCAAAAAGCGTGCCGCAGTTAAGCCAGATATAATATCATTAGAAAACAGTTCCAGCTTGTCATTCCCTATAAAATTTTCGAGAACGGTGTGTGGTAAAATTGAAAAAACTGCTGCTGAACAGGCGGGTAAAAATTATCCACTTCTTAGCGGGCAACATCTTCAAAAATGCTGTTATTGAAATTTTAACGCCATGAATGGGTTCAGTAAGTACAAGTTATTAGAAAACATCCAAAAAACATGTTGCTCCATCGTTTTCTTGTGTGGAAAAACAATTAAATGTGATTTATCTGACCCGCACAAAGAAATCTTTCTTTTCAACAGTAAGACTGGCACAGAGATGATGACAAATGCTTCCAATGTTTGCGTTAGAGTTGTACGTTTGCATTGAGGTAAATAAAATGAAAAAGTACGGGGGTTTAACAGGTCTTTTTGCACCTTCAAGACATCTTTTACCTTTGGGCAGATGTGGAGGAATCAGCACAACTCGTTTTTGGGCGGAAACTCAGTGGTAGATACCTACTGACCTTACGAAGAGTTTGACACCATAAAAGCTTTGGTCGGATTTTTTTCTATCCAGAATGACCTACCGCCTGGCCTACAAGTACATATGAGCTCGCGAGTGAGCTCCAGATTTCATCTAAAAAAAAAAACATTGATTATTATTGATACCAAGTGAACTTTTACTTTTCCGCCTCCCCACCAACATGGAAGGGAAAGTCGAGGGGAAAGTATGGTGATCGTACAGGAAAAGTTTTGAGATTTTGAGGGATAAATCTATTCTGGGTCCCCAAGTCGATCAGGACCATTTCCGGAATAATATCTGTCTGTCTGTCTGTCTGTGTGTGTGCGCGCCTGTGTGTCTGTTTGTAATTTTCCACGATAGCTGCCCAACCGTTGATCCGATCGACTTGAAATTTGGTATGATGGTATGCAGACATGAGGTGCTTTCCTTTTAGCACAAAACTCACTGATCTGATCTAAGTTAGAGAGAGAAAGAGCGAGAAATCGCATGCGCGAAAGTGAGATACCACTAACAACTTAGGTCAGAATACTTAGTTCAGGTTGTAAAAGGAAAGCTGCTATTGTTTTGCTGTCGAATGACCGGATTAGTTTTTGGCTGTCATCTGTCGAACGGAAGTATCACTATCAAAAAACGACAGAAGTTACATCTTTCAAGTTACTTCTTTTGCTGATAAAATCTTTCAGAAAAATTACAAAAAATTGGAATATGCTCCAAAATGACCTCTAGGCTCTGTAGTTTGTCACTTCGTACCCCAATGTAGTTGACTGAGCAAGGTAATGTTACCAAAAAATAATTTCTGGAATTTCCTCTGCTCTCAAATCATTGTTGGATCCGGCATTTAGAAATGGCGACTCTGACGTCACCACTAATATCGCGTATAGGACGATAGGAGTGCTTCTCCAAGGCTTTGTAGCATTTTACTCTATTCCGGCCTTCCGTACATTACTATCTGATGGATTTTAGAGAGTTTAGATCGGATAATTGCGAGTAATAACTACAGTGGGTATTATAAGGTATTACTGGGTATTACTGGGGTATTACTGGGTATTACTGGGTATTACTGGGTATTACTGGGGTATTACTGGGGTATTACAGGGGTATTACTGGGTATTAGCGGGTATTAGTGGGTATTACAGGGTATTACAGAGGTATTAGTGGGTATTATAGGGGTATTACTAGGGTATTACTGGGCATTAGTGGGAGAAAGGGGAATTAGTGTACATCATTTTGGTCAGCGGTTTACCAGGTTCCACTTCCAAATTCCCCAACTTAGATTCAACCATGCGGTTGCCTTTTTAACACAATTACACAGTATTTCATTCAGGAAATCGTTGCTCACAGACTAATTTGGAAATTTTCTTGAAAATTAGAATAATTCAATGTAAATCTAATCAGCATTACAGTAATTTCATTTCGAACAATTCTGGTTCAATCATTTATTTTTCAAATTTTCCGAGGAACAACTGGAAATTCAATTTTTCACCACTTTCCATTTTTTCCTATGTATTCCGACGCAATACGCAAAACACAACGATTCATCACCAAAACCGTTTGAGTAGGTACATTTTCTCATACAGTATTTGGTGGAAATTGCGATGTATAGTGTTCGGAGGCGCCAAACACGAAAAAATCCATAACTTTTTAACCGTACGTCCGAGTTTATATCGGTTGGAATAAATAATAAATCATATTTTGTCGAAATTCATCATGAGTGTGAATGTAGAATTTTCAATTTTCCACCTATTCCAATTTTGTAGAATCTTCCGGAAATAAAATAAAGGCAAGAAACTGTTTTTCACTTTTGGGCCTCTTAAGGTATGTTGATAAAATCACTACAATCTGGAAAAAATTCCGACAAAGCTTTTATGGTGTCAAATTCTTTGTTAGTTTTGCACCATTCCACACTTTTCTCTCCAATTGATCTTCAACAATACGCAGAACACAACGGCTCATGACCAAAGCCGTTTTCGTGAATTTCCCGATATTATTTGGTGGAGAACTGTGAATGTGGAAATTCAGTAGGTTTGGAAACCTTAGACACGGAAATATTTGTAAATCAGTAACCGTACGTCCGAATCCAAATTTGGTTGGTGTCGAGGTTGGTGTCATGAAACTGATCATAATTTTCCGCATTTTATCATGCAAATTCTATTCTTTAATTTTCCGGAAAAAATATACAGGCGAGAAACTGTTTTACACGTTTGTGGCTCCAACAATCGGCAGGGTCGATCAACAATCGACAGGGTCAATGTGGAGACATGAAACCTACACATTCCTCATCCGCCATTACCAAACGCAATGGTTACGTTGTAGAATTCTCCGGGAACAACGTTCACAGAATTGTCCCAATGTTATTCGGTGGAGAACTGTAAATTTTCCTTATTCCATAAGACATTCAGAATGTGTGGAAACCTCAGACACGGAAACACTTGTAACTCAGTAACCGTACGTCTGAATCCATATCGGTTGGTGTCATAAAATTGATCATGATTTTTTTGCACTTTAACATATCAATTTCATTTTCCTCCAATTTTCCAGGAAAAAGATACAGACGGAAAACTGTTATACACGTTTGAGGCTCCAGCAATCGACAGAGAAATTGCGGAGACATGGGACCTATAGACCAAGAAATCGGATATCTTTTTCCGCATTCACCAATACCAAACACGACATGGTTACAATGCATACAATGCGCACTTGATTCACTTGCGTTCATTTCGAGATGCACCAGTTACAACGACCTATTTTGAATTGCGCTAGTTACAAAGACCTTCTGCGAGAAACGTTACTTCACATCGGGCTCTGCGAATAAAGCTAGTCTTATTAGGACCCATCGAACTGCCGTCGCTTCAACACGAATGGTGAAGTTGTGTCAGTCGGTGCTAGATCAATCCGAAGAATGATGACCGTGTCACCGCGATTACACTCGGAGATGATCTCTGCCTCTATGAAGTTGCGTCGAAGAATATTTATTATCAATCGTGTTCCATTGCACATTCCTTTTTTTTTTTTTTTTTTTTTGGATTCAAATTTTGCAAGAGCATGACACTGGACTGAGAAAAATGAGTGGTATATGCGACCAGAATTTGGGTAAGTATCATTTGCTGTCTGCCGTAGTTGTATATGCCCCAAAAAATACATATGTTTGAAGTTACCACGAAATCAGTGGCACCGTGGAAATACGAGTAGTAATGCATAGGTATACTTCTCTAACGTAGTAATATAGTTTAGTCATGGTGTCGTGGTAAATTCAATCATTCATCCTCATTTGGTAATAACACAGTAACCATTAGTAGGGAGTTTCACATTGCCATGGTTAGCAAAAACACTTTCTAAAAATTGTATGATAACACAAGAATTAATTGTTGAATTTACCGAAGATATTTAGTTACTATTATTATCATGGTATTGTTACAAAGCACGCGACCATCCCGGCTCTTTCTAAAGAAATCTAGATTTCCGCGTTGCATTCGGGAAGCATCGAAAGACTTCAGCCGCAGGTCACGACACGTCGAGACTTTTGGCGGAGGTGCCGTAGAAGGTACGCGTATATTCTCGACGCAGATACCAGAGAAATCCTCGTGTGCTGTAAACACCATAAGGAAGCATCCAGAACCTTCGATGCCACTATAAGAGAAGAACTCGACTTGGCATCGGGAGAGTTTTAATCGAGCGATCGTGGCGTCAACATCTCGGCGACATTGTGAATTTCTAAGCGATTAATAATTCTATGCGTTATATAGTTGTATCGGTAATAGCTAATAAAGTGCAGTTTGTTCACAAATAGATCAGCGCGTTTAATTTCGAGATAGGCGAACCCGTATTCCGTAACATTATTGTAGTAGAAGTCGGCTGGATTCCAGAAATGTAAGCTGCTTAGATCGTTCTTAAGTGCCAGTTTTGATTATGATCAATCTATCTATAATCAGAACTGGCATTCAAGAACGATCTAAGTAGCTAACATTTCTGGAATCCAGCCGATTTCCTAGCGAAGCCGAATTAATGATTTCGCTCCCAACGTAAGTACTCTCATTGTACAAATTAAAATAACCAGTGAGTAAATGATAATTTTTATTCAGTTCAATTCATCTAAAATAACAACGAAATGGAACGTGACATAGGATAACAATCATTTTAACTTTTCTTTTTTCAAAAAGTAGGTACACAGTAATGTGCTCGAGATCTTCGCCAACTACAAAACCTTTACTTCCTGTGAATTCCACTACAAAACTATAATAATGTTCATCGAAATGACTCGTCAGCAGTTTTCCAAAAACAAAGCATACGTTTCTATTCTCTGAGATAATTATATCGATTACTTGTCCAAAGCAAGGCAAACCAATGTCATCAAAGCTACGAAGTAACAAAATTGATTGTTTTCTGTACAAGACACTTTGAATATCTACAGAGGATAGGAGGAGTTGCCTTTCCATGTTTAAGCTCACTATCCAAAATTTTGTTATTCAGGAATGTAGAAGCCAAGCTCATTTGATGTTTCAATTGTTTCATAGCTGAACTGGTTGAAAGATTTACTCTTGATTTATTGACATTTGCAAAAGTTCTGACTCTTCAAAAATTCTGGGATAATGGGTTGAAACATGAAACTTGAAAGTTAGATTTTTTCTTGTTAGTCTTTGAAACAGTTCATTAATCATGTTTGGCTACGACAGCTGATGGAATTTGGGAACTTTGTTATTGAAGGACCTTTGCAGTTACAAAAAGGTGTATTATTTTCCTTAGGGTAAGGTAGAGTTTCCAAACAATATTTCCTCCTGGGATGAAATTTCCAACAAATATTGGCAAATACCTTGCGAGGAATAATGACTCTGATGCTGATTACCTCAATTTGTTGTTATTTAAGTCGTCCATTGACAATTTTGATGGCATATTTTGACATTTAATTATACACTTGAAACACAAAATCTCGCACAAAATTCTGCTATTCAGAGTTTCAATCGAAAATAAATTTGAAGCTCTAATGAAATGTTTCGAAATGAAGATCAAGTCATAACTCGGTTATGACATTGACGGTTGTTGTTGTCTGTTCCAGCATTGCCGTGACCTTCTTGAGATTGAGTTTTAAAACAAGTCGCAAAAGTGCCATCCTTCACAATATGTATACCTACTATAATTGGGTCTTCAGTTGTGAAAAAAAAAATTTGTAGGTAGGTAGGTAGGTACATTATTATTGTATTCATGTTTTCTTGGATTGCCAAAAATTTTTCAAATGTACATTTTGCGTTTATTTGTTATCACAGATAAACTAATACAAACATTGAAACTTTAACCTTTGGAAACAGCACCACCTACCGCACCACCAATCAGACCTATGAGGGGGAGGAGAAGAGGAAGAAAACGCTTTTCTAGCGAATCATCATCGCGTTGTTGGATGGAAACTTCATTGGTGTCCACTCTCGCAACTGCCTCTGAAATAATATGAAGCTTCGTGAATATTATTTGTGAGTGACCAATTCAATATGAAGAGCTGGGACAGGCGAGGGAATAGGTACCTCCTAGCCACAGAATTGTTCCGCTTATAGCCCAAGAAAAATAGATTTTGACCTCAAAAGGAATACTGTAGTCGTGAAAATCACAGATTTTGTTTAGAATTTTGCGTTCTTTCCAAATTTTTAGGTTCCAGAAAAATCCCATCGGAGGCTTTTTTTTTTGTTGCTGTCATAAATCTGAAAACTTATAATTCCGAATAATATCAAATCAAGCTCAATTTTTCCTAAGACTTCAAGTATGTACAGTTGGGTATGTGAAGACTGCAAATGTTGCAGCTATTTTGAACCAAACACAATGAAAAATTTCATAGTTCTATTGGAATATTTTGATTTGTTCTGTCAAATGGATATGATATAGTAAAAGTAGTGAAAGAATCTCTGAAAACTTGGAAAAAATATGGACGTCCTGAAAATTTGATATTCTGTTCAGACTTGAATGCCCTACAACATACCCAAAATTGACAGAAATTCCACCCCGGGGTTTTGAGGTCTTGGAGGGGGGCTCATCAGTTGCAAGCAGCAGTTGCAACAAGTATTTATTACCTATAAATGAAACTTTTCTCTCAGTGTAGGAGTCACAGCGATATTCCCAAGTGAATAATGACGTGTATTCATTGTAGTACGCAGTTATGAACAGTGTGTGTTCAAAACGATCGTCTCAATTATATCCGAACCCGTACGCGAGATACGTAACAATATATTTACAATGGAATAAAATACCTCCCTGGTTTGGTAAGGTCAATACACGATCTAATCCTACAGGAGAAGGTAGAGAGGAAGTGGAAAAAGAACAAATTCTTACCATTATCACGTTGAACTGCGCCGCCTCCTTGACTCTGCAAAAAAAAAATCTCTCAAGGCATTACACCGGATGTTTATAAATGTCTGTGATCGCATCGTCTCTGGAATCCGCTTTCGATCACTACAATTGACCTTTCCAATTTTAGGAGATAGAAAATACATGGTTTTTCGAGGTCACCTTTGACGTTTTGACATTTGTGACGTTTGGACGCTTCGTTTCTGACTTTTGCGCGAATTTTGAATCGGTTAGCTATACTGTTCTCATTATCATGTGGGGAAAGTCACTAGAGCCCATAAGGGAGTTTTTAATGGACGAAGCAATAAAGTTTTTTCGTAGTAAGATGCACGTGGAAGCCAATTTCACAAAAGGCTACAAATTATTGAGTAATCCAAATGGCATTAATGATTTTTTGTCAACCTACACGACGCTTCACGATGTTGGCAGAAACATCAAGCATTGTCTGGTGCAGCGTGATCCCTGCTGGTGCTGGTGCAGCCACACTTCCATCAAGTTTGGGTCTTTCGTGAACCGGTGCATGCTTATGCCGGGTGTATTCGTCTTATTCTCGCACTCGTATAGAGCGACACAACACCCTTGAACCATTTCTGTAAGTATCTAGGTACTCAGTTTTCCACTACATATAACAAACTTATTGGTAAGAACGAGGGTAAGAACAAGTGAAATCATGAAATCCATGCTGAAATCAAATAAATACACGACAGAGCGCTTGTCAGATTCGGAAAATTTCCCATTGCCAGAAGCGAAATGTCATATCTCAAGAAACATAGGGCGCTTTCCAATAACTGCGAAAAGACGGATACACAATGTCAAAGTGTACTTGCCAGCTCAATTCCAAACTTAGCCACGCCAATGTTTCGATTGTGTCGACATGTGGTGCTATTACTGCTATTGGGACGCTAGCTGTGTCAAATTGTGTCCATATGTGTCGAATTGTGTCCTTATACGCCTTCTTGGGAAGCGCCCAATGACCTCGGTTAACCATCTCTTATACGCATGACGTCACAGTAAAGAGAGACAACGGAAAATTGGAGACCTCAATTGCGCCTGTTACTGCATATTTCGGCCTGGCCCATGCCTGCCGCGATCACAGATTCTTCTCAACACTCCGTACATTACAGCGTGTCTTGACTTTGACCTTTGTAATTTTGAGAATAGGTAGTAGGGTGGGCCGAAAAATCATATTTTCGATTCTTTTATTCTAATAGTGCGGAAAAGATGCATAATTAGATTACAAAAAGAAATCGTTACAGCATTTTTGAAAAAAAATCATCACTTCAGGGTCCGCAATAACGTTGAAATTTCTATATTTGGAAAAAAAATCGCAAATTTTTATTAGGCCAGAAAATTAAAGAAAAATATTTACAATAAAAAATATGGAATTGAACAGTCAGGCACAAAAAACCCGTGTTCCAATATTGTTTTTTCAATCACAAAAAAACAAATGAAATTGTATTCACCGAAAAAGCCCAGTTGCCTTGAAGTTGCAGAAATAGTCACATTAAAAATTGAGCAACTCTGGGCTAAAACTTCAATTTCAACTGTTTCTCATACAAGAGTTTTAGCAATGATGAAATAATATCATACATCAATCGAAACGTTATTGAAATTGTTGAAAGAGACCACCCAAATGAAAGAAAAACTTTAAAATGTCAAATAGCATTACCTAACTTGTGACACATCAAACTGAAGATAATAGAATTCTCTTTATGACAAACAAATTTTAAATTTTTCAAGTCACCTCCCAACCCTTTTGAAAATTCTCTCATTCTTAGTCAAAAAAAAAGCTTTTCTCGATCCTATCAACTATCCCGATTCTTGGAAAAAATATTTTTAAACGAAAACAGGTCGGTTCTTATTTCGAGGGTGACATAGTGTCACAGTTTTATTTTCAACCCTTTCGGCCCCATTCTAGCCTACTTCAATAATTCTAATAGCAATAAATTATCTACCCTGTGATACATCAAATTGAAAGTATGAAAATTTCCTTTATGCAAAAATAATTTCAAATTGCCTGAATCACCCTCTAATCCTTTTCAAAAATTGTCTTTATTGGGGAGAGAATGCAATGAAGATAAAAATTTGGCAACGCTTGTCTCAGATGTTCCCCTCGAAATAAAAATCGCCCTGTTTTTGCTGGGAAATCTATTTCTCAAGAATCTGCAGTTAACAGAAAAACATTCCTTTAATCAACAATGAAAGAATTTTTGAAGGGGTTGAGAGGGTAGTTTGAAGATTTCAGAGTATGTTCAACGGGAACAATGTTATTGCCTTCAATTTGGTGTATCACAAGATAGGTAATGCAATTTGAAATTTCAAACTAGAGTAGGGGGTGGGGGCAAAGGGATTGAAGATAAGAATTTGGCAATACGTGTCCTAGATGTCCCTCTCAAAAATAAAATCGACCTGTGTCAGCTTTTTCTCAGAAAAAAATTGTGCAGCGAGAAATTGGAGGTGAGTCCTTTTCAAAAAACCACCCCGTATGTCGGATAATGAACTAAAAGAATTACTGAATGTTAACGATATAATTCCTTGATTAGAATTTCCACGTTTTCCCTGTTATACCCAATCAGTAAAGCGATTTGTGAAAACAGTTTTAGAAGCAGCATCAGCAGTTTGTGGAGCTGAATCAAGATATGGCTCTATTTACAGCAAGAATAAATCTAGGAAACTGATGCCCATATTGGTAAGTCAGGAAAATTCTAACCCAGAGTGACCTTGAACAAAAAATATTGATAATTGAAGTCTTATCACTTAATTTCTGTCAAATAAAGAGTTTTATCTATTTTTTCACTAAGGTATTTCAGCAGTTCTCTCCATAACTCAATTCGTTATCTTCCAAAAACTGAATGTTGAGATATTTCTGAAAGACACGTCTTGCGGAGGCTGAAGACGAAAACTTGGGACAAAAAGCTTCTAGATATTTGAAAAGTATATGAAACTGCAACTTTTCCGCGCTATTAGAAGTCCGTATTATGAAAACAAAAAAAACACACCTATAGCAGCGGCCCACCCTAATAGGTAGACCATGAAAAATAAAGCTGACTTGACAATTTTTTTCGGAATCCGACTTCTCTATGACACCTCAGTCGCTACCTACCTTTGCAACTAGGTACTATTCAGGGGACCAATTTTTGAGAATAAGTATACATGAAGTTGCGTATGCGCTTTGCGTACGAAAATTTACGTAGGTATACGTTTCCGTGTGCCAATTTTTGAGCAGTGTTCGCAAAACGAAAAACGTTCGAATTGAATATTCGTGAATAAACGCATGGTAGACGCGGCAACAATGCAAAGATCGGTGCATTTTATCTATTCAAGCCACGCCAAGCCTACCGAAATATACGTCTGGAGACTTTCCCTTGAAGAAGCTTGAACATAATTCAGGAAATGAAAAACGACCACAACACAGTTTTTTCCGTAGGCTTTGAATCTGTCGACAGAAAATGTCTGTGGATATCGCTTACAGGGTGCAATATTGAAAATTTTTCTTATATCCGACGCCCTATCCTATAGGAATCGATTCGGATTTTCATATATATATATATATATATATTATAATCGTAACTCCTTTCACCCATCTGGGTGTCGAGGTGTCAGACACCCAGATGGGTCAGACACCCAGTGTCCGATTCTTATCCTGATTATAAATATATGCATAACACTTGATAGGTTGATCAACAAAACACAACTGCATTTGAAGAAAGAGATGAAGTTTAAAAATGATCGAAAACAGTCATTTTTTATTTTGAAGACTCAGTAAATTTTCTTTCATTTTAGTAAATGGATTTCATTGTAGCTTCGAACTTCTACTGAACTCGACTTAACTTTTCAAAGTCAAACTTTTTAAAAAGAAATATTGCTTGATAATTTTCCTAACTAACCTATCGGGTGAGATCCGTATATTTATAATCAGGATGAAAAGCTTAATCAATTCCTATTGTAAGATACACGGAGTCCAATTTGAGAAAACTTCTCGATGATTCGCGATAGACGACAGAGAATTCTGATGCCTCCGAAACCTGTGAAAAAAAGTGGTCTTGAATTTTTGAAACTATGCTCGAGCACAAGCTCCAGAAAGGGGTATAATTCATATGTGAACACCCTGTACCATTATAAAAATTGAAGGAGCAACCGATAAAACGATCAGGGAATGACGAAGGACGAATGAATGCCTCAGACATCTGAAAGATGTTGGTTGTAAAAATATGACTCGTGTATAATTCACATTCAGATCCTTAATACAGAGTGCAAAAAAATTAATCATGGATAGATCTCGTCAAAAGGTGAGAAAAACGTAACTCGACAAATGTCGATCTTGCCAATTTCACCTCTCCCCTCTGCACCTCTCACCCTTATTTTCCTTTTATCCTCTGCACCCCTCACCCTTTAGGGAAGAAAAAATTGTCGAGATCGACAACTGTAGAGATTGACAACTGTCGAGAGCTCGTGGTTCCACCACTAGGACCACTACCAACTTTCTATGCCTCCTATTTTTTCTGAATTTGACAGGTAGATGAATATATGATTTTGACAAACTAGCCAACGCTGAATTCAGGCTGATTTGGTCGGAATGTTCCTGAGTTGCAAGTTTTTGAAATCCGAAAAACGTGAACTATGAAGGGCTGTATCTTTGATGATGGACCGAACTCTGCAAAGTGGTTTATGAGTTTTCGTTAAATTTTGACTAGATCTACTTAATATTTTGACAAGGTCTACTTACAGTTGAATTTGTTGTTCAGTTGAAGACAACTTAACATTATTATTTCCAAAAACCTGGAACTCGTTGGTGGGAAGCAAATGCAAAGTTTTAACGAAGACTGCAGACGATGAAAAAAAAATGAAGCATCGTGACAAGTCTCGAACAGTGTCCCTGGTGCTGACAAAGATTGAAAAGAATGACAGATGTGTATGAGTAATCCTTCTTTCAGGACGCAATCGTGAAGTTATTCCGTGCTGTATCTCATTACCCGCCTGACTCGGCACCATGATCGCCACATACCTTCAGCAATGCTGTTTGTTTTATTGATAATAATGAAAACATTATTACCTAACCTCACTTCATCATAAAAGCGTATACGCAAAGTGACTTGCACCAGTCCAGGTCCGCTCGCAGCAAAACGTATGGAAACGTCCGCATCGATGCGCATACGTAAAGAAACGATGACTCAAAAATTGGAATTTACAGAAATCGCAAACTTGCGAACTTTTCTTAAAGTTGCGGAGAGTAGAAAATTGGCCCCCAGTGCGATACGAGAGTAGATAATAGCTATTTACGATACGAGTGTTGAAAGTGACAGGTATTATTTTGTGAGCGGGGACGCTTGCGAAACGAGCATCAGCGAGTAGAGCAACACCGCGAGCAAAATAAGACACTTTTTACGCGTGTATCGTACAGAATTTCATCTACAATGGTCTTTGGAATGTTTGGTAAATGTCAGAATTCATTGAAAATATGACAAGAACGCGCAGAATCATCATTTTCTTACGTCGCCCATGACGACGTGCTAAAAGTGACGGGTATTATTTAACGCTTGTAGATAATAGTGTATTATTGGGGAGTGCATAAAAAACGGCCACCGCTGTAGCATCGTTGTTCCTTATCCGATCTTAGGGCTCGATACCAAGTTGCAGGCGCAAAGTTTGGGATGGCGTAACTCGCAAAATACAGCGGCCTGATTGGTTCGTATCCGCCGTTGCTATGATAACCGCACTTACGGCGGTCTCAGCTTCAACTTGGTATCGAGCCGTTAGACATTTAAGAGCCGGTTCAAATGGGATAATGTCTCCTATGATTCGACAGTAAAAAATATTTCCTTTATCATAATGCTTCTGAGCACTGACAGTCAACATTTGTTTTTCAAATAGCAAACATATTTTCTTGATCCCTTTCTCATTTCTCACGCTTATATCTGAATATAATGATGCATCAATATCACACTTTTTGTTATCAAACACGAAGAAACAAATAAGGCAGCGAAATGAACTGCTCAACAATTGAAGTGGTCCACTCGAACATTTTGCCCGATTTCAAATAGGAATATCTCAAAAAAAAATTGACCGATTCTCAAAAGTGCAGTGTTTTTGGATAGCTCATTCTTTTCACTATAAAGTGCTACAATAGACCAAAAAATTGATGACATAATGCATGATATACAAGGCGACAACAGCAGGAGTTTCAAAATGTTTCATTTTGAAGCAAGTCCCACTTTTGCCAAAAAAATTGCCGAATCTTTCTGATTACATTTTTATTAAAAGCACATCCATGACTCGAAACGGTTTTTCAAATTCTCGCCTATCTTCTTTGGTTACAGGGTGATGTAAAAAAAAACAACTTTTTGTTTTTGTAGTGGTAACTTTCTTGTTTGTTAACCGATTTTCACAATTTGGAGCTCATGTCGAAGCGAAGACCTCAGGTAAGAGGAATCCATCAACATAATTGGATCAACACATGATTTCAAGAAGGCGTGTTGCATCAAATGTGACCTGAGCATGAAATAAGGCTGAAATCCAATTTGGGGGAATTTTTCAAGAAGAATCAACTTGTCGTTGAAGAAACCACTCATTACAAACATTTCAAGATCACTCTCGCTTATTTGGGGCGATTATTAACGACGGAAAACCCAAATAAGGACTGCATGTTTTCACGGGCGGACCGATGCTCTTGCCTACCTGAAAATACACGTAACCTATGTTACGAGAATCACTGATCGAGTTCCCTTCAGGATTTGGACAGTCAACAGACCCAAGTAACATTAACTTGACTTCCTATTAAATTTTCACCAATTCCGACGTCGGAGTGAGTACAAATTTTGGTCGGATGGCGACCAATCTTTGAAAGTCACGAGGCGACGTTGGAACAACGTTGCCTTTACGTCGGCAACCCGACGTCTCCCATGCAACTAAAACCGACGTTACCACGACGTCGGTAAATACAACGTTGGCACATCCAACGTCGGATGGACGTTGGGATTATCAACGTTGGACACGGTGGGTATTTTTATACCTAATGCGACCAAATCAGTCTGTAGTTATATTTGGGCAAGCTTGTCAACGTCGGCTGACGTCGGCATACCCAACGTTGGGATCTGCAACGTCGGCTGGACGTTGGCGTATCCAACGTTGGATTCGGTGTATATTTTTATACCTAATGCGACCAGTCTAGTCTGGTGTAACCGTCGTCCAGATTTCGGTCCTGGGCGAAAACGGCCGAGACCGCGGCAACAATGGACCTTATTAACCGCTACGCTGGGTGGCCTTGGACTTGTGCACGGCGTTCTGGTGCGATTGTATATACGCCGACTACAGGTCGGATTAGGTCGGCATTGGTACCTACAATAAATCAAACCAGAAGTCAGAATTGGTCGGAATTGGTCTAGAAATTTATACTCGTATTAAACTTAGTCGGATTTAGTCAGTATAGGTAGAAAGAGCCGACGCGGCCATTTTTTCTTCCAATATCAAAACAACAAGAAGAGGCCATGTTGAAGAAATGCCAACGAAAAATCTTTGAAATTATTGAATTCACCATTTTTGAAATCGAGAAACGAAATTATGGTGGCTATTGATTAATTAAGTACATATAGCGAGGGGGTAATCACTTGTGCAATATTTGGGACATGCTGTGGTGCAATGCCATTGCAACCGTTTGTGCAATGTCTGTGCAATGCGTGCAATGTCTGTGCAATGTCTGTGCAATGCGTGCAATGCCTGTGCAATGCCTGTGCAATGCCTGTGCAATGTCTGTGCAATGTCTGTGCAATGCGTGCAATGCCTGTGCAATGTTTGTGCAATGTCTGTGCAATGCGTGCAATGTCTGTGCAATACTTGTGCAATGCCTGTGCAATGCATGTGCAATGCGTGCAATGTTTGTGCAATGCCTATGTAATGCCTGTGCAATGTCTGAGCATAACAGGCAATGAATGATGTAAGGCGCATGCGCCCGCTCACGTGACGCCTTTGTGAATCACTTTGTGTCGAGCTTTGTGCTTTTGCTTCATCAATTATATGCATTGTAAGCTCGGCGATGGCGTGCGAATCGCGGAGAATTTCGGAAGATAAGAAAATGGAAAGAACAGGTGACAGCATTGCTGGTGTCATGTTGAAAGCCACCAAAGAAAACTTCTTGTGGATAAAAATATACGAGGAATTAGGGGTTGACCTGCCTGATCACTTGAAAGTGTTATTGCATTGTCACGGATTTGACTCGGCTGCAGCCCTAAAAAATTTCGATGAAAGCTTTTATGAGCCAATGGAACGTTTTGTGAAAGTGGAACTTCCAACAATGCTGAGGAAAAATGACAAAAGAGAAGATTTTGTTGGTATTTCGGTATTTTCTACTATATTGGGAAGATTCTTCGGAAGATCACACAAGACATATTAGATGGCGAAGAATATTATGAAGTATCTTATTTGAAGCGCTCTTCAAAATATGAGAACAGCTTCATCTTTCCACAAATAGAAGATATTGCCCCCGCCAAAGCAGACAGCATCAAACTGGTTTTACCGAGCCCTACTTCAGTTGGTGAAACCAAAAGACAAAAGAGATTTTATAAATTCGACATAATAGATACGTTCAAGTCGAGATTTCAGATTGATTATCGCAATATTCGTTAATATATATAATAACATATATATATATATGTTTTGTTCATTAATCATAATTTTCATATCAAACATTTGATATTTGTTTTTGCTTTTATTTTATCTTTTAGACTTACCTACTTACTTAGTAAGTTTATTTTTATTGATTATTCACATTATGTGATTTTTTTTAATACAGGGTGTCCGGAAATTCATGCAACAAAGTTCTATGAACATTTGTCCGGAAACGCTTCCTAAAGGAGCTACAGGCCCCTAAAGATGGGACCCTGAAGATGGTTTTTATTTAATATCTCCGAAACCGTTCAGGGGAAATTAACGAGGAAATCAATCAAACTTTACCCATCGACTAATCTTTTTATGCCTAAGAAATCGAGGTGAGAGTTATTTTAAAATAATTCACCAAGGGTGGGTTAGGCTGGGTTGTGGGTGGTAAAAATACTCCCAACTTTTTTGCATTAATTTTTTTTTCAAAATTAACAAGAAATTATGATATTCTCGAGTTTTCTACCAACATACGTCGTCTTATTTATTCTCGATAGAGTGCACCATTTACGAGATATTTAAGATTGAATGTTTAAGAACATGTTCAGAAATGCTGATTTTAGGGATATAAAAAATAAAAACTTGGAAAATCTGTAAAATGTTAAAATGTTGTGTTTTTATATGTAAAAAAACATAAAAAATAGATTTTAGAGAAGAGAACGTTGATTTCTAAAATTTTATTTTTTATAGTCCTAAAATCAGCGTTTCAGGCCATGTTTTCAAACATTCAATCTGAAATATCTCGTAAACGGTGCACTCTATCGAGAATAAATAAGACTACCTTTTTTGATAGAAAACTCCAGAATATCATAATTTCTTGTTAAAATAAAAAAAAATCACATGCAAAAAAGTTGGTAGTATTTTTACACCCCACAACCAGCCTATCCCACCTCTGGTAAATTATTTTAAAATAAATCTCACCTCATTTTCTTAGGCATAAAAAGATTAGTGGATGGGTAAAGTTTGATTGATTTCCCCTGAACGGTTTCGGAGATATTAAATAAAACCCATCTTCAGGGTCCCACCTTTAGGCGCCTGTAGGTCCCTTAGGAAGCGTTTTCGGGCAAATGTTCATAGGAACTTTTCTTATTGTTTTGGTGAGAGGAATCTGCCCTAGAACTTTGTTACATTAATTTGCGGACACCTTGTATCGAATTATACATATATTAATAATTTGTTGTATTTGCTCTTGATTATTATGATAATATTAAAGAGCAGGTATTTTCATACCAGATTACTTCCGGCTATCTCCAAACTCAACTTAAACACCATGAAAACCGAGATGAAAACACGAATGAAAACAATTGTTGTAGCAAGTGAAACTATGGCATTTAACATCCGGGCAAAGCGAGGGGCAAAGTTACCTGGAGATGAAATTACCCGCCCTAACTCTGAATAAAAATAATATACGAGAATAATAAAATTTCTTTTGGTGAACGATTGAAATTCTGTTTTAATAGAAGAAAATGATCAAATAGTTATAGCTAAAGATTTTACGCATTTTCCATTGTCAACTTCGAGGTCAACTTATTAGTAGGATCGAGAGCAGGATTGACTAGAATGAAATCTATTTAAACACAATATATTTATTTGCGTTAATTGCGAATTAAAATTTTGGTGCAATCCAGGGTAAGTATAAAGTAAATAAAAATTTTGTTCAACGCTCAACAAAAAATACTCGAAAAAATAACGAGTGTTGCTAATCATCTGAGTGAAGAATCACCTCCTACTTTGACATTTGAGGGACAGAGAGCATCAAGGTCGAGTGAGGGATATATCCGAGTTAAGTGAGAGAATTTCAAAGAAGTAGGAAAAATACATGTTTCCATGAGGTAGGTACCTACCTAACTTACTAAATATTGTTATTGCTGGCAGTGAGACTAGGTAGAATAAAATCTTTACTCACACCTAGTAGGTAATCGCTTCATTACATACCATGTTAGATGCACGGGAAGTGGCTCATTACCTACTCCGCGGGAAAATAAAGATTTAGTAATTTTACAAGGAAAATTCTAGAAAAATGCATCCAGTCAAAGTAAAAGTGAGCAATCAATATTGCCTGGACTAAGTTTCAGCAAAATTGATCGGCCAATTTGGAAGTTATGACAAAAAGTCTGATTTCGGTTTGTTTCGTTTCGTTTCGGAAAAAAGTTCAGATTTGAACTTTTGAACGCCTGTAATCATGTAAGCTAGCTAGGTAGGTGTGAGTAAAATAGTACCCCATACGACGGTAAATATATCATTCCAGCTTGGGGCTAGGGCTAGGGCTTCCAGGCAAAGCCTCTGGATCGGCCTAGAAGCTCTTTAAGCCCTCAGTTGTAATAATGAATTTCCCATCTCGGTAGGTAATAATATAGTATTACAAGTAGATTAGATGGGACAAGTACCTAGGTAATAATAATTTACATGAGTAGTTACTTAGGTAACTTCGAGAGTAACTTTGTCCAGTGCAAAATTACCTCTACATCATTGTGTATGCAATGTGTATGCAAAGGTGATGGAATGCTTGTGCAATGCGTGCAATGTCTATGCAATGTCTGTGCAATGCGTGCAATGTTTGGTGCAATGCGTGCAATGTTTGATGCAATGCGTGCAATGTTTGGTGCAATGCGTGCAATGTTTGGTGCAATGCGTGCAATGTTTGATGCAATGCGTGCAATGTTTGGTGCAATGCGTGCAATGTTTGGTGCAATGCGTGCAATGTTTGGTGCAATGCGTGCAATGTTTGGTGCAATGCGTGCAATGTTTGATGCAATGCGTGCAATGTTTGGTGCAATGCGTGCAATGTCTGTGCAATGCGTGCAATGTTTGGTGCAATGCGTGCAATGTCTGTGCAATGCGTGCAATGTTTTGTGCAATATTGCACATGTGGGACACCTACTTTGCGAGTGAGTGCCCCCTCGACATATAGATACTTCTTTGGTCTTCTTTTCTTTTGAAAAACGGTATTTTAATTAAGGAATGTTTTATTATAAAATTCAAATATTTTGAGAACAGCCAAATTTTTGGTGGGCGATGAGTGTTTTAGACTTAAAACATACTTGTTCAATAGTCAAATTTTCTTCGCATCAAGTTTTCATATCAACCAATCACAAAATTTCATTATTGAAGTTCAAATGCTCTGTTGTCTGTTATATCTTATACGGCAACATATTATACCTACTGCGTTAGGTAGTTTTGGTCTAAATCTGACTAATGGTTGTAATAGGGAAACTTTACCGTCCTATATTTGGAGCTATATTTCTTCAGTACAAAACAGGTTAAATAGAGTCCATCTTATGCGACTAGCGTAAGTCGGATTAGGTACACGAGAGGCGACTTTGGCTACACGTAGGTAAGATGGTCGGATTTGGTCGAGTTTTGGTCGGCAATCACAACGTCGCGGATGCCAACGTCGTACCGACCCGCATTTCGTTGACCAAATGGGTGCTAATGTGGGTCGCCTCAACGTCGCGCGGACGTCGGCTGCCGACCTCAGGTCGCGAATCGCAACGTTGGCCCGACGTCGGATTGCTACTTGGGGAGGGTCGACAGAAACAGTCAAAAGTCACAATAAGTACGTATGTTTTCAGGAAAGCAAAGGTATCAGTTCTCCTGTGAAAACAAGCAGTCCTAATTTGGGTTTTCCGTCGTTAATTGTGGCCCCATATAAGCGAGACTGATCTTAAAATATTCGCAATGAGTGGTTCTTTCAATGACAAGCTGATTCTTGTTGAAAAATTTCCCCAAATCAGATCTCGGCCTTATTTCATGCTTAGGTCACATTTGATGCAACCCTCCTTTTTAAAATTATGTGTAAATTCAATTTTGTTGATCGATTCCTCTTGACTGAGGTCTTCGCTTCAACATAAGCAGCAAATTGTGAGAATCGGTTAACAAACAAGAAAGTTACCACTACAAAAAGAAAAAGTTGTTCCATTTCATCACCCTGTAACCAAAGAAGATAGGCGGGAGTTTTGAAAACCGTTCCGAGCCGTGGATGTGCACTTCTCAAAAATGTAATCAGAAAGACTCGGAGATTTTTCTGGCAAAACTGGGACGTGCTTCAAAATGTAACATTTTAACACTCTTCCCGTTGTCGCCCTGTACATCATGCATCATGTATTCAATTGTTTGATCTATTGTTGCATTTTATAGTGGAAAGAATGTGCTATCCAAAAACACTGCACTTTTCAGAACCAGTCAATTTTTTTTCGAGATATTCGTGTTTGAAATCGGGCGAAATTTTCGAGTGGACCACATCAATTGTTGAGCAGTTCATTTACACATCACAGTAGCATCAGAACACCTACGATATGCGCACAATCCGGTAGGCTGGGTGCAGAATGATGTTGATTGATTGAAAATCAGTATAAATATTCGGCCAAACCGAATATTCGGCCGAAGTAGCCGAATACCGAATATAAACTGAATATTCGGTGCAACTCTACCGAGGATGTCTCAATAATTTTTCATTCTCACAATACATACAAAAGAATGACAGATGACAGCCAAACACTAATGGGCTCTTTTCAGGAAACAACCATGTTTGTATACCAAATATCAAGTCGATCCAGTCAACGTTACGGCAGTTATCGTGGAAGATCACAGACAGACACACACACACACACATACACACACACACAGACAGACATTATTCTGAAAATGGTCTTAATCGTCTTGGGGGACCTCAAAACGGATATATCCGGTGAAATCTCAAAACTTTTTTTCTGCACGATTACAATACTTTACCTCCGTGTTCGTGGGTGGGCCGGGAAAGTGAAATATAAAATAGTAGGGGAAGAGAGGCGAATATCGACCGGTAGTCTAATATCGACCACACCACTGTGGCCCACCCTGTAAGTTTTTTGAAATCATGACATAGAGTGCCATCTAGCATTTTGCAAGTGAACTCCAGCACAGCTGTCGGTCAGCCATTTATTCGAAGTGCTTGACTGACAGAAAAGGATTATTGTTTCGAGCCGATATGATTCAAGTTCAGGAGTGTTCATGATAAGGTATTGCGGACTTTTCATTGTAGTTAGACTTGGGTCTCCTAGTGCAATGTACCAAGGATTATTGATAGTAACTTTGTGTAGTAGGCCTAGTTCCATAATCTAACCATGTTCTTCATCATCAAAGAATTGTTTTTTGCTTTTGTTGTCGGCCAATATCGATCACGATGGTCGATATTGTACAAATGGAGTTTTATACATCATTTTAGATGCCTCGCAAAAAATATCGGCGAAGAACGAATCGTGCCTCGTGTGGTGCGAAGATGACCTGATGAGGTTCTTGAGAGTACTTACACAAGAATTATTTTTAATTTTCTCTGATATTCTTTTAGGTTCCTATCATGGGCGCCGTTCTTGGTAAATGTTAGGAATAGGGAGGCAAAATCAAAATAAAATTAGATGTTTTTCGAAAACAGATGTTTCGACTTGTATTTTTGCGCTTTTGCTAAGCATGCAGACTTCAAAATGGCAAAGAAAACGTGCGATCGATATTATCCGACCTGGTGGTCGATTTTATCCCACTGGTCGATATTACCCGCTAAAATTTTACCTTTGCTTTCAAATTTTTTTCACAAAAATGTTTCTACTTAGTGAGTGACTATTCAAGGTTTTGGGTAGTTAAATGATTGGGGAGTATGATACAAAACGTACAGCCTCGACAGTGCACATGGCGACTGGTTTTGAATTTTTTGCCTTAAGTGGTCGATATTCACCTGCTCTCCCCTAAGTGAAATTGAAAAATAAACAAGTCTTAGAGACGGACAGCTTCTTTTTAATTTTGGAAACATCTTGACATCTACATTTTGAAAAAACAAACGCCTGACTTACTCTGTGCTTTTAAACATCATTTTGCACCCAGCCTACCGGTTTGTGTGCATATCGTGAGGATTCTAATGATGCTACTGACTGTGATGCGTGGAAAAATTTCGCATTTGATTTTTTTTCTTCGTGTTCGATAACAAAAAGTGTGATATTGATGCATCGTTAGATTCAGATAAGCGCAAGGAAAAAAAATCTGTTGTGGGGCGACACAAAACTTTCCCGGCGGTATCCAGAGACCTCAGTAATTATTTTGATCGAAGTGTCCCTTCGGGAGGGGGCGATTCGATTTGGAAATTGATGAGAAAATTCTATTTAGTCGAGCGTTTAGCGAGCATCCTGGATCCATTGTTGAGCGGACAGAAAAAATGACAGGTTAGGTCAGTTTTCCAAGGTGATGAAATGATCCAAAAGGTAGAACTAGGTAGCTAACTGTTGTGATATCTCAAAAATGCAATGCTGGTTCCTTATTGAAATTTTTGTTCCTACCTTTGATATGATGATGAAATTGCAAAAACTTGATTGAAAACTTTTACTGCATCTGTGTGTCAAATTTCGACTCTATATTTTCAATATAGAGCTTGGGCAGACAAACCCAGACCCAATGTGCCACCTGAGGGCTTCCGATCAAAATCATCCACCCAAAGTCTAATCAGATCATTCCAGGCTGAACTTAGGCCTCCGTACCTGATTTCGATTCGATCGGATCAATAATTCGGTAATTATTGTGACAGAACCGCTTAATTTGTACGATCGCATGATTGGTTTTATATTTTTAGGAGGAAAATTTCCGGGAAATTGGAGAGAAATTATTGGAAAATGTTCAAGAACCAGTTATCTATTCTCTAAAAAAAACAATTCCAAGAAATCTGTTCACGGAATAAAAAGTTGGAAAATTTGCAGTTTTTCCAGAGAGGAAAACTCGGCAACTGTTCATCCGATTTCAAAAATTTTTCCTCCAAAAATTAGCTCAATCTTTTCTCTAACTTTTATTCACAGCATGTCTGCACCTAAAATCAATATTTCGTGGGGCTTACCGCATGTAGAAGTTTGCATTGCGTTTTTCTCAAATTCACGGAATGTGCAAATTTCATTTTGGAAAAATTACAGTCGGAAAACCAAAACCGTGTCAACTCTGAAAATAGACCTGCACGACGCTCAATACAATCTACTTTTGATATCAGTTGAAATTTCCAAAAAAAAGTCGATCCCCGAGCAGGAATAAATTTTTAATTTGAGTCCTGCTACAAAAGCGAGTCGTGCTGGTCGAAACACCGGCGAGAGCCCCTCCTGAGTGGCAACGGCCAGGAGAAATTTCGAAAACTCATTACGCTCAACTGGAGGATGGTGGAAAACTGCAACTGCGGCCTCAATTTGACTCTTTTGTTGTGTTGCTTCCTGCCAAATCTGGTTCCAATCCATCGGATAGATTTTGAATAATTAATTTGTAAAGTTTTGTACTTTAACATTTTTTATTATTTGACAGATGACAGATAGGGCAATGTTTCCAACTGTTTTGAATACAGTTTTTCAAGGGGTTTCAAATGACATATTGCAAGTTGAGTTCCGTGAGATATAGCTTCTGACATTTGATGATAGTGACAGTTGGGTTTGACAGATGACAGCCAAAAACTAATGGGCTCTTTTCAGAAAACAACCATGTTTGTATACCAAATATCAAGTCGATCCAGTCAACGTTACGGCAGTTATCGTGGAAGATCACAGACAGACACACACACATACACACACACACACACACATACACACACACACACACACACACACATACACGCACTACATCAACTGTGGCGGACCGACCTGTGGACCAAATTGTGACGTGTTGGGTAAAATTGGTCAGAAAAATGGTCTTAATCATCTTGGAGGACCTCAAAACGGATATATCTGGTGAAATCTCGAAACTTTTTTTCTGCACGATTACAATACTTCCCCTCCGTGTTCGTGGGTGGGCCGGGAAAGTAAAATGTAAAAATATGGTTGCTATTCGAAAAACAGAAGTTGACTGTCAGTGCTCATCATGATGAAAAAATATTTCTTATTTTTTACCAGGAAAAAAATGAATGTGAAAAATTTGCAACTGAATGAGCAATGAAAAAAATTGAATAAAAATGGATCATCTAGACAAACATGCGAATAGAATGGAAATTAAAAAAAAGTTGCCAGTTGGGAAACAGAGTAGGTGAGTGGTAGAGTGGCAAATAATTCAATTTTTTCATAAATAACGACACCAGATAGGTACCTAGCTCTGTAAATTTTTAATGCAACATCAGCTATCTTTCTCTGTCTCTCTAATAATATGATCGGTTCGGTTTAGAACTGAAGTTAAGTGGATAGGGTAACGTTGATAGATAAAAATATGCAACTTACATCAAGATGCCGAGGTAGACCGATAGTAGTGGACACCAGGAGGAAGAATGCAAATATGAAGAATAATTTCATTTTTGCGGCTTGAAATTTGCGGTAGGTACAGAACTTGTGTGACTTTTGATGTGTTGTTGCCAACTTTGAATGTACAGTAGGCCTTTACGGAGAGAAGGTTTCCTTTTATTCGTTTTTGAAACCGAACGAACAATAGGTGGACGCAAGTGAATAAAAACCCACCTAGGTACCTACTTAATAATTTACAGTCAATTGTTTGAGTTCCGGTAGTTAAGTACCTACCTTTTGGATGTAACAGACAATAGGGGAAGAGAGGCGAATATCGACCGGCGGTCTGATATCGACCACACCACTGTGGCCCACCCTGAAAGTTTTTTGAAATCATGACAAGTTCAGGAGTGTTCATGATAAAGTATTGCGGACTTTTCCGCATTTTTTGTAGTTAGACTCGGGTTTCCTGGCGCGATGTACCAAGGATTATTGATAGTAACTTTGTGTGGTAGGCCTAGTTCCATGATCTAACCATGTTCTTTATCATCAAAGAATTGTTTTTTGCTTCTGTTGTCGGCCAATATCGATCACGATGGTCGATATTGTACAAATGGAGTTTTATACATCATTTTAGATGCCTTGCAAAAAATATCGGCAAAGAACGAATCGTGCCTTGTGTGGTGCGAAGATGACCTGATGAGGTTCTTGAGAGTACTTACACAAGAATTATTTTCAATTTTCTCTGTTATTTTTCTAGGTTCCTATCATGCATGGGCGCCGTTCTTGGTAAATGTTATGAATATGGAGGCTAAAATCATAATAAAACTAGATTTTTTTCGAAAAGAGATGTTTCGACTTGTATTTTTGCGGTTTTGCTAAGCATGCAGACTACAAAATGGCAAAGAAAACGTGCGATCGATATTATCCGACCTGGTGACCGATTTTGTCTCACTTCATCACCTCATAGAAACCGCTGACGGCAACCAAACGACCTGCCGACATATTCTGTAAAAACCAGACGTCGGATCTTGGCGGGGTATTTTTTCAAAAAATTTCGCAAACGAACCGCATCCCAAGTTGAGGGTGAGAATTTTCCGAAATTTTTGCCGAATTTGTCAAGATTTTTCGAAAATTTTCATAATCGATTCCAAATTTTACAAGGGAACCGATGTTTGGATAATTCGTTCCACATTTCTTGATACGGATTGCGGCGAAAACTCGGCTTTTCGGGCAGAGTTTCGAGAAATTTGGTGTGAAATGCCGACCGGGGGTTTTCGAGGGCCGCGTGTCGTCCAATGCGGCCCATGCGGTGGCGTTTTTCTTGAAATTTAGCCGAAAAATGTTGAAATTGGGTCACGGCACGGCCAAAGTGATCGTCACCTGACAGGAACGTCAATCGGCGCTCTGAGTTTTGGAAAACTCAACACCTCGGGGCATTTCAACAATGTTTTTGGAGAAAATGTACCGTGTCAGCGTGCGAAATTGAATTGTGGTCCGGAGGAGACTTTTGACCGCCCACAGACCCAAAACACAAGAGCCTCCTCCAGATTCGAACGGCACATTGATCGAAAATACCCGGGCCGGGCCAGACGTTGACGGCGTATTTCACAAAAATAGAAGACTTGAGGGGGCAAAACACGCCTGGGTGGGTACTCACAGTTTATTTGAAATTTTCAGCGGCTTCACATTTCCAGAAAGGGGCCTTTTCGGTCCACCAGAGCACATTTCATGCCGGTTACAGGGGTTCCTTGTCGCGACTTGTTTTCTAGAGAATCCATAATAATTCCATAGGACCTTTTGGCCACACCTTTAGAAAGAATCCGTGTTGTGATCTGTATAGTTTTCATGTCGTCTCTTTTGTCCAGTTCTACAAAATCTGGCTCGAAATTGTGGCGTCACCTTAGAGCTCGACTGTGACTGTGAAATGTAAATAAACAAATGTCAAATGTAACGTGAAGTTGGCGCTGGAATGGTTGCATCATGAACTTGGCCGCTCATTCTTGAATAAATTGCGAATAAATTCCCAGAAATCACACAGTTTCACTACGAAATACAGCAAAGCGTCTACAATCAAGTTTCAAGGTTCGTTTGTTTCCACTGTGAGTGAAATCTGTCAAAAACTCGTTGCCAAAATGGCTTGCACAAGATCGTGTGTCGTCGGCACATTTCGGCACCCGACTCGACTTCGCTGCTGTTTCGCTCTTGCGTCAATTTCATTTGTCATCAAAAGAAATGTCCTCGGAAATGTCATTTTTTGGATTTGCTTTGCTTTTGATATTATGGACCGTTTTAATAAGTGCATTATGGGTACCTAGGTATATTGGTGCAGTCAGTCATCGGTCGGTACAGTAGAGACGTTGCCATGGTTCAAGTTTGAGTTGGCAGGAGTTGGGGATTTGATAGATTGATAAAGAAATTCAGTTGCCAAGTTGACAACTCACGTGCTTGAAAATGTCGAACAATTGCCAATTTCCCCCAAAAAATTGTTTTGCCTGTTCTACGAGGATATCTAGGTGATAATTCGTGTTTTCCTTACGAGTGTCGTGTTAAAATCGAGCGGCGAAATCGCAGATTGTGTAAGAAAGGCGATTTGCTTCTGAAAATGTGGTTACATGGGTGTTTTTCACCTACCTCTCTATCAATGGTCTTGTGGAAACATGATTGTGCTATAAGGAGGCACACCTAGGCGGAACGTAGAAGCACAGACTAGCGTGGAAAGAAAGCACGTGAACGTGGTGAGCAGTTCGAGCAATGTGACCAAAGGCGAGCCCCAAACCATCGTACAATCATTTTCTGTCCATGTCAACTTGACGTAGTTTTACCGGCCGATGACTGACTGCACCAATATTCCCAGAATGCATCTCATTTTGTTCGACTTATTACCTAAAACGGTCCATAATTGATATACTTGATTGTTTGGCTTGTGCCTCGGCTTGTGCGGATTGTATTATTTGACTGAACAGTAATAACCGTATCAATCCTTGATCGACGTGCATACAACCAGGAAGACGTTCGAATTATTTCTTGTGTCGTGTTTAGGTAGGTATACCTACAATTCGCATGGTTCCATGTCCGATTTTCAACTCAACAACACTCTTTGTTTATCATTCCAATGTTAGTTACTAGTGAATGCCTTAGACCTCTTCCATCAAGTCTCGAATCATGTGCTATTTCAGATTAAAACTCTCTGAAATCTTTGAACACTACAAGGGCTATTGCTCGCAATGTTCGCATAGTAGGTACTGCATCCGATATCCAACTTCGACTCGACAACAAAGTACATCACGTTCCAGAAGAATCACAAATACTTTTATGGAGCACAAGAAAAAGGAGAAGAAAGAAGAACGAGAAGAATTCCCTTGCATTTGCTGCGGCTCTACAAGAGCAACAACTAGCTAGGTACCTACACGCCCATCAGTCCGAGTCAGTACGAACATTGCAAACAGCACATAATCTGGGATTTCAAACAATAGGGTCCTTGCACGTTTTTTTCTTATTGCCTCCAATGATGTTTTGGTACTGATTGGTAGCCAAATAGCACCACAGACTGGACGGTTGTTCGAAAATTCTGATATATTATTTTATTTTGTAAATTCAAATAACAAAAACTGTTGGGCATCAGTGATGTAAAATACCTACCCGGGTTTCTATATTCGAGGGTGAATACCCGGTATTTAACACTGTCAACCGAGCTGTCAACAGTGTCAACTTTTCTGTCAAACTGGGTAGGGTGGGTAAATATCGCTCGGGAAAATACCGGGTAAAATACCCGATTTATATTCACCTACCTGCCCGGTAAATACCCGACTCACATCACTCTTAGGCATGCATTTTCTGCACCGATGTGTCAGCTGCGGGATGACGTCATCGTGCCCCGGGCTGGGGCTACTTGATTCTACACTAACAGATAGCGACTACGAATTGTAAATGACATAATCTCACTGTCACCGTCTCAGATGTCTGCTGGGCTGACGCTCAATTCAGGTTGAAAAGCGCGTAGCACGAGCTTGGGGTGGCCCTGATACGTGAGCAAGGGCTACGGCGATGCTACGGCGCTGTTCGCAGCTCCAAAATTGAAATAGGTCAGGCCTGTAAAATAATGAAGATTCGAATTTTCGCGGGATTTCAGGGCGCAGGGCTGCAACCTCGCAAAGGAAAAGAAACTTGCAAACGAAAAATAGAACTCTCGGGTTGACGTCATCGTGGTCATACAAGGTCATTGTAGAAGACACCGCGTTTTTGGCGCGAAAAAAAATTCAAACTTTGATTTTCATCAAAGATGGAGCAATTTTTTTTGGAATTTTTTTTTGTGCGGAAATTATTGTGGATAACGTTTCGAATGTTTTTTGAAGTAACCGTCTCAATATAAAATTCATGTAAGGACCCTATTGAAATGTGACTTTTGTGGAATGATTTCAGCACATTGATGTGCATTTACTGCAAGTACGAATCGAATTCGAGTTTATGTCTCTTTTAAGATTTCATGATTTGTGTAGACCACTCACAAGCAACCATCAGTGGCAGCTGCCCTGCTCGCTATCATCTTTGTATGAGGGCATAAGGGCAAAGGTTCCACTTCCAAATTCCTCAACTTAGATTCAACCATGCGGTTGCCTTTTTAACACAATTACAGAGTATTTCATTCAGGAAATCGTTGCTTACAGACTAATTTGGAAATCTTCTCGAAAATTTGAATCATTCAACGTAAATCTAATCAGCAGTACAGGAATTTCATTTTGAACAATTCCGGTTCATTAATTTATTTTTCAAATTTTCCGAGGAACAACTGGATAATTATATATAAAGCCATTTTCAAAACTAATGAGACATAGCATAGAACTTTATGTCTAAGTGATGATGTAACAATGAAGAATAGACGTAACAGGTGAAACAACAAAAGGATAAATATTATACAACTCTATTTTGAGCACTATGGATCCCTTCATCAACTTCGAATTTATATCGGTTGAAATCAATAATAAATCATATTTTGTCGAAATTCATCATGGGTGTGAATGTAGAATTTTCAATTTTTCACCTATTTCAATTTTGTAGAATCTTCCGGAAATAAAATAAAGGCAAGAAACTGTTTTTCACTTTTGGGCTTCTCTAGTCAGACGGTATGTCGATAAAATCACTACAATCTGGAAAAAATTCCGACAAAGCTTTTATGGTGTCAAACTTTTCGTTACTTCTGCAGCATTTCCCACTTTTCTTTCCAATTGATCTTCAACAATACGCAGAACACAACGGTTCATGACCAAAGCCGTTTTCGTGAATTTCCCGATGTTATTTGGTGGAAAACTGTGAATGTGGAAATTCAGTAGGTTTGGAAACCTCAGACACGGAAATACTTGTAAATCAGTAACCGTACGTCCGAATCCAAATTTGGTTGGTGTCATGAAACTGATCATAATTTTGCGCATTTTATCATGCAAATTCAATTCTTTATTCATTTTCCGGAAAAAATATACAGGCGAGAAACTGTTTTACACGTTTGAGGCTCCAACAATCGGCAGGGTCGATCAACAATCGACAGGGTCGGTGTGGGGACATGAAACCTACACAAAAAATTTTTTTTCCTTTCCTCATCCGCCATTACCAAACGCAATATGGTTACGTTGTAGAATTCTCCGGGAACAACGTTCACAGAATTGTCCCAATGTTATTCGGTGGAGAACTGTAAATTTTCCTTATTCCATAGGACATTCAGAATGTGTGGAATCCTCAGACACGGAAACACTTGTAACTCAGTAACCGTACGTCTGAATCCATATTGGTTGGTGTCATAAAATTGATCATGATTTTTTTGCACTTTAACATCTCAATTTCATTTTCCTTCAATTTTCCAGGAAAAAGATGAAGACAAAAAACTGTTATACACGTTTGAGGCTCCAGCAATCGACAGAGAAGTTGCGGAGACATGGGACCTATAAACCAAAAAATCGGGTATCTTTTTCCGCATTAACCAATACCAAACACGACATGGTTACGATGCCCTTCCAAGGTGAAGAAAGCTGTCGCCTCCGCCTGCACGAGAGGAAGAGAAAAGTCCAGTCGAGGTCCAGGGGGGTGAAAGGGAATTATGGCCCCTCGCGAAAAATTCCACTTCCCAGAAATGTTGAGAGATGACGAGCCTTTTGGGTCATCACGGTCGAATGGAAAGGAGGATAGTGGAAGAAAACGCGGCCCTCAGGGAGAGAAAATGGACAAGCAGGTGGCAAGGACGCAGTCACAGAGGATAAGTGCAGCAATGCACCGAATTTGGAAGCAGCGATTTATTCTCAACTCGAAGACACGTCAAACGTCATTTCCCGAGCAAACACAGTACAGCTTCCGAAAAACACGAAGTGATGCAGCTCAAGATAATGTCATCAGAAGAAATTGTGTAACTTTTTTTTCAACATTTAGCATTGTATAGAAGCAAGCAGATTTTGTTCCAAAATTTTATGTTTTAATTATAAATTCACAGATCAAGGGTTGAGCTTTTACCGGGCCGGGGTTGCAATCGAGGGCGATTGCCTTTTTGTTATTGGGGGGGAGGGGAAATGTCATGAACATGACGGAAGGGCCATAACGAAAGGCTTATCCCTTGAGTACGAATTATTTTATTAGGTATAAATTATAATAATTCATAAGTCGCCTTCAGCCAAAAGCAACGAGCTGCCACAGGAAATGCTGAATGCTGCAAGGGCAGCACAATTCTTAGTTCATAACCGCCGTGGTATGCCAGGTTCACTAAGCACGAGGAAACGTGCATCGACCTGATTGGTTGATTGGCATTAGACTACATACGCGGGCACACGGGGATGGATTCATGAACAGGATTCTATGATGATCTCTCGACGGGTTCGGTGGTAGTAAGAAGTACTGCTGGTTGAAGGCAGACTGTCGGTTCAAGGGACTGAGGTTGCGCCCTCAGTCCCGAGGTTATAACTGTCATGTAAGTAGTGTGATGTGGAATTATTTTATAGTAATTAATAAACTTGTATTTATGTAGCATGCTCGAGTTCCATTTACCTTCCCGTTTCAGCTGTGCAAGACAATAAGTAAAGAGTGAGCCTTCAGTCCACGAGTAGCAAAGGGCGACCCTTTTCTACTCGCGACAATATCGTGGGTATTCTAATGCTACTGTACTGTGATGCGTGAAAATGTGAAAATTTCGCAGTAGATATTTTTACCTTCGTGTTTGACAACAAAAAGTGTGATATTGATGCATCATTAAATTCAGATAAGCGCAAGGAAAAAAAACAGAAATAATATTGCTGCTATTTAAAAAACAAAAGTTGACTGTCAGTGCTCAGAAGCATCATGATTAAAAAATGAAAAATTTGCAATTGAATGACCAATCTAAAAAATGCAATGAAAATAGATCATATAGGAAAACATGCAAATAAAATGGACATGAAAAAAAAGTTGCCATCTGGAAAACAAAGTAGGTAGAAAGTAGTGACGAATAATGAAAATTTTTATAAATAACGACACCACATAGGTAGCTGTGGTCATTTTTAATGCAGCATGCAGCTATCTTCCTCTGTATCTCTAATAATATGATCGGTTCGGTTTAGAACTGGAGTTGAGTGGATAGGGTAACGTTGATAGATAAAAATATGCAACATACATCAAGATGCCAAGGTAGACCGATAGTAGTGGACACGAGGAGGAAGAATGCAAATATGAAGATAAATTTCATTTTTGCGGCTTGAAATGTGCGGTATGTACAGAACTTGTGTGACTTTTGATGTGTTGTTGCCAACTTTGAATGTACAGTAGGCCAGTTATTTTTCCCGTGGGATGCATCGTTCTGGAGTAAAAGTGGAGAAACACTGACGTGACATGAATAATTTTCAACATAGTCCCAATCCCCTCTTATTCCGCTGTCACTGGTTAGATTTGTTCAAGAATTTTGCATGTACAATTGCACTGTTGAGAAACTTCTCTCGACCAAATTTGAAGTTCCTACCTTTGACGATTTTTCAGCAAATAATCAAAAACTTTGTTCAACTTCGTACCTTCGAGGGGCTGTAACTCCCTTAGAAAACATTTCAGGGGAAACTGTCACTCCACTTTTCGACTTATTTTCTTGAGAGGAATCACCTCCCAAAGTATAATGCAAGATCACCAAAACACTCTGTATGCCTACAACTTAAGGCTAAAGGGGACGATAAAATAATGTGTTTCTGAGACGCGAGATGGCGCGGAAACTAATAACATTCTCAAAATTAACTCAATTGACCGATTTCAAAAATTCAAACGTTATTATATTAAGAATATATAACTATCTGATGCTGTAGTCAAAAATTTCAATTTTTGTATTTTTTGGAAATTTTTTTTTGATTTTCTCAAATTTTGAATTTTTTGTTTTTGAATCTAAGGTAGTCATTTTATTCTCTGATGAATATTGTATATTAACCTTTTTTCAAAATTCAAATATCATGAATAGTATTGACCGAAATCAATTTTGAATATTTCCCTTTGAAGTTCACCGCGTGCCGCCCGCCGCCACCTGCAAGCGGTTCCCGTCCTGTATCATCATACAATATTTATAGTTCGCGAGAAATAAGAGCTCTGTCGTATTTGCAGAATTGATGCCTGGACTGTATATCTCCAGTCCTGTAGAAAATCCCAACAGTGTAACAAGCAACTGGGCAATACCTAATCGGTTACTTTTTCAATTTTAATTATTAATAGCGTCGTCACTTGATATAATTGGAATGTACTCCAGAAATAAATAAGTTAGATGAATGAAAAACTACTATAAAGAAGAAAAAAGTACAGTAGGAGGCTTTATTTTGTTTTCTGTTTTATGCACAAAATGTTTATAAGGAGAGATGGAAAACGCTATCCGTCAAGTTGGCATGTGAATCAAAAAGTAACAGTCACAGAGATGTATACTTTTCAAATGTTATAGGAAACTGCAGCTCACAAAATGACTGAAACTAATTTTTGTTGGAATCAAATTCTTGAAACATTCGAAAATTCAAAAAAAAAGTTCACCCATATACCAACGGTGCACCCTGGTGCAAGTACAAGCATCTTATCTCAGCAGTCTGTCGCTCATTGGGAGCAGCCAATTTCAATCTTTGATTCTAATGAAAATTTAGAACAGGCATTGAACCCAGTAACTGGAAGCTATGAGAAGATACAGGTGGTCGATCCTAGCGTAATTATCTCATAGCGGCCTTACCGTTCAAGATAAAAAAAATATGAAATAGTGCTATTCTGTAAAAAATAACACTCCATAAACGCTCTGTTATGTAAAAATTCGTGTCGGCAATTGGCTGTTGCCTGCGTAATAACAACGTAACAGAGCCTTTTAGTCCAGTCAAATTAAGCAAAAATCTGGCCAAACCGGAAATGAATTCGTAAGTTGACAAAATTTGGTGGATCAATGCAGAATTTAACGTAGAATAACATACTGAAATTCCTGATGATTCCAAGGCTTGGATTTTTTTTTAGAACCAATAAAAGAGCGCCATTCTTGAAAATTTTCGATTTTTTCTGAATAACTTGTGAACTATTACCTTTAGAACACTAATACCTTCTAGAAAAATGTAGCCCGTTAAATTCTCAAGAGATCAGTATTAAATTCATCACTTTGTGGTCAATAGTCTCTGAGATACAGCGTCTGCTAGAACTCAGTGAAAATGACTCAAAGTTCATTTCCGGATTTTACGTAACAATTTGCATAGTGTCAGTTCAGGGGCCGTAACGTGGACAGCAAATGTGCGGATTTCAGTGTGTTCTACATTTTTGGAAAGCCAATTCAACATTCGGTATCACATTTTTGTCTAGAAGTCGCCAACTTCAGAATGGTGTTTTTCCTCGACCTTTGAAATCTATGCTTGAAGTCCCGAAGAATCCCCAAAAATCGATTATTTTCAAACCATGCCATTTGCTTTATTTTTCAAGTATGGAGAAACCATCTAGGGAATATGTGAAAGATTGAATACCAAAAAAGCAACATGTTTCAGAATCTTTGTCCTTGTGATGGTTCCTGAGGTATATGGGTTGAAAGACTAAAACGACCTATTTGGAGAAAAAGATAGGTAGTCCGGACACTAACTGCTGAATACTGTACGGACCTTGCATTTGATGATACAAAATGCCACTTAACAGACGTAGTGAACATACTAATGTACTTTCCACGTCTGCCAAGTGGCATCTTACAACTAAAATGCAAGGTCCGTACAGTATTCAGCAGTTAGTGTCCGAACTACCAATTTTTTTTCCAAATAGGTCGTTTTAGTCCTTCAACCCATATACCTCAGGAACCATCACTAAGAAAAAGATTCTGAAACATGTTATTATTTTGATATTCAATCCTTCACATATTCTCCAGATGGTTTTTCCATACTTGAAAAATGAAGCAAATGGCATGATTTGAAAATCATCGATTTTTGAGGATTCTTCGGGACTTCAAGTATATATTTCAAAGGTCGAGGAAAAGTTATCACGCAAAATTCGATCTAATGAGCGAATTCTACGCGACACCAAACTGTGCCCGTAGCTCGTCGGAGATTGGGGGGGTTTTAATTAATGCAAAAGATTTTTAAGTTAGGCGCCACCTACAAAATCGTAAGTATTAGATGGCACTGTTGCAGGCCAATGCCACACGATCTATACTATTGAACTGGCTAACACTTGAGGACAATCACAAACACAGATAAAGAAAATGCAGACAAGTAATTTAACAAATTTAATAAAAGAAAATTAAATGAATGTGACGAATCACGAGCAACAATAATTTTGTAAAATAATAACTTTCGAATCGAATAGAAAATTATAACCAAAATTCAGAAATAGAATTAGAAATAAATCATTGCTTTTGCATGAAACATAATTAATTTAAATATTTACACGATCCAGAAATCAAGTATTTGCGCAATCACACACAACAATAATACGGTATAATCATCACAATCACGTTTGAGAATTTAGAATATATACCTGTATACCTACTATAAGTTCGAACCTGCAGCAAATAATACGGCGACAATTCTGATATTAAATAACGAATATTGACGGTAATGATGGATGAATATACATACGACACAATAACAAAAAGGATATACGCAACACTTAATTCCAGGGAATTGCGGACGCAGATGGTTGATTACTCGTCCTCGAGAACGTTGAATTCATCGATACGTGTCAGCTGATTGTGAGATATTCGTCAGCGACTAGGGAATCGCCGTAAAATCTTCGATATTGTCGGCAATTTGATATGACCGCACCAGACGTGATATTCAGATTGCGGCGGATGTCGAGCAAGCCTCGTGGAAGTTGAATCCAACGCCGACGTGACGTAATACCTCAATTCCACGCTGACTCGAATCTCAATAGCGGTCCAGGAGTGGTCGACAAATCCCGAGTGTTTGATCGAATGTACTTGATCGTATCGAGATTAGCGGGTGAAAGGAGTACGCAGAGTACACAAAGTACGCAGGGTACGACGAATATGACGAGTATTGCGAGGACTCTGATGGCCAAAATAGCGCAGTTCTCCGAAATCTAAATGTTGTCCACGGACGGCAAACGGCAACGTCACGTGCGGTACAATATTTCGGCAACTTGTATATTTGATTCGAATTAATTTGGAAATCGCCCAATACAGCACACAGCCGTGTTCTTCGTATCAAATTCGCTACTATACTCCCGTAAAAACGCTACGTAAAAATTATCGCAAGCCAAAAGAAGTTCCGATAACTTATTTTATTCAGCACACCTATTTGGTTTTGCGGTGAAATCCAGGACCCGACTATAAAAATTTTCACTTGGGCCAGTCCGTGCCGATTCAGAATTTTAACCCGTAACACACCCCCTCCGACTCCAAAAGAAATCCCATTTCTTCTAAAAAAAAACGATCTAACTGTACGGTAACGACAACATGAAATTTCAACCGCAAAGAGTCATGCAACACGACGATAAATTTTAATGCAAGACAGCGTAACATTCCCGAAGCCAATGTAAATTTTATCGTACACCAAAAGAATTTAAATTCTATATTAGAACCCTAAAATAATATAGCATAAATATTATACAAAATAACTTGTTCGTCATCAACTCCAAACCGTAATCATTATCCTAGAGATTGCCTTTATTCTTTACTAAAATTGATACATTTTCCCCGAATTTTCATTGCTTTCCGAAACTTACGTATCATTCACGTCGAAATCCCCAGTAACAGGTTTCAAATCTTTCGCGTGCCAAATTCCTTGCGATTTACCGGAACTGCTACTCAATTGATAAGTCCACGGAGATACTTTACTGAATATCTTAAATGGACCGACATATTTCGCGGCTAATTTGGCAGCATAACCCTTTGATTGGTCCGATAGCGTATAGTTTTTCCGCCAAACTAGATCACCGACATTATAGGTAATGTCCCTCCGTCGGAGATCATATCGCGGCTTAGATTTGGCCGATGCCTTTTTTAAACGTTCGCGGACGTTATCGTACAACAATCGAAATGCATTTTGTCTTTTACGTAAACGAACATCGAGATTATCGTTTTCATCACTGCCAACATTTGTATCACCCGGTGTGGTCTGTCCTCTACCGTTCAAAACCATTTCGCGACCGAAATTAATTTTATACGGAGTATAACCGGTACTCTCGTTAATTTGGGTGCGTAAGGCGCAAGTGATATGCGGCAATTTTTTATCCCACGTCTTATGTTCATCCTGTATGTAACACCGTAACATTATTCCGATGTTCCTATTCATGCGTTCATATAATGGAGTATACAGGACTTTTACATCGTAACTTTTCATGAGATCTGAAAATTGATTCGCGCGAAACTGAACGCCGTTATCTGTTATCAGATAAGACGGTACCCCAAAAATTAAAAAGACTTGTTCTTCGATTGCCTGGCAAACCAGCTTCGCCGTGGCTTCGCGTAACGGAATGATGACCGGAAATTTACTTAGGAAATCAACCACAACTAAGAGATATTTATACCCTTTTGTGGATCTCGGGAACGGCCCCATGAGATCGCACGAGATCTTCTCCCATGGCCTGGTCGGCAAGCTATGAGGAATCATTAAGCCCCCGGGCTTGTTTTGATCTGGTTTATTTGTTGCGCAAACATGACAATTTTTCACATACTTGGTTACGTAGGTTTTCATCTTTGGAAAGTAGTTTTCCCGAGACAACCTATAGAACGTTCTAAATATGCCTGGATGTCCGGCCGTCGCTTCGTTATGGTGTTTTTCTACCAACTTGCGTCGTTCTTCACGCGGTACGACATACTTCCACTCGACATCATCATCCGAAAATCCGGGAATTCTATTTTTACAGCGTACGAATTTGAACAATTTTTTCCCCGCGACACGATAATTGGGATAATCAAGAGGGTTTTCCGACACTTTCTTCCGTAAATCGATATACCAAGGATCAATGATCTCGTCAACTGGCGATTCGATATTATCATCCCGGGATACAGAAACTTCATTTAACTCCAGAACTGTTCTAGAAAGCATGTCTGGCACTATGTTAAATTTACCCGCGCGATGTGTGATCGTGTAATCGAATTGCTGTAATCGTAATCCCCATCTAGCCAATCTTCCCTTAGGTTCTTTCAGGTTGTTCAGCCAAACCAACGAATACGAATCGGTTATCACCGTGAAATGATACCCCTCTACGTATGCACGAAAAGCCTCGATACTATTTAGGACCGCTAAGCATTCTAATTCAACCGCGGAATAATTTTTTTCGGCCGAATTTAGGGACCTACTCCAAAAACTGATTACGCGCTCTCCATCGCCATGATCTTGTGTCAAAACACCGGAGATCCCGTAATTACTCGCATCGGTTTGTATACAAAATGGAAATTCAAATTTCGGACAAGTTAATATCGGTGCCGAAATTAATCGTTCTTTAATTTCTCTGAAGGAGTTTTCTTGTTCTTCACCCCAATTGAATCTCACTGATTTTTTCAAAAGCTTTGTCAACGGTGCAACGAGATCAGCAAAATTTGGTATAAACCTGCGATACCATGACGCAGTGCCTATTATTTGACGAACATGTCTTACTTTTGTCGGTGTCGGTATTTGCAAAATAGCGGAAACTTTATCGGGATCCACGTGTAATCCATCTTGATCTACCACGTAGCCTAGATATTTTATTTTTTGTCGGCAAAATTCACATTTTTTCCGCGAGAGAGTTATACCCGCGTCAGAGATACGTTTGAGGACGTCAGTCAATACTGCGATGTGTTTTTCGAACGTGGCGGTAATGATAATAATATCATCGAGATATTTAAAAACGAATGGTTTAAGATTTGGCGGAATTATCGCGTCGACAAATCTTTGGAATGTACTCCCGGAATTATGCAATCCGAATGGCAAAACTTTAAAATGAAAGAGTCCTCTTTGAGGAACTGTGAAAGCGGTATATTTTCGCGAACTCTCCGAAAGTGGTATTTGCCAATACGCGGATTTAATGTCAAGGGTTGTCAGGTATTTCGCGTCGCGCAGTTTATCCAAAATGGTGTTCATTTCGGTAACGGATACGCATCACGCTCGGTAACTTTGTTCAGCGATCTAAAGTCTACGCAAAATCTATACGATTTATCTTTTTTCGGGACCATTACGACCG